>JAEMWC010000064.1:1250000-1512500 GCA_016490735.1 Pachyseris speciosa
AAGGTGTTTTTCCATTGAACATGTAAAACAGTGGGAAAGATGGCGAACGCACACGAATGTTGTGGCGAAAGAATGATTGAGGATTCTTCAACATTTCGACGGTGTCCCGGTCAAGGGAGGGGTCGATGTGGTTGAAGTCGAACACACAGAGCTTGGGTTCGCTGGGAGGCATACAGTTTAAAGAAAAATTTTATTCTGTCGAAAGAAGAATCTGGCTTGTGCCTTCAGGTGACTCCAGATGCCTTTCATGCGGCATGAAATTGAGGCAGTATTTCGGGTAACAACACCCCAGGGGCAATGAAAATCACAGTTTGATACTCACCTTGAGAATAGCGGTGGGTGGAAATGGTCTGGTTCTGGGCATCTTTTAAGAAAAACTCAACAGACACAGGGCCGTTCATTTCTCGAGACAATAGCACCCTCAAGTGAATAGTGTTGAAAAGGCGCAATGATACGCTTGGCACCGGCCCGGGCCGTGCTTTTCGGTGCTCCGCTTTCTGGATTGTTGAACGCCCCCATTTCGGCACTTATATATCTTCGTCGAAGAATTTTCCTGGGTTTGTCGTAGTAAAAGAAGGAAAACTTCTTGTCGGTGGCGCGGTTCAGCAGGTTGTGGTCGACCCCCGGCTCGTCGGCGATGCTTTTGTTCTCCCTGGGGAGGAAGCTGAAAAGGCAGAAATGACTGCAGTTGTCCCGAATGCTTTTGGGGACCTTGTAGTAGGTTTGGGTGAGATAAATGACGCTGCAGTTTCTGTGCCGGCCGTCGATGAAATAGTTGATGATGTCATTCTGGTTTTTTTTCGCAAACCAGGCCATCGAACAAGACGACTTTTTGGTTGTCGGTCGGCAGTTCTTCGAGGGGAATGATTTCGTCGCCGGCGGCCTCAATGACAGGATAACCAACCTTGGGGTCGATGTTTTCGGCGAAGTCCTGAAGCAGCGCCTGGTACTTGTTTTGGTGGAGATTCTTGGAAAACAGAAAAACTTTGTCAAACTCCAACAGCTCGTAGAGCATGTTGCAGCAGAATGTTGGTTTTGCCAGAATTGCTTGGCCCGCAGATCAACATCCGAAAAACGTCGGCGGGCATGGCTGGATGTCCCTGCATGAAACCGTTTGCGGCAGAAAAGTCAGGATCATAATTCGGAATTTTCATTTTCCCTATATAACAGCGACCGTTATGTCAGTGCAAAAGTGGCGGCAACGGGCTGAAACCGCAGCCAAGCTTGAAGCGCAGGAGTAAGAAATCCGCCGAAAATTCAAAACAAACCGAATCGCCAAGGAGTCTGGCCAGGTCGAGGCCGAAAAACTTTTCAAGCCGATCAAAACCCGGTCGGACAAAAGTTTGGAGCCCACACCGGAGGCAGAAGAGCCCGGCCCTGACAACGGCATGGACGAGTTCGACCGAGTCAACCCATTTGGTTGGGAGGATTTCAGGCCGGAGGCCCCACCGCCTCCTCCATCACCAACCGAGGAAGAAGAAGAAGAAGACGAGTTTCCCCTCCCACCGCCCCCTCTTGAAGAAGAGGAGGCAGCCGGTCCGCCCCTTCCCCCACCCCCACCCCCACCTCCCCGCCCAACATAGGAACAGCCAGAAGCGCCGGAGTTTCTCGAAAAACGCGCCGAATCGAACAGGCTGCGCTCGCTCAGCAGCCTCATCACGAAAATGAAAAAAAAAAACCGAACCCTTCTGAAGAAAGAGTGAAAGACCCCAACTCACCGTTGCATGGCTGGTCTTTGGCGGACCTTGAACGAGAAAAAGCTGAGATTCTTGAAAACAGACAACGGAAAAGAGAGGGGCGGTGGGAGTTGTCGCCGCAGCAGCTTCAGGCGGGGAAAGAGAAGTTGAAACGAACCCCTCCGAAAGAAACGAGAGTCCGGCCCCCCACAGATTGGGAACAAGCCATTTTGAGCCGCCGGCCCTCGATCGGCGGGCCGGAAGATGAGGAACTCTCTGAGCAAAAGTGGGAAACGGAAGGTTCCGGCTTTGGGGCCGCCGAAAAAATGATCGACCGGTTGTATGTGATGCTTGATTCGATCAAAGCTGGCAATACTGCAACAAAACTTCGCCCCAGGTTGTTTCTTTGTTTGCAAAACAAACGAGGTATTTTGAATGAGTTTCAAAGACAAAAAATCCTCCGCTGTTATATAACGCGTTGACGACCTTTAACCTATTGCTCGATTCGCGCCTTGCGAAGCTGCAAAACAACGGGGGTGTCCAAAAGCCCGACGATTTCGGAATCTTCTTCAATTCGCCGATTGAATTGGGCTCAAAGAAAAATTACAAAGAGGCCTTGAACAGGCTGATCACCATGAGCTACTCGTGGTACAATATTGCCGAAGCTTTCGGAAACAACAACTGAAGTGGAGGAAAAAAAACGGCGATTGGGAAACTTTGACTTTTCCTGATGGGATGTATGATTACACCACCATCAACCGTTTCTTGCAGGCTCATACGGGATTCGTTGATCCGACGGCCGCAGACAAAGAGCGCATCTTCAATTTGTATTTCGACTTCACCATTTACCGGGTTGTGTTTTTGGTGGCAAAAGACTATGAAATCGACCTCTCCATCTGGGAGTTTGCCAGTTTGCTTGGATTCGACAAAAAGATTCTGAAAGAAGGCACCAATTTCGTTGGAGATGTGATTCCGAATATCACCCGGAGCATCGACTGGGTTTTTCTTCATTGCGATCTCATAACGCGGCGGGCAAATGATGTGGCAAGCGACGATTTGTACAGCTTGTCCTCCACGGATCTCCGGGTCAGTTACCCTTTCAAAGAAGAACCTCGTCGACTTTAGTTTCACCCTGTCAACAAAACCCGGATTGATTCCGTGGGAATTCGGGTAACAGACGGGCGCAACAACACCCTCGATCTCAACGGAGTTGATGTGGCTTTGAGCCTCGTGATCGAAGAAGAATATTTTCTTTCTCAAATATAGAGCGCTTCCACTGGAAGAATGAACTCCCCAAGCGAGTGGATGAAGTGTTTTGACGAGCGCGCCGGCCGTTATCGTTACAAACACAAAGGGTCGTGGGTGGTCCGCGACACCCTCATGGCAATTGGAAAGGTGTTCAAAAAGACGGCGACTGAGGCCGCGAAAAAAACCGCCAAGGTCGCGGCCGAAAAGACTGACTGGTGAAGTTGTGGCTGAAAAGGCGTCGAAGAAAATTCAAGCAATCTTGCGAAAACGGCGCCCCGCTGCTCAGCCCGCCCAAAAAACTCCCGCCTCGGGCCGGGAATCAGATGCGATGATAAAACTGAGCCGCATTTTGGCCAACCAACTTTGAATTTTTTCCCCAACAATATACCGGCAATGTTCAGGTCCCCGCGCTATCTCGAAAAGGTGGATTATGAGCAAGTCCATCTGGAAACCCCGCTGACACTTCCGGCGAATGGCCAGCGACAACACCCAAAAACTGGAATGAAGTTTTCTGTGAAAGACAGGGACGTTGTCCGTGACTGGTACAACGCCTATTTCCGCATTGAGTACAAATTCCAGCTTCTCGCGAACGGTGGTAATGTTCCTGCCGACGCCCAGTCGGACCCGGTCAACAGCTCCTTCTCTCTGATCAAAAACCTGTCCGTGAAATCCGCGGGGAAAACAGTTTACGCGGCCAACGACATCCACAAAGTAATCTTCATCAAAAACTTGGTTGAATATTCTGACAATTACGCCAAAACTGTGGCAAAAGACGAGTTTTGGTATCTCGACAACGACGACACAACTGTGACGGATGGCAACGCAACAAATCAAGGAATCCGAGCTCGCGCTCTTCTATCGCAGGGTGGCACAACAGTCAAAACCATCGTCCCCCTCAACCGCTACTCGGTTTTCGAAGAGCTTTCAGACAAACTCTTGCCTCTGATGCAACCCTTGTTCGAAGTCGAGCTGCAGGATGACGCTGAAATGCTCTTTCAAGGCGACGACACCGGGCGGCGAATTGTTGTCACCAAATTTGAATTGTGGGTTCCAAAACTGCAGCTGTCCCCAGCAGGACAAACGCTTATGAACGAAATTTTCCTGAAGCCAGCCCAATGGCGCTACTTGCAAGAAACGTTGGTCCCCAGCACCAGTCGCGGGGATGCTGGTGGGCAATGGCAAATTTCCCCTGGTGTGAAAAACGCCAAACACATCTTTGTCTTCTTCCAACAAACGCGAAAACAAAACAACCAGAGATTCAACCCCTATGCCTTTGACACCTTCGACCTCGATGGTGACAACTCAGCAAAATTGGCCACCTGCCGCCTCAACTACGGGACAAACTCTTACCCCGAATTGGATTATGAGAGTGACGACGAAACCCGAATCCGCCGCGATCTGATCAACTACAGATACAGGAAAAACGATTACAACACAGGGACTCAGCTGAATGTGGTCAACTACTCGAAGCTTTACCCTGTCATTTACTTCGACCTCAGAACAACCCCCGACAGCATGACGGGCGACCCGAAGAAGTTGGTTTTGCATTACCGGTTGAATGAAACCGCCAACGCCCAGGATCACACCATCTTCGCCACTGTCCTGAATGAGGAGGAACTTGTGATCAAACAAATTGGAAACGAGCTGGTTGTGGCTTGAACCTGGGATGGAAAAATTCTTTCTCTTGATATAAGATGGCGACGGCGTATCATCCGTTCGAGCTTACGCTGACTGACGGCCAAAAGAAAAGCCTCCGAAAGGCTTTCGCCGAGAAAGCAGCTGTGACTCTGCGCGTCATACTTGAACAAATTGGGCATGGCGACAACCTCCTCCTGACCGCCACCCAAATCAACCGAATGAAAAAGGCCGCCAGCGAAAAGCGCGGCGCCGATGTGAAAATGAGCAAGACGCAGATCAGTAAAACCGCACAGCTCGGCGGCAACCTTTTTTCCACGACGCTCAGTCTGGCCCGGCCTTTGCTTTGCCTTTGCTCGCCCCCGCGGCCAAGGCTTTGGGTATGGGCGGTCTTAGCTTCGGCGCGGAGAAGGTTTCGTTCCCCAGGAGGAAAGGGTCTCGTTCCCCAGGAGGTGGAGCTGTACAAACTCACAATGCAGTCGCCCGACCAGAGAAAGACAATTAAAAAATATCTTGTCGGCAAGGGTGTGGTGAGTGGGGGCGACGCCGCGCAGTACGGTGGGTTTCTTGGCATGCTGGCTTCCATCGGCATTCCTTTGGCCATTGACCTTGTCAAAAAGATGTTGGGGAGTGGAATGTAAGTGCGGTCGCGCCACTCGGCACCCCCACGTCTGCCTCCACCCCCTCCTCCCCCCTCCAGGGGGAAAGGAATGCAAATGAGGCCTTCACCCTTCTGGGGCCGGTGGGAAGAAGACTGGGAGCGCCCGATGGTGGAGCGGGGAAAAAAATGAAGTTCAGGGACGTGCCCCTTTCCAACTTTGGCCTGATAAATTGGTGCGAATATTTGGGCATCCCGCTCAAGGCGTATTCTCCCGCAACGAGGCCAAACCCCTGCACCATTCACCCTGCATTATCAACCTGGACGATTTCGGAAGCTTGGGCACGCATTGGGTTTATTGTTGGAAAAGATATGGAATATTTCGATTCCTTCGGTCAGCCACCTCCAAATGAATGGGAGCAGTAAATGAGAAAGTTGGGCCACAAAACCTTTCTTCGCAATGACAACCAAATCCAATGGATCGGAAGTCTGAGGTGTGGGTATTTCTGCCTGATTTTCCTCAATGAACGCAATAGAGGCACGAGTTACAGAGACATTCTGAAAAGGTTTTCTGACGATGTACATCACAACGAGCGGGTGGTGAAAAATTTTTTCATGAATATACCTTGACAAATGGCTGATTGGTATTGTGTGCGGGACAAACGCAAAACCCCGTACGTGCCTGGGTCTGAAAGAGTTGTCATGACCAAAAACAACCGGAAAATGGGAAAAGTTAAGTGCGCGGTTTGCGGAATAACCAAAACCCGCTTCTTGCCGGGAAACTGACGGGGCCCTCTCATGCAGAGGCGCTGGTGCTTTGACTGACCTTGCGGGCACTGCGCTCGACTTCACTTTGAAGCATGGTGTTCCCTTTCTTGCGAATAAAGGGGTGGAGGCCTGCCGCTATTACGCTTCCGAGGCGCTGCGCAACCCGCAGCTTCAGAAAAAGGCCATCAACTACTGGCTGCGGAAGGCAACTCCTGTGTTGGAAAGTGTCGGCAGTGAGCTGCTGGACCAACGTTTCACAAAGGTGCGCCCCAACATCTGTTACAAAACCGACAAGCCTGATCTTGATGGAAGAGGCCTCCCTGTTCCTTTTCCCTTCGTTGATTACACAAAATTGTGGAATCTCGTCTCTGACCCCAAATTTTTCAAAGGTCCCGAAGTTTCTGAAAGAGAGGGGCGGGCGATAGTCGCAGAATACAAACGCCAATACGCGGACTACAAGCGGCAGGGTAGTACCTGCAGTTATGGTTCCTGGATGAAATGGAAAGGCTATGGTGATGGCATAGGGAGTCTTTTTCATCCCCGTTTCGTTTCACAAGGGGTTTTGGTGCCTGAGCTTGCGACCAACACAAAGTTTTTGAAAGCTTTTGGCAAAGCCCTTCCCTAACACCATGGTTTCACAAATGTTCTCAAGAAAACCCTGCGCAACTACTATGGAACGGGTGTGGACGTCCATGCACTGATTGGAAAGCTGCCGGCGCCCCCAAAAAAGCCTTCCCCGGCCACAACTACACCGGGCCTTACAACCCATTGAACCATCAACTGAGCTTTGATCCTGAGACGGGTGAGATCTTGGAAATCTCTCAGAAACCGACCGGTTCCGCCGATGCTGTGGCAATGCAGCATGATGTTGATTACAGCCGTTGTGATATCCGCGCAAAAAAGTACGGCGAAAATGAAAAAATGCAAGCATGCTGCTGACCGAAAAATGGTCAAATCACTTGACAAGATTCCACAAAAAGAAAGATAATGGGGGCACGCGCTGGCCCGCAACGCAATTAATCTGAAAGAAAAACTTGGTTTGGGTATTTGAACCCCTCTCAAGGAAATAAATAATCGATATGCATGAATATTTCCTTTTCCAATTTGGCACAAATTATTGGACAGCCGAACCCAATGCACAGAAAACATTTTTGGCATTTTTTGTGGTTACAATAATAATTCATATGAAAATTTAATTTTTTGTTCATTTTCACGCTTCAAATCTTCATGCACTTTGCCCCATCCTTCATCAAGTTTGTCTTTCGCCCCCAATTGACGAACCATTCGGTAAATTTTTTCCCTTAACTCGGGAGGAAGGAAAGCGGTTGCTTCGATCACGTCCATATGTGAAAGGTTGCATTTCTTCAAAAGGGATTTCACCGCCCCGTCGGTGGTTTAGAGTTCAATTAATACCCGTCGGAACTCCTCTTTAACTTCTTTCTCCAAGGATTTTGGAGGGAAACCTAATTCATCTGCAAGGGACACCACGATCCAACACAGTGTGCACATTGGTGCGGTATCCAAGGGTACACGTTATCCACGACCACTTTTGTTTAATATCCTCAACTTCGTAGCACTGACACAACACATGGTGCCGATTTTTTAACCAACAGGCCCAACAACACCCGTTCCTCCTGCAGGTGTAACATTTCCCACAGCTGATAATGAGGGTGAAACAGTTTTCAATTTCACAAAATGGGGCATCTTCGAAATACCCAAATAAATCACGATGTACTGCATCCCAACCCGCTCTTTGTTTGTCGTTCATTCTTGCCTGCAAAACCTCATTGAGGATTGAGGATTTTCTTTCAACTCTGGTGGAAGTTGGTTTCTATAGCTTTTAGCTTTTACTGGGTACAGGACTACCCAGTTGGTAGTAGGCACGAACGGGACTCCTAGGTCCCATGCAAGGTGCCCGTCACACCCCAACCCACCCATTCCCACAACCCATGAAGGTTGACCACACCACCGGGGTCTACGTCCCCTTCTCTTTTCGAACAGTGGTGTGGGTTCTTTAACGTCCCACAAGAACAAATCAGGGAGAGAGAGAGCTGCGAGACGGGACCTACGGTTTTTCGTCCTTATCCGAGAAGACTAGATAGTCTAACCGTTTGCAGATGTAATTACAAAGGCAGCACTTTCTCCTCAATTATTTTAAAGACCCTAAGTGTTGGTCCGGCCGGAGTTGAACCCGCGACCTCCCGCACGGTAGTCCGGTGCTCTACCACTGAGCTAACCGGTTGGCGGTTGGTTGACATCTTCCAAGAGATTCATTTATATTGGGGTGTGATTGTTTAATTGCCCTGGCAATCACTGAACGGTTGGCCGAAGGATTTCAAAACAACCCATCTGACGTGTAAATTATGTATTTGTTCAAGTGGATAAATCCTGTGTAAAGTTTTTTCATTTTGGCAGCATACAACACAATATCCGCTGCGAAAATCACAGTCTTCATATTTTCTGCATTCGGTTATTTTTGATAAAACACCTTGTTCCGAACAAAAGGGGGGGGGGGGGGGGGATGAACCTCAAAAATATCACAAATATCCTCATGAACATCAACCCACCCCATTTCATTCCGTTCATAAACTTTCTGTTTAACCAACTCAGACAGTATTTTTTCTCTTAACTCTGGTGGGAATTGGTTGACCCTTTCCAGCACATCCATCTGTGAAGGGTCTCTATTCTTCAAAAGACCAACCTTCGTTGAAAAAAAATGGAAACATAAACCGACACAAGGGAGCCAAAAACTCTTTGTGAACCCAGTCCCACCCCATTCGTTTCCTTTCTTTCAACTGGTTTTGGGTGTGGTGGCGGCAGATTTTTTCATGCAACTCTGGGGGAAGGGTGCGAATCTGCTCCATGAGATTCATTTATATTTGGGTGAAGATATTAAGGGGTTGTGTCATAAAACCCCTCTTCAGTCAACCACTTCGTCATGAACTCCTGTTCTTCTGACGGGAGTACATAAAAAGCTCTGAGAGCAATGAGCGCACATACATCAATGAAATGGGTTTCTCCTGTTTTCTTTATGTGCTGCCATGGAGACATGTCATTTTTCAACAAATCGCGCACATGGCGCATTGATGGTTTGTCAATGGAATCCTCAAATTGACTCCCCAACCATCTATCAATCTCAACTATCAAAGCCTGTCTCACATTGTAACCCAACAGTCAGTCGCCATCCATACCCTGACAACCTCTTTCTCTAATATGGTGAGGGGTTAAGAAAAATTACTTGATCCCAGGTGGTAAAAACCTTTTTGGGAAGGAAAGAACCTTTGTGAGGAAGTTGATTGAGGCTTTCAAAGAAAGTATTTCTTTTTGGTCGCGGTCAAGCTGATCAAATCGATGGAATATTTCTCTCAAAGTTGGCATGTAATCACACAAAAGTCTCATTTATGGTTTTGCAAAGAACTTTGTAATAAAAAACGCGGTGTGGGCTTTGCTGTGGATTTTCTTGATCATCATCTTTGAACCCCTTAACAAAAAGATGGGGATCAATTCCTTGCAAAAGAAGCTCTTTCACCGTTTCATAAAATTTGGGGTTAATTCCATAATGTGGACAAGTTTTCGACATTTCCACAAAATTGCAATAAAAACGCTGCGAAAGCGCTTCACCATTCGGAAGCAAAGGTGGATCTTTCCGACTTTCGGAACTGTTTATGGGGTCAAGAACTTTATTATACAAAAACGTAGTGTGGGTGTGGGTGTGTGTGTGTGTGTGGGGGGGGGGGGGGGGTGTTGTTGATCGTCTTCCTTTTTTGAACCCCCTCTTAAGGGGTACCTCGTAAGGGGTACCTCGTTGTCCAAACTGGTTTTGCGTTCTTGTTGAAATAAAACATCTATTGCTTTGAAACTTTCGACAAATATGTCGTCAAGAAACACACCAACTGTGGATAAATATCGTTTAAGGGCGCGTTACAAAGCCCTCAAATACAATCTTTCAATAACCTGATCTTTCAGGCTTCGAACGTAAAGATATGGGTCATAGCCCTTCTCAACCATGTGTCTTATTGCATCCACCCGAGATTGCAAAGAATAAGAATAATATTTTTTTTTTCGATAATTATAAAATTCATCTAAAATTTCTGCCTCCAACCCGAAACCAAAAGACTCCATTGTGATATGAAGCCTTCCAACAGTATTGCTTGCCATTGGACATGCCCCCACCACCCATATCTCTAAAAGGCCGACCCACGGTGCCTGGTCGTTTCTATTTTTGCTTTGTTTCTTGTGTTTGGTTGTTGTTTGATGATGTTTTGCTTTTGGTTTTCCTTTGAGTAGTAGTAGGTGGGTCGCTCGGATACAACCGGAGCGTAGTATCGCCGACGAGGGGAGCGAGGAGGGGTGCTGCGCGGACGCTGTCCTTTTGAGTAGCAGTAGGTGGGTCGCTCGCATACAACCGGAGCGCAGTATCCTCGACGAGCGCTTGTTCGCCCTTTTTTAAAACTAGTTCTTCTTGCATAAAACATTCAGATTATTCCTTAGGGACTAACTCAATACATAACTTTTAACAAGAGCATGGGTCACGCAAGAAGTTGCTAAGGAATATTACTACAAAACTTACGTGACGCCACCCTCTAAAAAACAATCAAAGAGTCTATGAGATATCTCATTGATGTATTTTTCATGAAGAGAAAGATGATTGTCAAATATGCGGAGTAAACTGAGGAAGACATATACATGAAAATTATTCAATAAGAAAGATACGCTGATTTGTAAAGGTGATTGTTACTTTTAGGATGAGGGAGGGTGGCCTGTAGCATCTACATTGTACCATTGTATGGTTTTTTGTGCCTGCACTATACATCTCCAGGAGAAGAAGGTCAGTCGCTTATAAACTGGGAGGGAATTAACGTTGCTTGACTAAAGGATTGTATGCAAAAGTTCAGGAAATAAAAGAGGTGGAAAGTTATTGAAAAGTGAAATGTCCCATTAACTGCCATTTATTCGTTAAACGTGATTTCAGTTTAACGTCATTTTAGTGAAAGACAGTGGAGAATTTATTGTTTGCACGTTAAAGTGCACCTAACCCCAAAATATTTTTTTCGCTTAAATAAAACTTTGCATCTGTTCGAAACGTTTTGCGCTATTTTGCGCCTTTTTAAACCAAATATTGAATTTTTATAGGCTGTCAAAGTTAGCCATCATCTGTCCCACGACCGCGGCTAGTAAGGGGAATGGGTCTATTCCTTAGATGACGTCACAAACTCATTTGCATCGTATTAAGTGTTTGTAAACATGCCTGCAAAACAGTTTGTGACGTCATGTAAGGAATAGACCCATGCCCCTTAACTAGCTCGGTCGTGGGACAGATGATGGCTAGATTTCGTAACTTTTACAGCCTATAAAAATTCAAGATTTGGTTTTAAAAGGCGCAAGATGGCGCAATTCGTTTCGAACAGGTGCAAAGTTTTCTTTAAGCGAAAAAAATATTTTAGGGTTAGGTGCACTTTAATGGAGATATGTACTCCTTCTCTTCTTCTTTACCAGTGCTGCAGGAGAGGTCATGAGTAGAAGATATCCATACCTCTACTACAGAGATCTTTTCTTATTCTGACCCCTGACTAAACTACGAGTCGTCCTTCTTTTTCCTCAGTGATAGTAGCGCGAAGGAATTACTCGCGCGCGCGTTTGAAAATCACACTCCGCGAGGAAGGTGACAACGCGGAGGGAACAAAGTAACCTCGGAAAGCTCAGTACCTATCATGCATGTTACGAACTCAGAGAGTGTGTCCCTAAGCTGCAACCCCAAAGATCTGTAAAGCCAAGTTGTTCAAGGTCATTCAAATTGTTTGGGTGATCATGGAAGATTTTCAAAAGAGTCCGCAGTTTTGCTATTCAGTTTTCAGTAGGCAGCCCGTTCAAAAACAACTTCAACGAGCAAGATAAAAACCTCAGTCGACTTAGCGTTTATCGGCTTTAGAACAAGCTTGGACTAACGTTTATGAACTTTCTTCCAAGAGTACTATATGAGGGATGGAATTATCCCCTTTTTGGATTAGGTGGATTAGGTGCCTATGGATTAGGTGGATTAGATGACTAGTCCATGACGTCACCCATTGTTATAACCTCCATACTAATAAGTGGATAGGCATACTAATGAGCGACGCTCTAGTACAATAGCAACAATAGGCTCGCCTAGGCTTGCCTGGTGTCTTTTAACCCTGATTGGCTGATGTAGAATCTATTATGTGTTCAAAATAAAAGCGCGCTTTTCGTTGGTAGCGTCAACCTTGCTTTCCGCTCCGTCAGTCACGCACGCGTTATGTAAAACGGATCTCAACTCTTCTCTCAACCCTACATTTGGATACAAACTCAAGAGAAGAAGCCTATGGGAGAACCTTCTACCATCCAACAACGACAATAGACGGCTTAAGTTGTTTGGAACGATCAATATAAACACGCTACTAATATGAATTACACGTTTCTTGAGAGACAAACACACACTTTATTGCCTTTTCTCAACGAATGCAGAAACAATACAGAAAGTGATTTGAATTGAATAAAAATACATTTATTGACAACGAAAGCTCCAACAACTACGAAATGCTTAGCACAAAGTATCAGAAAATTAGGATGCAATCAATCGTCTTCATCTTCGCTTGGAGGATAACGACTCTTCTTAAAAGTTTCTGAATCAATGTGTTTCACAACGTGGCAATCAGGGCAGCAAATAAATCCATCCGTCGAGAGTTTACGATCAACAGGAATTTTGTATGCGCAAATCGGACAAATCTTATAACCATTATGCAAGTGGCATTTAGGGCATTTCACTACTGCAGTTTGGTAGATGTTTTCTCCGCTACAATGGTAGCAAGAGCCTTTTCCTTAACTCAAAATCTCTGGACTTGCGCTCTCTCCAGAAAATTCAACTTCTGAATTTCCTTCATGTTCCAGATCAGGGTTTTCGGTCTCTCTGTCATCTTCAACATCACTGCTTTCGGAAACCATTTCTTCATCACTAGCCTCACCGTCTTTATCTTGATAGGCTCGTTCTTTTCCCATTAGCTCAGCCAAAATTTTCTTATTCTTTATCAAACGCTTATTGATTCCTAACTCTGCCAGCCCGTCTATAAACGTTTTGAGGGCGCGGGGTTTGGCAACATCGTCGTTATAAGGGAGTAACACATATTCAACCAATTCTGAGATGTTGGTCACTGGTATTATTCGCTGGTTTCGAAGTAACTGTCCACGAGGTGTCCAAAACAAGATATCCTTGGAAGCCGCCATGCTGTGTAATAAATCGGAGGCCTGTTGTCTGAAAACGGCTTGGGAAAGTCCTTCTAAAACATCTTACAGAACAGCGCTAACCTATTTGCGGGTTAGCGCTGTTCTGTATTATGTCGTTAATTTTAATAAACTTGAACTTGAACTTGAACTTGAACTTAATTTCATGTTCTTCGTCATCACTATCCTCTTCACTTGTGTTAGTGTCCTCATAATCACTCTCTTCCTCTTTATCCCAGTCGACCTTTCTCTTCATATTGACCAGCACTCGCTAACGACAAGACCCAACTGAACACACTACAGAGTAGTTAGCGAGTTTTTATAACATTAGGGGCCCCAAGCTAGTTACAACTGGTATCAACAAATCTTGACTGAATGAAGCCTCCACCCTCTAGAGCGAGGGTTTGCTTCTTTGTCTTGTAAGGAATACTTGGCTCAGCGAGATTAAGAATGGCATCCTTGAATGGAATCATTTTACGCTTATCTTCTTCAGCCGGAGACTGGAATATTTCCACGAAGCACATTATAAATAATTTGCACCAATGCGTGCATCTGATGTGGAGTGGCTGTCTCTAGGAGAAACTGACGCTGATGTTCAGGGCAACAAGTTAAGAGTTCAAGGAAACCGCGATTGCAATTCGAGACATGGTCATAGAATGAACTAAGGATAGCAGGCGCCTGTACTTTATAGAGAGCTCAGCTTAATTTACGACCAAAGTTCAAAGTTGTCTTGGTCTTGTTCCAACACAACTGTTTTTCGTTTCTTCCCTCAAGGTAAACCACGAAACTACATTTTTCTTTTTGTAGAACTCTGACCACTCCCAGCCTGAGATACTAGATCCCCAATAGCTTCTCTGCTTCGCTTTGCAAGCGCTGTGTTAACATGATCTCCATCAAGAACATCTTGAGCGACTTGGACACCGGTTTGTAAAGCCTTTTTGCCTAGCACTTTAACACCTTGTTTTAGGTGAGGTATCGCCCAGCGAAACAGACCTTTAAATATGGAACCTAAGCCATATCCCTGCTGAAATCGGGATCCGTGGAAAGCCGGTAAATTACCTCCTTTTTTGCTTAGCTTGGTTTAGATAATAGTCTTCGTAAAACTTTGGAATGTAAAGTTTCTTCATCCTCTAAAAATTCGCTGTTCTGCTCTGACGAAAATGAAGTGTAAGCAACACTTTCCCAAGCTCAAATGACATAGTTTCTCCAGTGTCCCGCTTTATATTGATTTCAAATAGTGATAGAGCAATAGAATTGAGGAGGAGAAGGAGGAGGGAAAACAATAGAATTGAGGAGGAGGAGGAGGAGGAGGAGGAGGAGGAGGAGGAGGAGGAGGAGGCAAAACAATAGAATTGAGGAGGAGGAGGCAAAACAATAGAATTGAGGAGAAGGAGGAGGAGGAGGAGGAAGAGGAGGGTAAACAATAGAATTCTGTTGGCTGAAACCTATATCATTGTGAAACATTACTCATTTTGTCAGTTGATGTTAAGCTTCGATTCAGTTGACATGCGCTGGTCCTGTCCTGTTTGTCAAAAGGCTTTTTCCAGGAAGGATAACATGCAAAGACACATGAACAGTTAACACAGTCATTCCGGTTTCGCTCCAGTTATACCGATGTCTCAAGAAAAGTGTCAGCGGTTTCAAATGCTTCATCCATTTACCTGCATGGTTGCAGGGATGACTGGCTCGGGTAAAACGTTCTGGGTGCAATCACTCTTGCAACAAGCTCAAACCGTGATCGATCAGCCACCGGAGAGAATAATCTGGTGTTATTCACAGTGTCAACAAACCGCTTACACCCAGTTATTGATGATGATACCGACAATCGAATTTGTCAAGGGGATTCCGCCTTCTCTAGACAATGATTCCTATTTGGATGTCAACATGCGCAACTTGATTGTCATCGACGACCAAATGATTGAAGCAGGAAGTGATAATCGGATCGTGAACCTGTTTACAAAGGGATCCCATCATCGAAACCTGAGCGTTATTTACAATGTACAAAATCTGTTTCACCAAAGCAAAGGCAACCGAAGCATCAGCTTAAACAGTCATTACTTGGTCCTTTTCAAGAATCCTCGGGATAAACTGTAGATTTTGACTTTAGCCAAACAAATGTACCCAAGACAAACTGCTTTGTTTTTAAAAGAGTACGAAGAAGCGGTGTGAAGACCATTTGGGTATCTTTTTGTTGATCTCAAGCCAACGACTCCAGATAGTTGCAGATTGCGAACAAATGTATTACCTGGCGAAGAAAGATTCGACAAAGGGATCGAGGAGAGTAACATTTCCCAGGAACTGCTTCAGTTTCTCAAGCAGCAAACCCACATGGTTCCCCGTTAATTCCGCAGATGCAGCGCATTCAGAATAATATGGATAACCTTCTGTATCGTACAAACCTTGGAGACGACGAAAGAGCGAGGCAGTACATGCAGTTGCAAAACAAGTTTTTAACATATAAACACCAGTTCAATTCCTTAACACGTGAAGCAACAATTATGCCTCAACCTCAAGGGCGGGAACACATTTCTAACGAGGCTATGGTAAACAATTTACCAACAGTGCCACCAACTCCAGGTCAAGCGCCACCACCTGAACCAACGGCAAAGGAGCCAGCCCCACATTCCTTATCTACCACGGCAACCTCCACGCCCGCACCTCACTCCCTCCCTCCGTCGATCTTGACACCCCTCCCACAGCCGAAACGCTGTCGCCAGCAAGAAAGCGTAAACGCCCGCAATTAAAATTTGGAAACTACATGGACGATGAACCGAAGAAGCTTTCAAGACGATCTCGACGTTTACACAGGAAGTCACCTTGCAAGTATTCCAGATATCAAGAGGACGATTGATTGTATCCTTATTTTCTGATACTTTGTGCTAAGCATTTCGTAGTTGTTGGAGCTTTCGTTATCAATAAATGTATTTTTATTCAATTCGAATCACTTTCTGTATTGTTTCTCCATTCGTTGAGAAAAGGCAATAAAGTTAATGTTTGTCTCTCAAGAACCGTGTAATTCATAGTAGTCGCGTGTTTATATTGATCGTTCCAAACAACTTAAGCCGTCTATTGTCGTTGTTGAATGGTAGAAGGTTCTCCCATGGGCTTCTTCTCTTGAGTTTCTATCCAAATGTAGGGTTGAGAGAAGAGTTGAGATCCGTTTTGTATAACGCGTGCGTGACTAACGGAGCGGAAAGCAAGGTTGACGCTACCAACGAAAAGCGCGCTTTTATTTTGAACATATAAGATTCTACATCAGCCAATCAGGGTTAAAAGACACCGGGCAAGCCTAGGCTAGCCTATTGTTGCTATTGTACTAGAGCGTCGCTCATTAGTATGCCTATCCACTTATTAGTATGGAGGTTATAACAATGGGTGACGTTATGGACTAGGCACCTAATCCACCTAATCCATAGGCACCTAATCCACCTAATCCAAAAAGGGGATAATTCCATCCCTCATATACTACTTCCAAGCTTAATATTTTAAAAACAAATCTGTTTCACTTACCATATCTCAAAGGATAGGTGCATTTAAATGTGGGTGACTACTTACCGGAGACAGTAAATATGGGAATCTCAAACCGTATCATGACAGTTACTGTGACTTAGAAAGTAGCGACCCTCAGATCGAATACGAGATCGAATACCAATACGACTTTTCAATTCCTAGTCGCAAGCTTAGATTATCATGTATGACACCAACTCTCGTTCCTAGAACCTCATTCTATTCTGTTCAACAACACTGAGGAACGAGGCCTCTGAGAACGCAGCCGTTTTGAAATTTGAAAGTCGCACTCGTACTCAATCTCGGACTCGTACTCTGAACGGAAAGTCGCTAATGTCTGTCACAGTGGCTGCTTACGACTGATCCCGCATACAGTGACTGGATTGACAAGCTTAATCCTCGTCGTTCCTCGTGGAGCACAAGGGTACCACTAATTCAATTGGACCATAATTCCATTGGACCATACAATGGCATCGCTCCACTATCATCTGTGTTCGAGTGAAAATTTGTAACGGCAGGTCATGAATGCAGTCGCTTTCTTGCCACAACAATAACAACAACAACACACAGACAAGGTGCTGAGCCACAATCGGCCAGATATTACCCTAGTGCATAAAGACACACAGGAATGGACACTTATTGATAGCTGTGCCAGTGGACCAGAACATCATCAGGACTGAGGAGGAGAAGGTGGAAAGGTACGAGGACCCAGCATTCGAAATCAGGAGGATTCATGGAGCCTCGAAAGTCACATTAGTACTTATCGTGATTGGTGCACTTGGAAGCATCTCGGAAAACGCCTGGTATGGGAAGCTAGATCTACTTGACATCTTTGGAAGTGTACAGTTGTTGGCCATCATCGGAACTGCGGGGAGTTGCTCAGACATGACTAAGAATACCCAGAAGAACACCAGCAAACTAGCGAGAATCCCATAATAATAATAATAATAATAATAATAATAATAATAATAATAATAATAATAATAATAATAATAATAATAATAATAACAACAACAATGACGATGATAATGATAATTACAATAATGTTGTGATCGGAGCATTAGGGGCATAGATCAAGCAGTCAAACTTGAGATACTTTTTATCAGAAACAAAAAACCAAACCTTAACACGCAGTCGGATTCAGTTCGCGCCAAACTTTTTATATAATTTTTTTTACAAATTTTTTAACATATTGTAATTGTTTTTTAACACCCTATTTTATCTTTTAAAACATAATTTTACTTCATTATCTCCCAAAGTATATATATGTGATAATTCTTTTTAGCCTTAACATTGAACTTGAGGATGACCGTTGAACGGTCGAAGCGTTCAGTCTTCTTATCGCTAATTTTTATTCTAAAGTGCTTCACGAAACCTTTTATTATCAATAATAATAATAATAATAATAATAATAATAATAATAATAGCAAACAGAAAAAACAAACAACAAAGAGTTGGCTTCGAGAGCAACTGTGACATATTGAGAAAAATCTTAAGTCCTCGTGTATCTCCAGGTATACCAGCGTTATCGTCGACGATCGAATATTCTTTAATTTACCCTTGAACATTATTATTGATCACTTAACACAGACTTAATTGTACGTTTCTATGGTGCATTTAACGAAATCTCAATGCGCTTACAATGTTAACCTCCTAGATCTAAGATGAACTATAGACAAGCCATAGTACATGATAAGCTATCACAATAATCCAAGCGTGACATGACAGAAGCGTTGACCATTGTCTTAAGGTGGTCCTCGCTCAAATATTTCCTCAATCTTCTGATAAATCGAATTGCAAACATAGTCTGATGCTTGTGGTCAGTCAGAGAGAGCCCACTATACCTTTCTTAGTTTTAAAGGGCAAAAATAAAATACAATAAAAGAAAAGAAAAAAGAAAAGACAATTCTGAGAGTTTTTGCTGCATATTTTTCAGTTTTATTGGATCACCTTCTCCTCCATGTATCTTAATTTCTTTGTCTTTTTTTGATAAAAATTATTGATAAGAATTTTGTGACACATATATAATGCAGTTTCCAGTAGGGAAAAAGAAACTTTATTGTTAATGACAGGGTGCGGCCACGTCTCCACCCTTCACTTATGTAAGAGCAAGCCAGTGAATAGTATCTTTATATTCGTTTTCGTTGACTAATTTTCATAAGAGCTATGCAATTTATTCCATTTGTGCAACCCTAATGAACATCGCACACCTGCCATAATAATCAAGACATTTAGGCGCTGCTTAGGCAAACGCCATTACTTTCGTGTTTGCCATTTGCTTTTCCTTAGTGCGTTTGAGCAGTTTGGCATTAATCACAAACATAACTGTTTTGCATGGTTTTCAAGTTTTTTAATATCAGTTCTTTAGAGAAAACATGAGCAATAATCTGACGTTTTCTGTTTGCCACATATGTGATCCTTGGTGTCTCTAAAATTGAATTGCTCAAGACAGGTTGAGGTGACTTGTTTACTTAAAAAAATAAATAAAGTGGTGTGAACTTCCGTGAATAGTAAACCAAAAGTAGTATTATTTATTTTCGGGCCAATGAACAAAAAAGTACGAGATTATGGAGGATTCGCGAGCGCAAAACGGGGCATTATACCATAGTTTTGGCTCCAAAAAATGGTAAAAAAATGGTAGCTACATAGCATAAACGGCGCTAAACCGAACTTTGTGGATTTCTTGGTACTTTACGTTTGTCAACGCTGCCTTTTCATTCATTCATTCCTTCTTTATGGTAAAAGATAACTCTTCATGTACCGAAACTGCAATGATCTATTTTTGTCTTGTTCGGTGGTGAACATGTGAATAGCTAACTAAATGATATTCGGCACCAGAGTAGCCAATGATGTACAGTAGCTGATTTAAAATCAGCACTGAAATCACCTTTAACAAAAGAAGTCAAGAGAAGCCTGAGCAAAGATGTTATAGCCCAGGAAAAAATTTAAGAATGTCCCAAGACCAAAAGCTCAGAAACTGTGTGAAATGCTGGGAGTTACACCAAAATCTTAAGCACCCCGCAAAGCAATCCATACTACTGATCTTTTGTTGGACTACGCCCTTGACCTGTATGACTTTTATCCTAACGTCTCCAGTTTTAATTACTTTTGAACTACAACTTAAATTCACAGTCACAAGGCGTTAGAACCCTGAGATAACGTAACATCTTGGTTAGTTGATTTCTTTGTTAGATTGTTTAACCTTCGATTAGCGTCAACTCTACATTTATTGCATACACTGTACACTACTAGAATCAAGCACAATCCCTGATTATTTGCAATTAGTATATACCACACAAGTGAATAGTGCTTTTCGCGCGCTCTAAATGGTTAACTCGGAGGAGATTAGCAAGTACTATTCACCTCCAAGCAGCTGGGGTGTGAGAATTTAAAATTTGCGACCGCTTGTTGGTATATTGTCACACATACATGTAAAGCAATATTTTGGTCCTCTAGTTATTAAGCTTGTGTGGTATATACAGAACTAAAACAATTATTCATCTTAGTGTCAGTGAAAGTGGTGGATATTTACCCTGCTGCTTGGTATGCACCACTATTCACCTCCACTTTGGTGAATAAGTGTTAATTAATTACACTGGACAGGAACATTGAGTCAGGCGTCAGTGGTCACCTCTGAACTGTAGGGTTTAGGATCACAATTTCAATCTGAGATGAAATGTTAAAGAAAGTATCTGAAATCAAATCCCCAATGAGGGTTCTTCTATTGTTTTTGCCTCTATTAAGTGACCAGAGGCCTGTTTCTCGAAAAGTCCCAGTAACTTAAAGGGCATGAAACCATACTTTGAAATCAAAATCTCAAGAAAAGTAGGATGTGCTGTGACCTCTAATGAAGTCCATTTTGTTTCTTTGGCTGATTACTTTACTGTATAATTTTCAAAACTTTTGAAACTCCCATCTGGAATGGAAAACAAAACATCTTAACTGGCCCAGTAATTACCAGGAGCTTCGAGAAATGAGCCCCAGCCCCCATTAAGCAGCCACTGTCCATTTCCCCAAGGAGGCCTGCTTAGTAGGGGTTGAATTGTACTTTGAACAGCATCAATAAAGCAAAAATATCATCATGCAGTAAGTTTGTCGTGCTGATTTCAATCAAGTGTGGAGTCTTTGGCTGCAAAAAAGACCTTTTTTCAGTCATCACCTCCATGGTAAACTTTATATGCCAGTTGAATGGGTCACATAATTATAACAAACTGTGTGCAAAAAGGAGTTGCAATGGATGCCACTAAGTGATTTGAAAGAAAATACAACTACAGTACCTCTAGCTTACACAAGGCAGTAATTTCAAATGTTTATAAAACTGGTCTAACTCAGTGTTGAGGTTCATTCGAGAAAATGATATGTTTGTCCTATCTCCTGGTTTGTGAGATTGGCATTCTAATCCATGTAAGTATTCATGATGCTTCAGGGACATCTTTACTCAAGCAGACATTCCTTGATGCATCATCTACACTGTAGCTTGACACATGAGCTCAGATTGAGTACATGTGAAAACAATGACCTCTGGCAGCCAGAGGAAGTTTTGATGTAGAGATAAATGCCTCACTCAGTGGAAGAAGGGAAAGAAGGGTTGGGAGGCTGGGGGTCTACAGATGCAAGAAATGATCATAATAATTAAATAAACAAACAAACAAGCAAATAAATAAATAAAATTGTTTTTTGCAAGTGCCAGACAAAAAATTAATTTGATATCCAACAAAAAAGGATACAACTCTCAGACCCCTGTCCATGGGGTTGGTGATCATCAGTCCTTTTGGAACAAACACATTCTGATTCTGTTCATTTATGTATTCTGCTAGTCTCTTTAAACACTGCAACACAGACAAATATGCATATAAATAACTGGAAGTAGGGCTGTCATTAAGCTTTGAAGCAGGTGTAACATGGAATTTGTCCCCCGGAACACCTGGGCCTGGTTGTTTGAAAGCCGATTAACTTAATCCAGGAATAGCATAAACTTTGGTTGCAGTATTTAACTTTTGGATGAAAGGGGTTTCCTTTGCTGTGTTTTGCTTTTCAGGATTAATGTCCTCTAATCTAAAATTTTGCAGAATATCAGTGTTAACAATGTTTGTGGCAGATAGAGAAATAAACTCCTTGGTTAACTTTTAATCTTGGATTAGGGTTAACCAGCTTTCAAAGAACTGGGCACTGATCTTCCTTGGTGAATATTGTATATTTACAAATAGACCATCACCCATAATGAAACTGAGCTCAGCTGAACAGTCATTATGGGTTACGGCCCTGAATGACTGCCCTGTGGAAGATATTATACACAAGCAGAATGAATACATGCAAATAAGTGCAAAATTATTGTCATGATAGCAAGTTTACTTTCTTTGTATGATGGGATATGGTAAAAAATGGGATAAGGGAAAGATAACAAAATGACTGACTACTGCAGCCTGTCCGCAGACTTCACTTCTGACTATCAATTTTACATGTTTTACAAACTTTCACTTGAAATGTAACGGGTGGATCTACAAGTTTTAATTTAAAGCATTCATTTGCAGACACTACATGTACTTCTTAGCTAAAGGAAATCTATTCACACACACCAAGACACCAGGTTAGCTGGTCATACATGTTATGCTGCACATGCATACAAACAAATATTTGAGTATATTTGTGGGCTTAAAGTAGCAGGTGTTTCCCCCTGTTTATAAAGCATGACTGTGCAAGTTGAAATGAGAACCATCAAAACTCAGACAGAGTGGCTGAACATGGTGCAAAAAAGGGCGGTAAGCAATGACTTGGGTAAAATCCCTGCCAGTTTCTCAAAAAATTTGTTCCATACTTGTCTATGATTTGAGGGTCTGAATTTGCAGAATTAGTGACTGAACTAAGCCATTTAACAACCTGAACCAACTGTGATGAATACGATGTGTGAATCATTTCTTTTGTTTCTGTTTCCTGAGGTTTTGGCAAGACATGTAGGCTAATTCATTGAATTCTAACCATTACCATAGGCCACAAAATAAAGAAATTAAAACCTATATACACCAGTCTGTAGGACAAAGTAGAGTGAATTATTTGGATTTTAAGGCCAAATAAGCATTAATGTACTTCAATTAAACATCAAGGAGGATTTAACACTACATTCGCCGGTAGCCAATTAGACTGGCCTGCTATTTAACATCTAGATACACCACTGCCGATGTCATCAGCCCTATTTCGCCACTGAACTAACAAACAAATTTCATTGGTTTATAAGAGAAAGGAAAAACTATAAACCAACAGGCTTTGTTGTTTATTCTGTATTATTTCAGCCAACTGTCATAAACATTAAACTGTTGTTAGAAACAGTAAATTACCAACCTTTTCCGACTTACGGTTTCTTGTTTGTACGAGTGGTCTCAATGGCAAATTGAAATGACAAAATTCAAGAAAGAGAATCATATGGGTCTAAACTTTCTTCTGAGGAGAATGAATTAACTTTGGATATAAATTATGTGTGAAATTTATCCAGACTGAAAGGCTCTCAGGACAACTGGACGTGAAGAAGAAATGGAGCGGGCATAAAAAAAGTGGGATTTGCAGACCCTCCCCAAAAAATCTATGGGCGAATCTAGGGTTAAACTCACACAGGAAAGATTAAGAGACTGGCTTAGCCTTACATTGTTATTTTTATCTGGAAAATTTCAAAATTTTAAATGTAAGCTTAAATAATCTATGTGGCACAGTATTAAAAGGAGCACACACTGAAATAAAATTGACAACAAAATAATTTGAGTTGAAGTACTGTACACCTGCCTTGTTTTATTCATGGGGGTTGTAGTGATATTATTCATGGTTTTCAGCATGATTTCAGAACACTGGCTACAGTATCAATGAACAAACAGGTTACATGCCTTTTTTCAAGAGAATCCTTGACAAACAAACAAACCATTTCTCTAATGGCTGCTCAAAATAAAGTATATTAATTTAGGATCTTTAAATATTGATTGGCAGACTGCTTACTTTAGAAATACAACTAATGGATGAACATCAACATTGGTGGAAATTCCAACTATGATCAGACATAACACTTGGATAAATGTTTAATGAATTCAATTATCACAGGTTGAAACATTTGCATGGCATCATCAGGAAATAAACTTTAATGCTTAACCACATTTTGCATTGTCTGACCAAAAACCATTTTCAGAGCTGTTAATTCAAAAGAAATGAATAATTTATGCAGAGTCTGATTGCATGCCACGTAGACAAAGGAAATTTTCAAAGAAGTGCAAATATAACAACTGTTTTTGCTGATTTTTATTTCAATTTGGAATTGTTTTAAACAAAGGAGAAAGACAGCATAAAAGGGGGCACCAAAGACATTGTAAATCTACTTTTACAATAAGACACCAACCATCCTCCTTTGGTTAAATATCAATAGTTAATCAGTCTTCAAAAACTGAATTGAATTCAAAGGTACAAATCACATGCACTGTAAACAAAAAACTATAGTTCAAGTTAGGAGGGTGGAGTTGAATCTCAAAGTATTCTGTTAATAATTACAGTAATAAGACCCCTGTAAAAATGGTACAATTTGTTTTATAAGAGCCTTTTAAAATAAAAGCATTTAGTTTGGGAATTCAAGCCAAAATTTTGAGCACAATAATGAGAAAAAAGGCTGAAATCTATAGGGTAGGACACCTCATTTAACCCTTTAAGTCCCGATTGTACGAATTTGTACGACAGACAGGCCTACTGCTTTCAAGATACATTCATGTACAGTGATTGCCCACGCTCTCAAATTTAGAGACCTGATTATTATGGTCTGTTTACAGTGTCAACCAGTAACTGTTTTGGGCTTCAAGAGCCAAGACACTGTGGATAACCTTTGTTTCCTGTTCCACATCATTATTTGCTTTCAAGCAAAACCAAAAATGGCCGTTGTATGCACCCTGGAGCAAAGCTAAAAACACTCACATTGTTGCTTTCAATTCTTTAATTCAAAATCTCGTTTGGAAAACAAAATTCCCTAATGAGAGCAAACCTTGATCTCATGACTAAGCATTTATCTCTAATTTTGCCTCTTGTGCCTACAGTGAGTTGAGCATCAGCCATTTGATTCTAGACACTTTTGAAAACCTGTTTTTCTCTTTGGCACCCGAATTGTATTCTGGGTAATTTGGATACCATGGTGAAATGGAAGTCCCACTATCTTCATTTTCTAGATTTTTGCTAAGTGTCAAGCCATCTGGACCTACTGGCAAAATATGGTACCCAGTGTATTTTTTGCAAGTCACCAAATTTGCCTTGCTAGGTCCAAGAATCCATCACAGAATGGCTAGAGAGGTGAACTTCACTTCTGAGCTGCCATAACTTGACATGAACACTTTTGGCAACCCAGTTGTTATGAAATTCTCACACCTCTGGTTTCATTGAGAGGTTTGCCTCTACTCTCCATTCCAGTTTCATGACGATCTGCAGTGGAAAATGGCTTCAAAACACACTAATCAACCGAGTATCAAATTGGTGACATCACGATAAAACTTGAGTCCTCGGTAATCTAGGGCAGCAAACATTTCAAGGGAGACCTTCGTATAAAACATCTACTTTAGATCCCTTTGAATTATTTGCATCAACAAAATTGCCGAAAGAGTTCAAGAAATTTGGCACTTAAAGGTTTAAGGCACACAGATTATCCTTTAACCCATTGGCACCTGTGCCGGCCAAAACCGGCCGTAAAAAACTCCCATGCTTCAAAACATTGCAACTTTCTCAATCGCACGAATATTGTCTTAACTGTTAGTTGTGAGCATGAAATGGAATGTCCTTTTAATTTGGATATCCAATAAACGCAAGAAACGTAGCGATTTTTACCAAATATGGCCTTTTGAGTTTGGACAAGAACAAAACTGACCGTTTTTAACGTCAAAGAGAAACGACGAAAATGCCCCTTTTTGCCTTCATGTTTTTTAAGGAAATCATCGTCGACAAACCAAACTTCAACCATCATAACGAAATTCAGTCCTTGTTCTAGCTCAGAAATGACTTTTTTTGTTCATATTCTTCTCCTGAGCGTAGATACAGCCTTTTGTCCAGTGCATTCGGGCCTTCCTGACATTTTCAACATCTCGAGCGCGTTGCATGCTGGGAACTAATGAGAATTTTTGACCGCGCCCGTTCCTTCCCCAATTCCAATTCCTGCTTGTGGTCATCTTCAGTGCTCACAAATTCCAAAAATATAATTGCAGCGGTAGGTCGAGAAATTCATCAGTAGTCGAGTCCCAAAGGTACTAAGTGTCTGACCGGCCAAATTCCCAGTTCATCAAGTAACAAGCCAAATTCAACAACAAAGTACATCACCTTGCTCGATTCTTCGAGAAAGTGGACTCTTAGCTACCGTCACACTTAATGATGCTCATCAGGCAGCCGCTAAAGATGAAAAATGGCTGTAAACTTAGCAAAAAACGCAAGCAAACCGAACTTGGGCCATTGTTGTTGCTTCGCGGATAAAAAATAGCTATGTCAAAATGAAGTTTTCAGAAACCTTGAGCCTCCAGTGCCTTAGGACAGCACCACTTTTCCCTGGTAGTTCCAAATAAGGAGTCACAAATTGCTATTCATCATTTATAGGTGGAAAATTACTCCGAAAACGTAAAAACAGCCGGTAGTCAATGGGTTAATGTCTACCTTTTGATGTTTTTATAACCCCAACTATTCTAAAATACATGTACTTTTCATGTTTAGTGAATGTTTGACTCATGTGCATAGAGCTCTAGATGTACACTGTATCATTCAAAACAAAACAGAAACTGACTGAATATGGCTTTGCAAAACAATTTTCAAGGTTCTTGTAAAATGAAGATGAAGAGTTTATTGGGCTTTCATGGTATCACAATGTTTTCAACACATCAATCAGCTACATCCTGACACTTTGAGGTTTACCAACCGATGTTTCCTAAATAGAGCTCGAGTTGTCAGGGAAAATTTGACCCAAGGGGAAGCAAGAGTAGATTGAGTTAGCGAGGAGCATGAGTTAAAAATTGAGTATGAGTTAACTGATAGTAAATGAGTGAAAAAATAGGGTCAAATCCGGGGGAAATTTGGTTGAGTTAGAGGGCAGTTTGAGTTAACCGAGTTCGAGTTAGGGGGTTTCTCCTATATATTGCACATTAAGAATTAAATTTAAGATTTCTTTACTAAGCTTCTTTGTTTTAGCCAGTGCTGAATGATCAAGAAACTTTAGTGTACTGGTAAGAGGGAAACTTCATGTTACAGACATAACTTCACTTCAGCTCCTCTGCACAGGGTCCCCGGCCACGGACATGTATGGATAAATTTATTGTTTGATAAAATATACCACATTAAAGTTGGCTTCCCTTTCTAGCTGACTGTTTTTGCACATGATGTTACCTTATTATATTGTGTCTGAATACACAGAAAGATTAGATAGGCAGTAACACAACCCAAACATCCCTCAAGGTATGTCCGTGGGCCAACTCTCTCAGCATCATCAAAGATACCATTAATGTGGTTTACTGTGTGTTCAAACTGGCTTCGTTCAAGCTAAAAGAAAAAAAAACATACACATGACAAATCAAAGACAGTTTTCTATGGTCTACAAGAGAGTAATTTGGTGTTATACTCTTGTAAACCATAGAAATGAAGCCATAAAAATGTTCAAAACTCAAGTGGAACCACGAGCCACTGGTCAAGCACAAGTTTACACTGTGAGTGTCTCAAGATGTTCTAATTTGGGAAATCAGTTGGGAAACAGCACTTTGGGCTGCATGTATTTGTGTATAAAATCAATACAAAAGAATCTTTACATTTTATCACTGTATTTGATCTACATGTACCCTGGGTGCCAGAGGTTTTATTTTTCTTTCGTGAGAAGCAGTTAACCCACTAAACACTAAAGCAAGCAGTGAAAAGAGACGTGAAAAATAAGAACCTCTGGTCATGGCAGTTAAGAACCTCACTTCCATGCAAATTATTTCATCTTGCCTTTTCTACAGTGAGATGCCAAAACCACTTTGAGATGCCTTGTTTGTGTCTTGTGTAAATAACAAAATTTCTGAGCTGCGTTTCCATAACTCCGGTCAAAAGAATGGCGTCTGTAAATGATGTTTAAACTTGTTGATTTCTGGATTGGGAAGGTTCAATTTATTCGGTGGTGTCTGCATGGGACAGCCAAAGATAGCCACGAGGTTGTTGTCTTTTTTTTTTTTTAACTTTTTTATTTGAATATCATGCCTTATTACAATACGTACATACATAACTTATTAATTGACAGATATTAACAGCTATTTACAATACGCAAATAAAAATAACGATACAGCAATTCTACTTACGATACTTGAGACCAAAACAGAAAGAAGAAAAATGGAAACAGAAACACACACACGTGTACGTGTCGTTTGGTACTGTGAAAAAGTTGTATTTATAAATTAATTTGCGATTTGCATTTACTCTTCTCTATAAATAATTTGCTTTTAAGGTAAGCAAGGAAGGCTTCGAAGAAGTAATTTTCTTCATTCCTTGAAGCACAATAAATGTAATACTTGGCAATTATTAAGCATAGGTTTAAGCCGAGTTGTTGTCTAAAATCATTTGTAAAGCCATAGATTATGGTTTCATCGTTTAAGGTGATAGAATTGTCATTCTTAACATTCCACCAGCGAGAAAAGCTTTGCCAGAAGGTCTGCACATCTGAGCAAGCAACAAAAAGATGGTTCAGGGTTTTTCTACAGTGAGATGCCAAAACCACTTTGAGATGCCTTGTTTGTGTCTTGTGTAAATAACAAAATTTCTGAGCTGCGTTTCCACAACTCCGGTCAAAAGAATGGCGTCTGTAAATGATGTTTAAACTTGTTGATTTCTGGATCGGGAAGGTTCAATTTATTTGATGGTGTCTGCATGGGACAGCCAAAGATAGCCACAAGGTTGTTGTCTGTGTTGGGATTACCGGTGAACAAACAGATCACTTTCTCATCCATTTTGTGCATGAAATGTCAAAGAAGAAGAGGACAAATAATATTCGAAAAGCCCTTCTAGTGACTGAATGTTTTTAGAAAGAAATCTAAAAAGAGGTTATAGAACAAAAAGAACTAAAATTAAGGAGGTTGAAATTTCGCAGAAAGAATTAAGAGGTGTTACAGAATTTTGCTGACTGCAAGCAGTGGTACTGCCACGAAAAAGTCCGCAGTGAAATCTCCACCCCAAGATCGCTTTTAAACCAAATTAATTGCCTAGACTAAACTTCAAGTTCACAACAACTTAGTTGTTGCATTCAAGGTCACTACATCAATTTGTGATGATCGGTTTTCTTTGTATCCAGTGCAAATTAAATAACAAGGACATTCTTTAACAGGACTGTAAACACATCCTTATAAATGCATGATAAAATGAAGTAAAGCCTCTTCCTGAAAATCCAGAATCTAATGTGTACTGTACTGCACCTCTAAATGCTCGCTCAAATTTGCAGCCTTCCACCACCATTTTTGTGTTCTAAGCCCTCCTCATGCTAAAAACTGGTTTTATGGCTACTGGGGTACATTATCGCCGTTCAACCAGTGAAACTGAGTGTTTAGATCATTTTCACTTCACTACGAAAACCAATCAGCAACCATGTGGGCTCTGTGCCTCACTGACGCAGCTTGGCCGTGTAATTTTCCTCCTTGAAACGAGAAAAAAAATATACCGGTAACCTCTGGCAACAATGGGAATTTTTGATCTTCATTGTTTATGTCAATTATGAATCTGGTAACTCTAAAATATAACTTGGCATTGTAATGAAACAAATGTCAGTATTAATGCGTGATGCTAAGAATAAAGACATTTATTAAGTCAAGCTGGAAATTACACGAGCATGAAGAATCAAAAGCTTTTTTGCAAGCTACAACTACACTGGTATTATGCAAGCATTGTGTTTTGTTTACACACATTGGCTTCGGCTTGGCTTGGAAATTGGATTTACATGACTGTGAGATTAACTTTTTGACGAGCCAGTGAAATACATACGAAAAAAAATAGTTTGTCAAGTTTAATTGAGAGAGGGAAAAGAGCTGGAGGAGCTGTTAAACGTGCGATCAATTACAATTGATCCATCACAAAAATTTACTCAGTCAAGTTGTGGGCGGGAGATCAAACCATCGATCACTAATAAGCTTACTTATTGCTTGCGCACTAGCCGAGTTGTTGTCTAAAATCATTTGTAAAGCCATAGATTATGGTTTCATCGTTTAAGGTGATAGAATTGTCATTCTTAACATTCCACCAGCGAGAAAAGCTTTGCCAGAAGGTCTGCACATCTGAGCAAGCAACAAAAAGATGGTTCAGGGTTTTTCTACAGTGAGATGCCAAAACCACTTTGAGATGCCTTGTTTGTGTCTTGTGTAAATAACAAAATTTCTGAGCTGCGTTTCCACAACTCCGGTCAAAAGAATGGCGTCTGTAAATGATGTTTAAACTTGTTGATTTCTGGATCGGGAAGGTTCAATTTATTTGATGGTGTCTGCATGGGACAGCCAAAGATAGCCACAAGGTTGTTGTCTGTGTTGGGATTACCGGTGAACAAACAGATCACTTTCTCATCCATTTTGTGCATGAAATGTCAAAGAAGAAGAGGACAAATAATATTCGAAAAGCCCTTCTAGTGACTGAATGTTTTTAGAAAGAAATCTAAAAAGAGGTTATAGAACAAAAAGAACTAAAATTAAGGAGGTTGAAATTTCGCAGAAAGAATTAAGAGGTGTTACAGAATTTTGCTGACTGCAAGCAGTGGTACTGCCACGAAAAAGTCCGCAGTGAAATCTCCACCCCAAGATCGCTTGAAACCAAATTAATTGCCTAGACTAAACTTCAAGTTCACAACAACTTAGTTGTTCCATTCAAGGTCACTACATCAATTTGTGATGATCGGTTTTCTTTGTATCCAGTGCAAATTAAATAACAAGGACATTCTTTAACAGGACTGTAAACACATCCTTATAAATGCATGATAAAATGAAGTAAAGCCTCTTCCTGAAAATCCAGAATCTAATGTGTACTGTACTGCACCTCTAAATGCTCGCTCAAATTTGCAGCCTTCCACCACCATTTTTGTGTTCTAAGCCCTCCTCATGCTAAAAACTGGTTTTATGGCTACTGGGGTACATTATCGCCGTTCAACCAGTGAAACTGAGTGTTTAGATCATTTTCACTTCACTACGAAAACCAATCAGCAACCATGTGGGCTCTGTGCCTCACTGACGCAGCTTGGCCGTGTAATTTTCCTCCTTGAAACGAGAAAAAAAATATACCGGTAACCTCTGGCAACAATGGGAATTTTTGATCTTCATTGTTTATGTCAATTATGAATCTGGTAACTCTAAAATATAACTTGGCATTGTAATGAAACAAATGTCAGTATTAATGCGTGATGCTAAGAATAAAGACATTTATTAAGTCAAGCTGGAAATTACACAAGCATGAAGAATCAAAAGCTTTTTTGCAAGCTACAACTACACTGGTATTATGCAAGCATTGTGTTTTGTTTACACACATTGGCTTCGGCTTGGCTTGGAAATTGGATTTACATGACTGTGAGATTAACTTTTTGACGAGCCAGTGAGATACATACGAAAAAAAATAGTTTGTCAAGTTTAATTGAGAGAGGGAAAAGAGCTGGAGGAGCTGTTAAACGTGCGATCAATTACAATTGATCCATCACAAAAATTTACTCAGTCAAGTTGTGGGCGGGAGATCAAACCATCGATCACTAATAAGCTTACTTATTGCTTGCGCACTAGCTCTGACATGCTTAACTTTGGGCACCACAGCTTTTAGAATATGCCTCAGTATCAAGCATTTTTTATAAAATCTCACCGCTATCGTAATCTTACCTTTCCTTCTAATTCGGGTGGGAACTTGGTTTGAAAACGACAGGCCGTTCCACGCGAATAATCTCTTTGCACAAAAACTTTGACATTTCGTCTCGAAGCATCGTCATTCTGTACCTACAAAACACATAAACAAACAACTCACTTCAGCAAAGCACAACTCCAAAGTTACTTGAAAGGGTTTGAAATCCTTTCTGATAAAAAAAAAATGGAGACGTAATCAGTAAAATATAGGATTGTAAAGTCTCACTGCCAAGCCCAACCTGAGCACGACCGGTCGCCATATTGACTTCTTCTTGGCATGCATGACACACACACAAAAAAAAACTCGGTTCCAGATCTTTCGCTGCCTATCTGATCCGCCGACTCATTAGTGGATGACAACTTGAAGCGAGCGAGAGAAATTTTCAAGTTTAAATGATCCAGCGCGTTCAAACATTTTTCTTAGACGCGGAGCATTGATGTTCCAGGGGCCATGCACGTCATAAAGGATAAACTTCACCGTAAGCGAAGCTTATTTTCTTGTTTTTCGTGTTATATGCGCCCTGTGATGCGGGGCTTTGATTGTCTAGGTAGTTGTTTACTTTTTCGCGGGGTTACTGAAGAACTCGGTTCGAATTCCGCTTGTCGTTAATGGCATCATTCCAAAATGGGCTAAGAAATTCATCTAGGGATTGATAAGTAATTGAAACAGCATGTGGATTGGCTGTTAAAAACACCAAACTACTATTGAAGGTTCATTTGAAACATGAATGCGTATATATTGTACACTTTGTATCTGTACGTACATGGACGATCTGAATGTAGTGATTTTACTGATGTGGCCCTTTGATCGATGTGTTTCATAAATCTTTTACGGGCATCACTTACTCTCTTGCCATTTATCGTAATTTGTATAAAGACACTCGACAAACAAAAGGGTGTTCTTCTACAAGGTGCTAATTTTTCGACACCATTGTATTTCGACGGGACTATCACGTACTTACTTTTAGCATTGATTTATGGCTTTGGTGAGACGTGCTAATCCAAGTCGAAAAGCTGAAGATTAAAAAAAAATCCAAAAAAGGATGTTTCCTCAGTATGACGACGGGCCAGTTTCAAAACAAACTAAATCATTGATTTCTAACAAGCTGCTTTTTAAATATTTTAATGAAGACACACCGCCTGTTGTTTGACATTTCAATTACCAGCCTGAATTACATCCCTTATTACCCGGGCTGCGCGCGTCTCGCGCGGCGCCCGGGTCTTAAACTACCGACGATTATTCTTTTTCGTCGTCGAGTATCATCCACAAATGGCACTTCCGGCGTTTCTGCGCAAGCGCTAACTATTTTTAACAACAGTGATGCGTGTTGTCACGTACGGGAAAATGTCGATTCATCTTGTGGCTTTTGAAGTCTGAACAAACAATATGTTAAGAGAAGTGTCTATGCGAATGTTTGCAAGTTCAACGGCGAGAAGAAAGCTTTTAACATGAGTAAACTTAATGGCAGATGGACTGCTTCAGGAGATTGCGAGTAGTCTCTAATTTTGGCGACGGATTTTGGGGCCACGTGCGCGCGCGAAGTTGCGAGGAGACGCGACGCGAGGGGAGCGCCAAAAATTAGAGACTACAGACAAAGGGAGTTTGACCTTTCCCGGCCGAGTGATTCGGAAGTGTAAATCTCATATCAACAGCAAGAATGATGCCTGTTGTCACGTATTGGAAAACGTCGATTCACCTTGTGTCTTTGAAGTCTGAACAACTAATATGTTAAGAGAAGTGTCTATACGAATGTTTGCAAGTTCAACAGCGAGAAGAAAGCTTTTAACATGACCAAAATTTAACTCCAGATGGATTGCCGCCGTGTTCCCCGTATCGGGTGTCTGGAGAACTCAGACCTAGAAAACTCAGACCTCAGACCTAGAAAACTCAGCCCCCCCCCGCCACCCCCCCCCCCCCCCCCAAGTCTGGAAAACTCAGACCCCCTCAAAACTATACAAATTTTCAAAGTCAAATAAACGTGGACAAAATAAATTATCGCCGTTCAGTGCGCTGAAATGTTACACCGTCTATTTATCGCAGATAACAAACACTTCACGTTATTATAATCGGCTCCGGAGCACGAGACCTAGAATACTCAGACCCCCCCTCCCCCAAACTGGAAAACTCAGACCCCCTCACAACTATACAAATTTTCAAAGTGAAATAAACGTGGGCAAAATGAATTATCGCCGTTTATGAGGGGTTTGAGTTTTTACAGTTTGGGGGGTGGGTCTGAGTTTTCTAGGTCTTGTGCTTTGGAGCCGATTATAATAACATGAGACGACAAAGGAGAAGTGTTTGTAAACAATTAATTTTCTACTCACATTTCACCGAGACGTACTCCATTAACGTTTATGCGAAAAAATCCTACATCGTTCGATAAGCGTTTCCTTTCTCAAACAATTATCCATCGAAGCGAAAACAAGTGTGCTTAGTTTTTTTTTTGGAATCAATACACTATTTTTATCACCTTGCAAAAGGATAAACCTCTGTGGCCTAAAGGTCACTGTTCTTGCCTGTGACACAGCTAACCCGGGTTTGATGTCTTTTAGCTTTTTTAGTGGTATATATCACGGGCTTTATTTTTCTGTTTCTCTTTTTCTTGTTCTTTTAGAAATATTTTTTACAAGTGTTATAATTACTGTTCTCAATGGTTGAGCTGTATTTTAGAGGAATAAATGTTGATAGGGGTCTAAAGAAATAGACTCCAACACAAGCTAAACACAATGCGTCCGATGTAAGAAAGACAGACTTCCCTCTATTCTTTTGTTTAGCACTAAGTTAGGGATACAATACTGTTTTTTACAAGCCCGGGTTTAGGCTAATTGTAGCCTCTTGTTTTGTTTAACAACCAGTCGCTGCGAGAATTAGATACTTATATCTATTATTCATTATGAAATCGCTTTAAGCGGCGATTAAATTGATTTATTCAACAGAAGCTTGAAAGCAAATCGAGAACAGCCGTGCATCATTCGACGAAAGTAAACAAAATTGTAACATGGCGTTATTTGAAACCCGCTACCCACTAACAACAGTGTATCGTCGGTAATCGCCTATAGTCGACCGATAAGAAATCCCTTATACTTACAACGCAGGTTCACGCATGAAGATTTGACTGTGATGTCTGATAAAGTTATATAATTTATGTTTTTTGTCGAAAGCCACCTGAAAAGCAAGAGTAGGTTTGTGTAAGCAAGTGTCACGGCTATTTCACGCTCATGTCACGCGTTTAGCGTGACATGGCACGTCATTCTTTTCAAGGGAAGAAAAAATTGGGGTCGCTAAGTATATCAATCAATCAGTGAGTCAGTCAGTGGCAGTGGTGAATGCCATATTCCGGGTTTTTCTAAACAGTGGTACTCAAACTTCTGATCAAATAGCGTAAAGCAGTGTGGGCACGTACTGGCAGTTCTTCCAACTTCTAAAAGAGTTTGTTTTATTCAAGAGATACCAAAGGTGTCGGAGATTCTTCATGGAATGGAAACGAACGAAACGAAAACAATTGTAGTGATCGTCGTCAGTAAGACCTTCAAAATATACGAGGAAACAACAAGTTTCTAGTATCGGAAAGTTTTCACTGGAGAGACACTAAGAGAAGACAGGGGCACCCAACGAGCCAAATCAACCAAACGCTGTAGAAAGGCATTTTTTGAGTACCTTATGGTGTTTGAAGTCTGTTTAAAGTGATGTTTTCATAAGCTAGAAGAAGTTCATCTGTTCGGATTCCCTAGCTGAAATTTTCTTTGCCCGAAAATGTTAGGGAACAAAATCTTCCTTTAAGAAAATGCAAGCAGAAATGAACTTTCCACGAACTTTCTAGGAAAATATTTTCTTTCCGAAAATGCTAGTTGACGTTTTTGACTGCCAAAAATAGCAATTTCGACCTTTTCGAAAACCTCAGGGGCTATGATTTCCCAATTGCGAATCTTTTAGGTCACATTTTAGTTACGAAAATCCGAGTGCACTCTTTAATCGACGCCGAAAGCGCAAGCCGAATTACCCTCCACCGAACAGATATCTACCAAAACTTGTCGTTGGGTGCCCCTGAGAAGAAAGCGTGAAGAAAATATAAACATGAGTAACATCGCTGTTGACAGAAAGGCGTAGTTTGTTATACTGAGGGGCAGTTGTCAGTTGTTTTTTCTTCTATCTGACCTCTTTCCTTTCCCTCTCGTTCTCCTCGCAGTTAAAAAAATATCCTGATCACAAGTTAGGGTAGCCTGCGTAGCAAGCGTTTCCGTGGGGGTTTCTGGCAAAGAATTAAAAAGACCGAGCAGAGCTGAGGAATTTTTCGATGTTTTGGCCGCGAGAAAAATGGGGCGAGAGCAAAAATATGAACCTCTCATTCTTCATTCATTTATTTTTCTCTCGCCTCATTTTTCGCGCGGCCAAAACATCGAAAATCTCTTTGCTCGGAAAACCCCACAGAAACGCTTGCTACGCCGGTTAAAGGGTATTTCCCAGTGTCGGCAACGTGAGAGAAGCGAAGCTCTTAAACCGAATTTACTTGGAATATTGTAACAACAACCTGAAGTGGGTGATTCGCCTCTGCAACAACGCAGTTTAAATTACACAGTATCTGTTCCGAATCGTTTGGGAAAATATGGCTGGCTCTCCTCTGATCTTGCGCTGGCCTGGATGCTGCGAGCCCATTCCCAAGGCTCGATTACCAGCCGCTGTTTCGGGAAATGAGCCCATGCTAACCTTTCCCGGCGTTCGTATCAGCCATCTGAGGAAGAAATTAAATACGATTCCTCGCCGTCTACCCGTGCTTCCTTCCCCTTTCTATTTCATGTCACTCTTGCTTTAGTTTCCTCGCTGTTAAAATATTTTTGTGTTATCAACACCTAGTTTACTCTCTCAAATGACCCTCGCCATTTCACTCGTCTCGGCAGAATCATCATCGCTGAAGATAATTTTCCTGTTGAATCGTAAAACCATTCAGAGGCTAACGTTTGCCGCAGTGACAGGCATCGACCCACATCACACTGTTTCGTAACATGAGCGTTACTTTCCTGCCTGTGTGTGAAGGCTTGGTAGCTTTAGTTTTTAGCAAGGATTGATGGGTTTCTTTGTGCAGGAATACCTTATAAGTGAAAATGTTACTCGCCATTATATTTGTTACTTTGCAGATATAGGACATCACCACAGCGTCAAGCACGGACAAGGCGACAAGCGAAACGGTGCAAAACACAAAGAAAAAGACGAAGGGAAGAAACCTGGTAGGTAACTACTTAAAGCTACATGTAGTTTACAAATCACGAATCCAAATGGAAACGGAACGAACAGAATATGGGTTGTTTACAATTTGCCAAAAAAAATCCGGAATTTTCGGTTGAATTGGAAGACTATTTTGGTCTTCCCAAACGGAAATGTGCGTTCCATTTGCTAACTTCTACCAGCTCCAGGCCTTTGTGCTTGGAGCGCTCTGTAAACTCGACCTTTGGAAATGTTTGTGGAAGTGGAACCCGCGCACCCCACTTACTGCAACCGTCGACCAACCAGTTTTCCGGTAAACAACCATGGTTTATAGACCTTATCACGGTTTCAGACGCCACTCTTGGCGGGTAGGCAAATGGAACACTAAAATTGCGTGAAGCGCCGTTTTCTTAGCAAAAAATATGTTGATAATTAATAGTACTAGACAAAGGGTTCCACTGACAAAATTTAAGGGATTTAGCCGTGCCAGACGTTCTCTGGGTTTTTGAATTTCCATACATTCGTCTGTTAATTTTCCCAAGAATTTTTCAGCCCGCGGCAAAACATTAGACGAATGTATGGAAAAATTAAAAAAGCCAGAGAATTTTTTCTGGCACGGCTAAATCCCTCAAATTTTGCCAGTGGAACTCTTGGGCTAGTACTATTAATTAGCAATATATTTTTTGCTGAGAAACAGGCGCTTCACGTTTTTTTTTTTTTTTTTACAACGGAATTGCATACAAACACTGTAATTTGTGTTTTCTTTGCCTACCCGCCAAAATGACATCTGAAACATCTGATAAGGTCTATTCTGACAACCAGGCTCGGACAGCGCAGAACATACGTTTCTTTCGGAAAACTTTTGGCGGGAAATCGTACGCGGCCCGGCAAGCCCGTGACGTGACCCCGGAAGTCAGGCCCAGTTGCTCGGTCCAGACTGTATTCTGTGCGCTGGGCTCAAGAGTATTCCGTTTCAGAATATGTGTTTTTTTTGGAAAACTTCAGTAACGCAACTAAAAAATAACATCATCAACGATTCAATAGATAAAGTCAAGAAATTGTGATATTATAGAAAAGTAATAAATAAACAACATTCCAAAGTCTCGGGGCCGTGCGATATCCCGTACTCGAGTTATTTGGCAATGGAAACGCCATCTTGGCGTCCCTCAGAGGGACACCAAGATTTAGTTAAACATATTAACCATTTGTTCTCCATTCTCTTACCAAGATGGCGGTCTAAAATGAGTTAAAACACATTTTTCTTACTTTAGCTATCTCAAAGGCTTTGTTCTCTCTGTAATTAAGCTTTTAAACATTCACATAGACGCTTCTCTTACCATGTTGGCTTTTCAAACCTCAAAAACACACAGTGAAACGATGTTTTCATGTAAGTGACATGCCTGTGAGCAGACATCTTTATGTCACGCACTGTGAAAAACTCTAAAATTCAAACTGCTCTATTTTCAAAACAAAGCAAGCTACCAAGTCGAAAACATGCAAGCAGATACATTTCTAAAATGTCTTTTAGGTGATGAAGATAAAAATGTAAAAGTCTGTTTACTTTTGAATTTTTTATGACGTCACGTTTTGTATGACGTCACGTGAAAACCCTCCATTCCACCTGTTTTCTCATTCCTAACCGGAATAGGAATTAACAGACTACCCCCACCCCTCACCCCTCAAAAAAAAAAAAATAGAATGCGGCCACAGTGTTTGGTATCGATATCTGCACACCCTTATCAACCGCGTGGTCTTTTGTGCGCTCTCTCGGCTAAAATCCCTTTCAAGGCTGGCCCTTTCAACTGGGGTCCTTTCTCCAAACTCCCGAGGAATGTTATGATCAGACCGAGTGACTTTCAAATCGACTTCTTTTATCGACGATTTTGAAAAGAAGCTAAGCTAATTCATTTCTTACTAAAGTGTTCACCGTTTTAGCTTTCAAATTATAAAAAAAAAATTCGAATTCCCAGTTTCTCCGCCCGAAATATTTGCGGGAGTTTTGATGGTTATGATAACCGCAAAGGTAAAAAAGAAAAAAAACAACAACAGTTTCCGCGTAAAAGAATTTTACGATGCCACCGCCATTTTTTTCGAGAATTCCCGAGAGTTAATCCTTGGATCTGACCTATTAGCCTTGCGGTAACTCCGTGCCCGATTTTTTAGGGTGGGGGTCACAAAATTGACTCAAAAATGGGAATTCGAGGTTGGATGCTCAAGCTTAATACAAGAATGCAAAATTTAAGAAGTTAATCCGTTGAGGAGAAACGCGACTCAGTCCGCACGCAAAGTTCATAACATTATGTTCCTTGTGCAATCCCTTGGACAATCCAATAAAAATCAACTCATTTTCGCTTGATTCATATTTTTTTAGTTTCTCTTGGTTCGAAATAAAGAGAGGCTTGGACCTTTTAGTGCTGCTTTGTTATTCTTTCAAACCGCAGAAGTGAATTTGTAAAGGTCACTAGGTAATAAGCCTTTAAGAATACAAAAAACTTAATCCGCGTTCTTGAATATTTTGTTGTTCGGACTTCAAGAAAGTAAAGGCAGTTAGCCACGCAAAAATTGGCTTGTTTTTGGCGAATGCAAATAAACTTCATTAGAGAAGGCAATGCATGTGTTATGACAAGTGATGTTGGTTGTACACCTTTGAATTGAAATTACTGGTAACTTATTTATCTATACATGTATCTTTTCCGTCTGCCCGACGACAAACACTCGCAAATAGCTGGAATAAGAGCACAAAAGTAAACAAGTCCAGTGTCTAGATATATAAAACGGCTTCATGGTTTTATCCTCTTCTCGATCTCACCACCTTTTTTATCGTCGCAAGTGTTGCGCGGCTTAAAGTATCTGTAGACTGTCGATTTACGTACTGTCTCCCAAAATAGCAAGTGACTTGGTAGGCTTCTTACTGTACATAGAAATAAGGCCTTTCAAGGGGAGTTCTGGTGTCGCTTTGTCACTCGTTTACGACTCGATCTGTCTCTCGCTTGTTTCGTCAGGGAAAAATGTCCGACAAGTGTCCGAGGAATGGAAGGTGAAATGTCCCTCTCGTAAACTGTCACGGTTTTTCTGCTAATTTCTGTCAGTTTTCGATGTTTTGGGCAAAGTGTGTCGCCTGTTGTCGAAGCTATGTCGCTTTTCGTTTTTACCCCTTCAGTAGTAGGCCTCAGAAATAGCGCGTGAAGGCGATAGGTTTACTAGCCCTTGTCACAGCACTTATCTTGATGGTCACGCTACACTAGAAACGTTGCGTGACCAGACAAAATTGAAGTGGCCCGTCCTCTCGCCATTTTTTCGTCAAACTCGTGACTAGTAAGGAGCCTGTTCTCCGCCAGTTGCACCACCAAGGATTTACAGCCTAAATGTTTTATTGCGGTCAAATTTAAAAAGCTAAAGCTGGTCATTTATCCGGTTCAAGAGCCTCGCAAAGTCGGCCATCTGTACTGTACTTTGGTCAAAGAGCAGACTATCGTTTTTCCTGTTAATTTTATGTTGAAAAATCAAAGTGGCTGAAAATCACACGTAACCCCGCGTGTAATCTCGAGACAAGATATGAAATCACTCATGTTCCTCGTAGCTGCCCGCGGGAGGCCAAAAGGTTGCAAAGCTTGCGTGCATTCTAGCATTAGATTGTCTATTCTTTCCATTTTATGCTTCTGTCATACGTCTTCAAAATTATTTCCCTGTGCGTTTAATTTCTCCCAGACTCGCGCTCCATATGATTTGCAGCTTGGCGCGAAAAGAATCTCTTCCATATTTGGAAATCGTTTCCAAATCTGGAAATAATCGTATTTTCTTGATTTTGACGTCACACATGTTCCCGGAGCGGCATCCATGTTGGATTTCCTTCGGTGTATCTTATGTGAGGTTGCAATCCTGGGCCATCCTGGCCTTAAAAATTAGGTTGGTGACTCTATAGCAAAAAACGCATTTCTAGGATATCGATGTATTGTATTGTGGGTTTATTTTGGCATTAATGCGATGGCAAGTGAGTATCAATCCGTATCAAAATACTATGGCTAAGTTCTCTTATCGATCCCTTAGTATCGTAGTACTCGTACCGATTTTGATCGCTATATTTTCTTTTTGTAGAGGATGGAGGAGAAGTGCAGTGGTGCTTTTCGCAGGTGAAGGGAACTTTAGATGAGGATCTTACAGAAGGTAAAAATTAAATCCAAGCTTTTGTGCTGATCGAAGGTTTCTTGCTTACAACAGAAGCTTGGAGTACAAATTTGTTCCGATGTGTACATTTTCAGGTGTCTTTGCTCTTGAATTGGTTACCGCAAAACAGTTAAGCTTGTATTTATTGGATATCTTGTTTTCTTTCAGCCGACATAGTCTCCACTGTAGAATTTAATCACGATGGCGAACTGCTTGCTACCGGCGACAAGGGAGGACGGATCGTGATCTTTCAGAAAGAAGAAGCGGTGAGTTTCGAATCAGTAACGGTCGTAACGATAAATGAGCACATCGTGATACCGTTACGGTATCACGATGTGCTCATTTGTTGCCGTAATGTTTATGCTTTGCAGCCGAAAGGATCACAACATTATGGTGAATACAACGTCTACAGTACTTTCCAAAGTCACGAACCGGAGTTCGATTACTTGAAGAGTTTGGAAATCGAAGAGAAAATCAACAAGATCAAGTGGTTAAAACGGCGAAATGCAGCACACTTTTTGCTGTCAACGAACGGTAAGAAGTCGTTTTGAAAGTAGATCTGTTGTTTATTTATTAAAACCTTTTAAAAGGTAGCCGCCTGTCATAGTGCAACTCTCAAACTTTCATAAATAATGCTGAGTGTTGTGTGTAAAAGACGTACATGTAAAAGGCTTTGCATCTCAATGACCTCCCTGTTTTGAATAAGGCTGCCCTTTCTTTATCTTGATGTTACATTATATAGTGCATTTCATGAAACCCTTCACTGCATTTACATATGTAAAGGTGATTGTTTATATATTGGTATCAGATGTGATAAAGAACTGATGACATCCCATCATGAAATTTCTGTCTTTAATCATTCAGTATAATGCAGTATGTTCCAAAATTCATTTGGTTCATAAATAAAGTGAATTCACGTTTTTGAGGGATAGATTTGTGTGCAAAGATGTTGCAAGTCTTTCATTTGCCTGTCAGCTTATAGTTAGAATAAACGTGGGAGGTATCACTTTAAAATGAAATAGTGCATTGACGGAAATGAATAACCTGGTAGCTTTCTGAATATTCATGTCTACCATCTTAGTATTCATCTCCTTTTGTAACCAATGGAGAGTAACAAATGACTTCGAACAAATCACTTTCCAAGTATAGGTAACTACAGATTTAAATATCGTATACTATATCATGCCATTCCTGGGAACTAAGGGGCCTTGAATATTTTAAATGAGATGATTTGTGTAAAAAGAAGTGCAGATTAAATTCTGTAAGATATGCTTCAACAGGTTATAAAGTGATCCTGTAGGATATGAATTTATAATACATGAAAAGAAGAATAGGGTTGCTTATAACAATAATAACAATAGAAAACTGGAATTGTAAACTTGGAAATTATGCAATAGATAAAACTTAGCAAAGTCTTTGTGTTCTTCTTGTATTATAACTGCAACTGTGTCAATCACTTTGTTGCTGATATTTAAAGTTGCCCGGGAATGGCAGGTGCAGCTTTCATCAGTCCATAGTCTTTCACTTTGAATTGCAGCTTTCAGCTGCAAGATATATGTATTCTAAATAATGTTTTCTATTTCACCCCTTATCTCCATTTAACAAGTCAATAAAAGCGAGATTAAAAGTTGTTCTTTTTCAAATCTGAAATCTTGGAGTCATCAACAGTCATTCTTTTTCAACAGATAAAACAGTCAAGTTATGGAAAATTTCTGAACGTTGCTATGCTCCATGTAACTTCAACCTACGGGATGACCAAGGTGTACCAAGAAGTGCAGAAGATGTAACATCGCTACGAGTCCCTGTGTTTAAGCCCTCTGACCTGGTGGTGGAGGCAAGTCCTAGACGTGTATATGCAAATGCACATACGTACCATATTAACTCTATTTCTTTAAACAGTGATGATGAGACATATTTATCAGCAGATGATTTGAGGATAAACTTGTGGCATCTTGGGATAAATGATCAGAGTTACAGTATCCTTTTTGAGTATTTTAGATTCATTAATGTATCTAGAGTAGACAATAAATTATTGTTTGAGATTTGCTTAATTCTTCCTTGCTATTCATGTTAATAATCATGTCGGTGTTGCTGGGAGATAATCTGCAGCTGCCATCTAGCTGTTCTGTCAATCAATCAATCTTTATTCCTCCTAAGATAAAAAGACATATCTTATCTGGTTGTCAGTTACAATAGAGATGACCTGTCATTCACATTGAGCATGACCTGTTTTTGAGAATTTTTCTCAAGTTGCCAGTTGGTGATTGTTAACAGGACTGTTAATAATTTTTTAGTACATGCAGGTAGAGACAAGGCTGTGCTCTAAGAAAGATTTTTGGGAACCCAAAGCACTAAACCTTTAACATTCAGGGTTCCCAGCATAGTAATTTTGGGAAAAAAATAAGATTTCCTTGTTGCCCAATGGCAAAAGTAAGTCAACAGGGGCCACTGGGCTCTGTTAGAGCACAGCCTTGGGAGATTTAATGTATGCCTTATGTCCAGGGATTCCAGATGTTAATAGACAACAAGCAGTGGGAGACTGTATGAATTAAGTTCTTTCATTGTAGAGTTCCATGTACAGTATTGCCTGAAAGTATTGACTCATCGGGACGAGGCAATACCTCGTCTTTGCTGTTGGTTGTGGCTGTGCGTCCACTGCGGTACAAAAAATTGTTTCCTTGGGAAAATAGAGGTACAAATTTGCCGTGGAAAATTAGCTGTAGGAGAAAAGACATGGCATGACGTGAAAGAAAAATGATTAATTGCAGTTGTCAAAAAAGCGGAAGGACCGTTTTAAGTTGTTAAGGTGCAAAAAGTCAAGGAGAAAACAATGACGTTGTGGACAATTTGTATATGTACTTGTAATTTTTGAATCAGCCTCTCTACAATGTAAAATCAAAGTCTTTTCAAAAGAAGCGCTTTTAGTTTGAACTGTCGTGCTGTCAATTGTATGCAGTCATCGGTTTCAAAAAAACTCGCATTCGTTCAAACTCAAAGTTTTTTGTCTGATGTTAAAAAAGTCTTCAATCGCTGTTAGGTTAATTACCTTTGTTAAGTATTGAAAGGTGAACAATTGGAGTGATGCAAAAGGCAACTGCATTTCAGTGTTTTATCTGATCATGATAAGAATAGTGTGTTGGGATGACAAGTGAGAAAGATCCAGACAGCCATTACAGTGTATAAATCCTCATGCTCACAGACTCTTCATAGTTTCTGTGTTAATGTTTTCGCTTTCATTCGGTAACACTACAGTAAACACCTGCCTATAAGAACAAAGGATTAAGAACACCAGGCTGAAATTTGGCCAATAAAGCCCCATTTTTATAAGAACAAGGTCAGCCTGAAAATTGTAACATGTTCTTATAAAATGGAAAAAGTGTCATAATTACAAAACATGTAAGTTTATGTTTGCTGTCAGATAACTACAGTACTGCCTGAAAGTATTGACCCATCGGGATGAGGCGATACCTCGTCTATGCCGCGGGTAGTGGCCATGCGTCCACTCTGGTATAAAAAAATTGTTCCTGCGGGAGAAAAGATGAGGTAATGCTGCGGGGAAAGAACAATGACGATTATTTCCAGGTGTCAAAAAAGCGGAAGGACTGTAAGGTGCAAAGATTCACGGACATAAAAATAACACTGTGCACGATTTGCATATGGACTCGTAATTTTTTAACCAGCCTCTATATAATGTAAAATCGAAGTCTTTGAAACGCTAAGGGGCTTGCCCTGGTTAAACGCCTGCCTTGGTTAAACGCCATATTTCACATGTGAAGTACAGCATTTGTCCCAATTCTTGGGACAAATGCAAGTATCACGCAAATAAAAAATAAAATCGCCTATCTTTCAATAAATTAGTCAAGAAACTGAGATAGTGTAGAAGAGTAATAAATAAACAACTTATCAAAGTTTCAGCATTGTGCGATATTCTGAACTCGAGTTATTCGGTAAAGGGTACCACTCAAAATTATAGTTTTTAGTATGGAGACACCATGCTGGTGTTCCTCTCTGGAACCCCAACATGGCGGTTGGAAATCCATTGGAAACATCTGGAGCTCACTTTTTCTCTTGCAAAAGATTTTTTCTCTCTACTAAACTTCAAAACATTCGCATAGGCACTTCTCTTAACATATTGGTTATTCAGAACTCGAAAACACAACATAAATCGATATTTTTGCATACGTGATATGTTTCTCAGACGCAACCACAATGTCAGGCATTGTTAAAAAAATCTAAATTCAGACTGCTTTATTTTCAAAACAAAGCATGCTACCGAGCTGAAAACATGCAAGCAGATATATGTGACCCTCTTTGGGAAAACGGACACTAACGCTTTTCCGTTTAAACGACAAAACCGTTTACTATCCGTTTAAATCCGTTTAAACTGTTCATGCCAGCGTTTAAATGGTTTGCTTTTCCGTTTAAAAAAAATTGCATCCGTTTAACGCTTTAGCGAAAACGTTTAAACGATTTGCTCTTGCGTTTAAAAAAATTTGCAACCGTTTAACGCTTTAGTAGAAACGTTTAAACAGTTTTCCCATCCGTTTAACGCTTTGGAGAAAACGTTTAAATGGTTGGCTTGTCCGTCTAACGTTAACTGTGGAAGCAGAACTATGAAGCTTACGGTCGCTCGATACTCGCCGATACGTGAACTGCAGAACAACCGTATTAATAATTATATTTTAGTTCTAATATGTCCGTGTTTATAGAAAGCGAGTTATCGTAGCATCCTTAGACAAACGAATAAAAAGTTAAAATATCCATTTGTGAAAAGTATTGCATTGAGAGCCGACGAAGCCATTCATTCACAGGAGTGCGGCGACTGTGATTCTGCCATCGCGATCTTGATCTTGTTCGTTCAAAACGGTGCACTTGATCTTGTTCACGGATTTGGGGAAATATCGAATAGCGTTGTTTTGGTTCCCGTGTGATAGTTTTGAATCTTTCCTCAGACAAGTTGTTTAGCTCAAAGAACACAATCATGCCGGCTAAATAAAAACGATATTTGCGAACAGAACCGATGTGGATCACAATTTATTTCGAACGGCCGATTCTGATGTATCTTTACGAACACGCCGCTTGAAAATCAGTAAGCTTTTTATTATTTCCAATGCTCCACAGTTTCTGATGAACAAAAAGACGCTAAAGACAGCGCGATGTTTTGTTTTGTTTTGTTTTGTTTTTTCTCCCTGCCTTTTGCAAAAACAACTGGTGACATGTAGTCTCGTGACAAATGAAACAACGAATTCAATCCAAATCGTGTTTTTTATCTTACAGTGATAATTTTATCTCTGGTTCTACCGGGCGCAATGAGACGATTGAAACGGCAAAATACTCTGTCTTAAACGCTGGATTTCGTTACAAGAGTGCTAACGATGCGCCGTTTATTGATGAGTAATTTCTTTACAAGCATAGTTCATAGAGTGATTGTTTATTTGGCATGCGCCGGCGAACGTGAATTTGTGGCGTCAGGACAAAGAAAAATGCATCTACAAGGCGCACAAAGTCGATTGAAACGGCAAAATACTCGGTCTAAATGGTGAATTTCATTATGAAATGGTGCTGATGATGCTCCTTTTATTGACGAGTTATTTCTTTGAAGGCAAAATTTGTGAAGTACTTCTCTATTCATTGCACGCCGACAAGCGTGAATTTGTGCCGTCACAACAAAGAAACATGTGATATCTCTGGATTCAAACAGCTAAAACTCGGTCTTAAACGCTGAATTTCGTTATTTTCATTTGACAAACTACAGATCTTCCTTCGTTTCGTCCCACTTAACAAACAACAGGTAGCGGATGTTTATTCTTACGAAGGGCTAGCCTGCTTTGACCAGACCGCCTTTGGTCTGGTTACGCAGGTTAACGAAGGGAGCAAGATAAAAATAGAATGTGCGCGCTCATTTGATTGTGATGTCATTCTTTGCCTTTCTCGCTCTCTCGAGCATTCCCAAAACACGAACAGTCTTTTTACGACGACCTCAATCTATCCTCACTTATAAGGCGATGGAGAGGTCGATTTGGAAGGGCCAGAAACATGACGACCTTGTGGGAAAGTGTCGTCTCAGCAAACATATGAATAAGCATGCTCAGGTAGAAAAGGAAACTTAAATTAAATATTGTAACAGTTTTTACTTGATTTTGCAGGGGCACCCAACGACAAGTTTCGATAGATATCTGTTCGGTGGAGGGTAGTTCGCCTAAGGCCTTCGGCATCGATTAAAGAGTGCACTCGGATTTTCGTAACTAAAACGTGGCCTAAAAGATTCGTAATGTGTAAATCATAACCCCTGAGGTTTTCGAAAAGGTCATTATTGCTGTTTTGACAGTATAAAATGCCAGCTAGCATTTTCGGAAAGAAAAAAAGGATCCCTAGAAAGTTCATTTCAGCTAGTATTTTCTCAAAGAAACATTTTGTTGCCTAAAATTTTCGGACAATTAACATTTCAGCTAGGGAATCCGAACAGATCAAAGTTTTCTAGCTAACCAAAACATCACTTTAAACAGACTTCTAACACCATAAAGTACTTAAAAATGCCTTTCTACAGCTTTGGCTGCTTTGGGTCGTTGGGTGCCCCTGATTTTGCGACTATTGTAACCGTAGTAGATGTATAGCCTTCGAAATTAATGTATTGTTTTCTTTCATTTAGTGTACTAAGTTTAAATAAAGTTGAACTGACCTTATGTTATCTTGCATTTATCGGAGTGTCTGCGGTGATTTCAATGGTACAAATTCAGCCGCGGTGAGCCAGCCCTCCTGATCCATCTTTCTTCATTGACTCCCTTATTTCAACGGCTCCGCTTGTTGCGTGACACCGATTCAATTTTTTATTGAAAATGGAACTTCATACAAAGTAGGGGAAATAACTGATTTTTATTGAAATTGTATTTTTCCTAATTTAAGTTAGCGGGACCGTGGGGAATACTAGCCGCAAGGACGCAGATGCTGCTGTTAAGTTTTTTATTGTGGCGCATCATCTTTAGGGACGCAAAGATGTGCTTTGGAACAAAGGGTCCAAAATGTGTAATCTTGAAACTTCAAAATTAGCACCAGTAATCACACGATTTCGAGCGCAATTTGGAATAAATGACCACGAGTAAATTTTTCAGAGGTAAACAATACTGGCTGGTGCAATTTTTTTTTAAATCAAGAGTTTGAAAGACAAAGCGAAGAACAAAAGCACGTGAATTGCGTACTACCAACTGGCTGCGAGATTGGCAAACTTGGGCGAAAGAAAAAGGCCACGGCGAAAACACTGAGTCATACGAGCCAGGAGAACTCAATAACTTAAGGTGGATTTCCACTGTCGCGTAATTTTTACGTGCGTGCGGACGTTAACTTGAACTGGCTTTACGTGCATAAATAAAATAGAGACGATGTATAAAAAGCCACACGTAAACGTAAAAGTTGAACCTCGCTCAACTTTTACGTTTACGCGCGTCCTTTCACACATCGTCTCTATTTTATTTACGCACGTAAAGCCAGTTCAAGTTTACGTCCGTGCGCACGTAAAAATTACGCGACATTGGAAATCCACCTTTACTCGAGTAATTTTACGCAACCGTACGTAAACAAGTCGGGAAAGACTACGAGCCAGACAGTTTAAGAGTTATTGATACAGCTATCGACCGCCACATGAAAGAACGATACAACAATTCCATACTAAAGAGACAAGCAATATTCAGAATCAAAACGACAGAAACTATTTACGGCTGGAGTGGAAAGCAACGCGGCTCCGTCAAAGAAAGCAAAGGGAATCGAAACGGCCACACAATCAGCGCAGCCTGACCACCAGAGAGGAAATTATTGCAGGCAAATTATTAACAAGTTGATAAACTCATAAAGCGAATAATTTCTCGCGTATTGCGTGTTTTTGACCCTGACGCCTCCTGGCTTTTTGACAAGGTCATGGCATTACCGTTAATTGCGTATGCAAATTTGTTTCATACTTCAAAACAAAAGACAAAAACATGAGACGTTCATTTTCAAGGAGGAAATTTTGAATTAAACCTGGAGTCTCAATTCGCGCTGGCTATGGTTTCATGATACTTGATAGTAAAAAGAGTTAGTCGCTCCTGTTGTACTTACGTTTTGGAAATGTCAAGGTATAATATTAAATACACCAGTTGTTTTCTTCCTGAGCTCGAGGGTACGGTTCTTGTTATTGAAGCGTGTCTTCCAGTAACCGTTCAGCTAGGTTTTTGAGATATTGGCAGCAAAACTGTTCTCGGTAAATAGCGCTTATTTCAACAAACGTCAGGCAAGAGAATCATCGTAACGACCAAAACAAAATGACCGGAACAAGCGACGCTTGTTTCGGTCGCTTTGGTGGTTTCGCTCGTTTCGTTTCGGTCGGTTTAGTGGTTTCGCTGGTTTCGTTTCGATGGTTTCGTTTTGTTGTTTCGGGTTTTGGTACAGGCCAAGCGAGAAACGAACGAGTGAATTAAAGTTCATCAAATACGGCAATACTTTTTCAGATTGTAGTCCTGTTATTTACCAAGTTATTTCAAGTTATCATGCTCCATGTTTACGCTGAAAGTTTTTCCTCAATCTCGCCGACTCATCCGTCTTGAAACTTTTCCAGCTGTCCTTTTGTGGACTTTCGTCAACCGTTTAACGGTTTAAGCTATTCGTTTTTGGACTTTGGTCAACCGTTTAACGGTTTGAGCTAATCGTTTATAATTTTGATTCGCCGTTTAACGCTTTTAGCTCTCCGTTTTTGGACTTTGGTCAACCGTTTAAATTTTTTGCTATTCGTTTAAACAGTTATGGAAATCGTTTAAACGCTTGTCATAGCCGTTTAGTATCCGTTTACAATCGTTTTTCTTGACCGTTTAACGGAAAAGCGTTAGTGTCCGTTTTCCCAAAGAAGGTCACATATCTTTAAAATTTCTTTTACCTGATGAGGTAAAACCTCAAAATTTTTAATTTTAGTTTTTTCTGACAACGCTTGCTGATTTTATTTGGATCGGCTGAGGCGTTCTTCACGGCTGGCCTTTTCTTCCCTTCTAAACTTAATTCGCGGACAACTTGGGAAATTTTAAAATTTCGTCCATAGAACGACATAATTCTTAACTTGACATACTCTGATGTTCGAACCATCTTTGCTCTGGCGCTCACGTTGTGTTGTCGTCACGTTCTGTGCTCGAATTTGCATAAAACGTTGATACGCACCAACGACCAATTGAATTTGGATCTCTGCCTGCCTTACTTAGAATTTCTTGGTAATTTGTTCGCTTCCCTTAATATCTTAGTTCTAAATAACTTCGAGTCAATCTAACAACGTTTTGGATCTATGATAAGCTTAATTCAAAATTTCTGTATTGAGACATAACATGTAAATTGATATTCATGCTCTGAGCAGCATAACATGTAAATTTCATATTTGTGCTCTGAGTGTCACAAAACATGCCGAAATATTCTTCCTTTCTTTCTTTCCATCAAGATGCCAACAGATCTGTTTACAGGTCACATTCCACCAGTCTGCACACACTGTAAATGAATAAAACTTTGAAGCCGAACTCCACGCAAGTGCGCCAAGCATAAATGCGCTTCGAAGATTCAATTCAAAATAGTCGCTACAATCGCTAATATCAAAATAATTTACAATCAAAATATTTCTCCAAAAATTTTTATTTATCGTCGGATTCTAACAACAGAATCATTTCTGCCCATGTATCAAAAAAGCTGATAGATCTATGTGTAGCAACCATGACTGTCCATCCTGTTCAAGATTTCCTGCCAAAACTTTTAGGTGCTACTTTGTCACTTTAAACACAAAGGAAACAAAAGCCTATTCAAACTCTTCCTCGGTATTTTATTACCTCGGTTTTACCTCGGTTAACTTTCCCGCGGCAACTTTGGAGCCTGACCGAAAAGTTCCTTGGCAAAAAAGCGGCCTGCCGCGGGAATACCGAGGGAAAGTCGCGAGGTGGTCACGCGGCAAAGACGCAGAAAAGGGGTCAATACTTTCAGGCAGTACTGTACGTAACTCTATCAGCTGTCAAGCTGTCTTGTTTTGGTATTGAGTACTTTTTTTTCTACAAAAATTATCTAGTTTATCTTCCTGAAATATACTAATTATACCTCTAGCAACATGTTGTGGATAGTATTACTAAACAAAAATTTAAGAACATTTTAAGAACATTTAGAGGCTGATTTGTCACTAAGCACCCGATAAATAAGAACTCAATCAGCCTGACCTCCAAAATTGTGTGTTCTTATATGCGGGTGTTAACTGTATGTCTTTTCAAAAGTTTTGATGTAACCTAATGCAATCAGCCTCTCTACATTTGAATAACAATTGTACAATTGTGTTATCGATCAAGCATGACACGGGGAGAAGAATGATAATCATATCCCATGAAATGCACCTTTGACGATTTTCAAGGTTAAAAGACTGAATCTTTGACAGCTTCTGAAAAATATATATATAGCTCATTTACTTTGTCGTCGTTCTGAGCTGCTGCACTTCAAGAAAAATTCAAACAAACTTCAGCTGACAAAATGCACATTGCATTACCATATGCAAATGAGGGTATGTTTTGTTTCATGGTATGCAAATATTTGGCGTCTGCTTGAGGCTTATCCAGACAAACAGATTGTGGTTTCACCATCCTTTAATACAGTGATCTGTAGCCGTTTTAAAAATTAATGTAAACATTTTGTGTGTAATTGCTTGTTTGTGTTCTTTGAAATTCCAGTCATTTTCTCTTCATGAGTATTTATGTATCACTAATGTCTTGATCCTGACTGGTATACCCTGTATAACAGCTTTTGTTTTGCCTCTCAGCTGTTCAGACCTACAGTGTAGCAGTTTGAAAATTTTCAGCAGCCATTCTCCCTTTCACAAATTTATTGGAGCCAGTGAGCCATTCACCTATTATCTTCTTTGGATGTAATAAAAAGCCAACAGATCTATGTGTAGCGACCATGACTGTTCTTCCTGTTCAAGATACCTGTAATTCAAAATTTCCTGCCAAAACTTGTTTCAGTTAATATTCTTCAGTGCGATTTTAATGTTGCATATCCAAAACACAAAGAAATAAAAGCTTGTTCAAACTCGACCATGGCATTTTCATTACCTCTGTTTTTGAACTTTGGAGCCTGACTGAAAAATTCCCTCGGTCAAAAAGTGGCGTGGAAAGTTGCAAGAAGGCCATGGGGCAATAACTTGCTAAAGGGGTCAATACTTCCAGGCGGTATTGTAGCTCCTGACCTAAAAGCTTCATAAGGGCTATGGCTTTGTTGAATCAAAGTGAAGATATGGAACCTCACACTTCCTGTTCTGTCATTAGGGGCCAGGGGCAGGGGATTTTCCTTGGATATTTAGGGTCGTATCCCTTGGTTATTCTGTTAGAAAAACAGCATATGGATAATACCACAAAGGCTGAAATCCCAGGCTACTTTTAACATATCCTTGCCTACCCCCCAAAATTAGGGACAGCTCTGCAAAACTTGTACTGGACAGTTGGAACTAAAATTTTTGACCAATCACACATGCCCACAGAAATTAACTGGAAGGGCATTTTCTAAAATCTGTAGACCCGTTGGCAGACGTCTTGCTTGAACTTCCTTTACTATCAAATCAGATATTGTTGATATTAAACCAGCAAACATGGAAGAACTCACAGAAGTAATAACTGCTGCTGAATTCCACCCAATAGAGTGCAGCACGTTTGCATACAGCAGCAGCAAGGGCACTGTCAGGCTCTGTGATATGAGAGAGTCAGCTTTATGTGATAGGCATAGTAAAAGTAAGTGAAGTGTGTGTTTCCAGAAAATATCCATACCCCCACCACAGAGGGAATTTTGCTTAAGACCTCCACCTCCCTGGATTTTCCAGTTTTTCAAGAAACCTATAATCCCCCCCCAACCTGTCTGGAAAGTTTACTTTTTAACAAGAAAGATAGACTGTGAGCAGTCCCTCTTTCTTTCCTTCGTCGATCCTGTGGGCTAGGAAAAGGTGAGCGAGCGAGCGAGCGAGCAGAAATTGGCGCGAGTGGAAGTCAGCGCAAGTGAGCAGAAAGATAGAGGGACTGCAGCCTTTTCTATTTGCAACGTGTTCAAATTTCCCATTGCACAGGCAATGGAATATTCCGATTGGCTAATCAGACAATGTACGCTGTCAGGAGAATTTGATTAGCATAAGTCGTTGGCAGCCTGTTGACAGACAAAATGAAACACAGCAGACAGCGATGGTGTACATGGAAAAAAAATTATTTCATATTTTTTGAACATTTTCGTCCAAGCAGAATTCAAGAAACAGAAACTACAAAGCTTTAGCTTTCCATAGAGACCAAAATTATTCTAAAAATACAAATGGAACGCGAGTTGTAATTTTTTTTGGCAACGCAAATAGTGCGTTGACAGGAAAAGAGACAACATGAGAACGCAATTTCATTCACTGATGGAAAACCGATAGTCAACTTCTTGAACGGATTTCGTGAGTGTCAATATAAACAAACTCTGTAAACTAAAGATTTCTAGCTTTCCAAAGAGATCACAATTATTGCTATAATTATAATGAAACTAACAAGGGTTAGAATTTTTCGAAAACTGAGCATCAGTGTTTGTTTATTCTGTGTGACGGTGGTCACTCAAAGCGTTGTTTTACTCGTACCCGAAAAAAAATTTTTTTCCATGTTCTGTGAACATTTTCATCCAAGCGGAATTAAAGAAAAACAGAAACTACAAGGGCTTTCCACAGAGACCAAAAGTTTTGCAAGAATACAAATAGAACGCGAGTTATAATTTTTTTTCGGTCACACAAATATTTCGGTAATTCTTGCGTTGACAGGAAAAGGGACAACATGATAACCCAATTTCATTCATTGACGGAAACCGATTTTAACTTCTTGAACGGATTTCGTGAGCGTGAATAACAAAATCTAAAAACTACACTTTTCTAGCTTTCCATAGAGACCAAAATTATCGTTTTACGACGAAATTAACGTTAGAATTTTTCGAAAACAGAGCGTCATAGTTTGTTTTTTCTTGGAATGGCGGTCACGGTACACGGAAATTTTGGTTTTCCATGTTCTGGGAACATTTTCACCCAAGCGAATGAAAAAATCAAAACTGCAAGCATTTAGCTTTCCTCCGAGTCCAAAATTATTGTAAGATTACAAATAAAACACAAGTTAAGTCTTAAGTATATATATATATATTTTTTTTTTCTGCCAAGACAAATACAGTGTTATCTTATTTGTGATGACTGGAAAACGGACAACATCATAGTGCTATTTTGAAATTCACTAACGGAAAAGTAAAATTCAACTTCTTGAAATTATTTCATGAGTGGCAATTAGAAAATCTAAAAACTAGAGGTTTCTAGCTTTCCACAGAGACCAAAATAATTGCTTGAAAATTCTTGAAAGCACGAAAGGTTACTTTTGGCCCACACAACAAAAAGGGGCGGAATTTTTCATGGCTGAGTTATCTGAATGTGTCGCAAAGAGAAAAGGCTGCAGTCCCTCCTTCTTTCCGCTCACTCGACTTGACTTCCGCTCGCTCTAATTTCCCCTCGCTCGGGCTTCGTGTTTGCTCACAAGATTGACATAGAAAAGAAAGAGGGACTGCTCGCAGTCTACAAGAAAGACAGTCAAAGTGTTACAGATGCAAATGCCGAGGCCATATTTTTGGTTTTCTGTTTGAACAAAGATAAAACAGTTGTTTGTAAATTACCTTCATGGACATAAATCTTTTTAGCATCCTAGTTAATATCTTCAGGTGGCCAAATTTTTAAAATTAAGTACAATTTTCTTTGCGAATGCGACCGTAAACAGACATAAGAAACAAAGACAACTTTGTTAATTCTGTATAAAAGGTTTCATTTCTTGGTTCTTGATTCTTGTTTCTTGCATTCTTAATACACTAGTTGAAATGATTTGCCAAATGTAAGAAGAAGCTTGGATGTTCACTTGTCACATATTCATGCACTTTTATATCCATTTCCCTCCATGGTGGGGGTACAGTCTGTATGGATATTTTCTGGAAACACAATGTAAATTTGTTTTTAAAAAATTTAAATGACAATACCTGCATGCATTAGCTCAGTGTTCCTTACACAAAAAGGGTATTGGATAGGAAATCTCAATTAATTTGGATTGATCTGACTTACAGCGGTGATTATATTGCCATGAACACCTAAAATATGTCTGGAATGTTAATTGTGTTGTAACCAATCACAGGCGAGATCTTCAAACCACAGAAACCACAGGCAACGAACGGTCACGGAACAAATTATTTTCGTTTTGTTTAACATGTTTAAGGATATGAGCTGTCTTATTAGGAATTTAAAACACCACTGCTCCCCAAGATCAACGCTGAGGAGCGCATTCAGCACATCGTTCGATTTTAGAAATAAAAATTTAGAAGCCAATGCGATGCGACGACGACCGGCTTTCCATGTAACGACATAATGAACAATCGTGTATTCTTAGAAAAATAAATTTTCAGATATGCATTCAACAATATAAAGCCGTTGGGTTGTAACATGCGAGTTTACGGACATTTATGGAGATTCTTTTGGTAAGAAGAACTGCGATCGGAGATAATCATGTTTTTTTTTCTTTTGCGAGCAAAATGTGCTAATAATCGCATCCAAAGGGGACTTAAAATCTTCTTGGCTAAATCCCTCATAACTAGTTTCCTACAGCATGTAATCCCCCTGATATCAAATGCATAAATGCCTTCAGAGAAAAAGCAAAATTATATTTTGGAAGGAATACCGAAAATTGGGCTGTTTACTTTGCACAATGTGTCAATCATTCCATAGATGTTGAATTTGGTCGGTGGTTTTCCAGTTTGCGATTTTGCGATCAATGAACTTCTGCCGGCACAGTAGTTCGAAGGTTTAATCCTTAGCGCACGTAAATCCAATCCCCTTGTTCTACAAAAAAATATTAGCGAGGATTATGTTATCAGAAATGAAAACATCGACAAGAACAACTCTCGAATTTCGACTTTATTATTAGCTACCAAAAAAAAAGAATAATAAATTACCAAAATAGTAAATCTCCCTGACCTAACAAAAAAGTGTTAACGCTTGCTGCAATAGCCGCGAAGCAATGGGAATCAGAAAATTCTAGCGGCTTACCTTGCAACATTGTAACTTGCGATCAGGCGTAACTACCGATTTCGATTGTTACAAAAAGTTTGAAAATTCCCACGCCAAACCGTCGCATGCGTTGGCCTGGCACTTCGGCTTTGTAATTTATTTCAAAATCGTTCAAACCTGTATTCTTCGCTATTATAGCACACACTGTAAACAAATAGGAAGGAAAAGCAATTGTTTACTTGTAAAGAGACTGAATGTTAAAACAAAACGAAAATAATTTGTTCCGTGACAGATAGGAAACTGTTCGTTGCCTGTGGTTTCTGTGGTTTGAAGATCTCGCCTGTGATTGGTTACAACACAATTAACATTCCAGACATATTTTAGGTGTTCACGGCAATACAATCACCGCTGTAACTAATAATAGTAAACTGTTAAAGGTTTGGCGGGTCCTACATGTATGATATCTACACTGTATATTTCCCTTGAAATGCTAAAAATCTGGATGACCATCAGCCCACAAAGTTAAGCAGTTGAGATGTCTATAAAGGAAAATTGCCTTTAAGTGTTGTACAGGCAGTGCGTGCCAAGTACATTGTACAGAGTAACAAACTCAGGTTAATAAAATGAAGCCTATCAAGTTCTCTGAGTATGTTTTACAGTGTTAGCAATAATTTGTGAATGTCTTGTTTTGTTTGTAGTGTTTGAAGAACCAGAAGACCCTGGGGCACGGTCTTTCTTTTCAGAGATCATTTCTTCAATATCAGATGTGAGGTTTAGTCACAATGGTCGTTACATGCTGACACGTGACTATCTAACTGTTAAGGTGTGGGATTTAAACATGGAGAACAAACCAATGGAGGTTTACAATGTACATGACTACCTTAGAAGCAAGTTATGCTCACTGTATGAAAATGACTGCATATTTGACAAGTTTGAATGCGTCTGGAATGGAAATGATGGGTGAGTCAAGTATTCCACTTGATCTTGCATTAAACTACAATTTTCTTGTACTTGAAATAATTATAATAATAATAATAAAAAGCGATTTTTTTTTAACGATAAAAAACTGCGATAAAATATTGCTTAAAAACATATTAAGAAAGTTGTTGAAAAACGACGAAAAAAAAAAACAACAAACTGATTCCAACCATGTGAACTTTTTGCTTGAAAGAACATTCCAACACTTTGATTATCTATGTGATTTCATTGTTTTTACTTATTAAAGTGGTTTTTAGGCACAAAATTTATGTACATGTTGAACCAAGGGTAAGCTTGAATTTCACTTTGGGTGAATTTATCCTGATTTTATGTGGAGCAAATGTCACAATCAAACAATGTTGGTAAGATTGTAAATAGTGTAACACTATAGACTTTGAGCTTTACATTTAAAGGCCCATTTTCTCCTTTGATGCATCATGTGCTCTGACTATTAATTCTTGAATTTCATGTAGACACCCAACATATTGGGTTTACTCCATTTGGTATAAAATAATCATGGCTATTAAAGGGTTTTGCACTGCATTATGGGTTTTCAACCTCAAAGCCCTCTCAACTCTTATTTCAAAGAATGAAGTTGAAAGAGTGTCTTACAGCAAACCTACAGTACATATTGTAGTTGTGATCTTTGCAAGAAAGTATGTAATTTTTTGAAATAATCTTTTTTCAGGTCCATAATGACAGGTTCCTACAACAATTTCTTTCACATCTTTGATCGAAATGATAAAACAGACATCTGTCTGGAAGCATCGCGAGAGTTTAGTAAACCACGGCAAATCCTTAAGCCGCGCCGGGTAGCAGTAACTGGCAAGAGAAAGAAAGATGATATTACAGTGGAATGCTTGGACTTTAGTCATAAGATACTTCACACTGCTTGGCACCCACAAGAGAACATTATAGCTGTGGCTGCCACAAATAATTTGTACTTATTCCAGGAGGCCCAAACATGACTCTTGAAAATGTTTATAGGAAGCTGTTTTTGTAATAATATTACAATACCAACAATTTTGAATTTACATAGGCTTAAACTGAATTGAGGGTATTATGTTCAATGTAGTGCCTTGCACGACTCTTAGGTAAATTTGTTATTATTATATTTTGAGACGGCCGCATTTTTCCGAGACGTTTTTGAAGAAAAAAGTAAAATGCCAAAGTAACTTGGACTTTTGTAAGATTGGTGTAGATTTGTGTGTTGATCAGATCAATGTGCCCCTGTGATTGTTGATTCTTTGTTTTGTTCTAAATCTAAATGTGGTAAAATGAAGCTCATAGCAATCCAAAATGCTTTCTACATCTATATTTATTAAGTTGGTCAAATCCGTTACAGACATCGCACCAACTATCCCGAGATACATGTAAGTTCACTTGGTGGATCATAGAGGCCTGGCTTTTAAAATTGAAAGAATTCACATGGTACATACTGTTGCACTGCTGTACCTCCTTTACTCGAAGTTGTTTCTGTTTCCTTTCAATGACACGCAAACTCTGGCATTGGAGGCTGAATGGAGTGTGCATCTTAAAAAGGAAAGTTAAACTCCATAAGCTTAAGAGATCATATTGATTCATTGTGATTGGCAGATTTTGGGGGGGAAGTTGAGTAAGTTGTGCAATGGTGGTGATACTAATGGTTAATTACTGGCAAACATGTGGCCCTAAGGTTGTAGTTTGAATTGGAATTTGGAGATGCTGGCATCTGAAAAGAGAAGAAAAGTGGGAGTCTTATTCTGGCACAAACGTGGGAAAGGAAAGCTCACATAGCTGTGCTGATATTCATTGGATTTGTATTGCATGGAAGGTACAATCAGGCGTTGAGGGTCCAGATAAAACGTTTTGCATCTGGCAGTCTTTTTCAATGGCATCCATAAGTTGTTGCAGGTGGACAGTGTCCAGGCTGCATTTCTGCTGATGACTTACATATTGTTGTCTATGGGGTACTTACATACCTTCTATAGTGTTCTTTTGTGATTAGCAATAATATTATTGTTATTGTTATTGGCCAAAATTAACCCTAATGCACTTCCCTTGTTCAACGTGTTCAGAGATTGTTTCTTCGAATGGAACCATTATTAACTCTGAAATGAAAGCCTTCACTAGAAATGTGTTTTTGAGTTTTATGTCATTTTAACAAACGAATTCGAATTTTCAAATTGTCCACCTCTGAACTCGAGGGCTTGCTACTAGTGTAAATGTGAGAGCTGCCCTCATCCCACTCAGGGAGGGGAACTTGTAAATTCAGGCAATGAAATTGCTCAATTCACCCCTTTCCCCTGAAAATTATAATGGTCCCTCTTGTATCTATTTGGCCACAACCGATTTTGCATATGTGCTCCCACCTTTATTCACCTTGTTGGTGCAACCTCGTTCCCAGGGTCTCTCCTCCTTCCTCACCCTGGGGCGAAGAGGAGAAACCCTGGGAACGAGGTTGTTGGTGTTCACTCTCTTTTGGGTTAGCAAGTTTTAGATCGCTGTATAATTTTGTCAGTTTCTTATTTCCTCTACAAAAGTAAGGAGTAATGTTTGCAAAGAATTTCTGTTAAAACGAAATGACGTTTCCTCGGAAGTGAACTATTTAAATCGAAAAAAAATGGAGGAATATATTGATTCCTAGCTGCTTTAACAAATAAATCCATAAATTTGTATAAACTGTTTTATCTATTTATTTTTTCACAGTTTTGGTACTTGAAAGGGTGGAGGATGAAAAACATTAACTGGACTTTCATAAACCACGAGTAGTCCTTATTTTATTAAAGGATAATGAGGCAGAACGCACGAGCGCGCGCGAAATTTGCCTACCGCGAGAAAACGCGTTTTCTTGTCCTCGCGTGTTTTCCTCTCTCCTCATACTGATGACTACCTTAAATGTGATTTAAACAGGGTGTGCACATGGCTATCAGCCTATAAACTGACCTTGAATTTAACAAAACTAAAGTTAATGTTAGTTGCGTTGAGACGGAAGTTATCAACATTTCCTAAAATCCCTTCTTTCAATATAAATGACCAGTGGGCGCGGATCCAGGGGAGGTGAAATGGGTGAATTTTCACCCCCTTTTTCTGAGCCCCCCTTCTTTCTTTTCTTTTCTTTTTTTTTTTTTCTTATCCCTCAAATATTGAAATAATATTTGATTTCTCTGACTGAGGTGGAGAAAATGCACCCCCCATTTCAAAATCCTGGATCCGCGCCTGCAGGTGTCCTCTAAGAAATCTCTTGGTGTGCACATCGACCAAAACGTGTATTGGGAATGTCATGCAGAACATTTGCAAAAAGATTGCGTCTGCATTGGGCGCAATTAAGCGAATCCGACATCTTATACCATTTAATATATTAACGTATATGAAAGCCTCAAATATCAAAGATTGGAATCAACTGACGTTATGATGTACAAATCTTTACATGAGATGACCCCTGAGTTGTAGATTTGTGTTTCGAAACGACATTGCATCACATCTATTAAGAAATGCTGAAAATAAATAACCAGTGACCTTCGAGCAGCAACATCTTTACTTGATTTTAAACTTAACCTACGTCACCACAGTCTTGGATGAGTTTTAACACGACATTCTTGTAAAGCAGCTTTTAGTATGTAGTTTATTAGTATTTTAGGCTAATTAGTTTAGTTGGGGACAATCTTTGCTGAAGAATTCGAATTTACCGTAAATAAATAAAGTTACCATTACTATACCAAGAAAAGGGGGTAGGGGCGGGTTCCCTGCTAGCAGAGGCCTCTTTTCCTTGTATTCAGCGTGCGGGAGAAAGGAGACCTCTGCCATGGGTCGAAATGGTCTGTCTTGAGCATGCGACTCGGTTTTTTAGTAACCGAACCATCACGTGATGTTTTTAGCACGTGATCAAATGACAAACAATACGTGGAGCATGCGTTTTAAAACCTCCGTCCACAAACTCGGACGGCGGCTTAATCAAAGACCGTTTCGACCCATGGCAGAGGTTTCTTTTCTCCCGCACGCTGAATACAAGAAAAAGGGACCTCTGCCAGCAGGGAAAGGGGCGGGGGGAGGGAGCAGAGACGGGGGAGCATTTCGCACGAATTATTACAACGAGGACGGCAACGGCAACGAGAACGCCACAAAACAATTGGCTTAATGAGCAAAAACAATGGAACTGCAGACGCGTTTTACATTTTGGTACATTTCTTTCCCATCCTCTGCAAAACAACAACGTGAACTGACCAAATTTTAGATTTTCTCGAGAACGTGGGCGAGTGACTGTAAAGTTTTCTTTCTTTTTCCTTCCTGTAACGGCGCTCGTAACAATTTAGTCCCTGAATAATTCGCCAGTATTTTCTAAGTTAAACAAATTGGAATGATCGCGAAAGCGTTACAAAAACGAAAAGTTAGATTTTGAAATGACTTTTTCGTTGCCGTCGCCGTCGTGGTTGCTAAAGCTCCCTGTTATAAAAAAAAGACGCTTGGAGGCGTTAACGTGGGATGCGATGGTCGATGCATGGCTGCCAATGGACCTTTTTATTTCAGAAGTGTGTCCCTGGTCCCTCTAAACCGTACAAAGTCTCTAATTTTCACATTTTTTTCAGCTCCAATTTATCTGAACAGCGTCAAGGTTGGTTAGGTGACCATATTAGAGATGCTCTTTCATGAAGTGGAAACAATTTTTCCAATCAATAAATTTGAAAACCTCGTTCCCAGGCCCTTACTCGTTTAGAAAATGGCCTATGGTCCGAGAATGTGTTAATTCACAGCACGGGTTTGTGAAAGCACACACAGAACCGAAGCAAGTACAGAGTGCATAAAACGCAACAAGAGAACACACTGATTCGATTGGTAAACTTGTTGGTTCGATCGGTGAAAAACGCACAAGTTTGAGGCACAGGCTGTGCAATATTATTCACGGATCAATCACGGACAAAACTAAAGCAAGTGAAACGATGTGTTAAGGATCTCATGTCACAAAAGCATTAGTGTTTTACCATAGCATGTTATTTTTTTCCTTCCAAAGTTTGGAAAAAAAGTATGTTGAGCCATGACCTTTTCCTTTGTTCTACGACGTAATTAGTTCTTGATTTTTAGGGGCCGCGGAGCAGTTTTTAGTTGGGGCTCACGGCTTCTCGCGGCTTCGTGATAATCAATGAGTTAATTGGGGGGGGGGGGGGGGACGCTCCTGCGTTTTCAAGTGAGGGGGGAGGCTAACTCTAAAAATAATTAAAACGCATATAATTCCGTTTAATTCATAAACTTTGTCCAGCAGTTAACATATTATATTAACTCAAAAAATCAAGTGATATCCTTTTCTACACTTTTAACTCAATTCAAGCATTTAGAGAAAGCAAGAGAGAATGAGATAAGAGAACAGATCCCCCATACATGGGCCCCTTCCAATGATAGTTTTTTAAAATCTATTTTTAGCTTATGGCTCAGTCGCGCAGCTATTTTTAGCCAGGCACTTGGTCAGTTGTAAAGACGTAATGAAATTTCAAATATCTGCGGCTTGAGCAGTTTGTGAAAAAAATGGCCTCCCTAGTAGAGAAATTACGTTCGTCGCCGAATCTCAAAACTTTGTTCGTTCGTCGACGAAATTCTAGTCTCCTACGCAGCCGTTTTTTGTCTCGTCACGCAACGCTCCTTGCCACTAACGGCTGCTGAAAACCGAACCACATTCCTTTCACTTTGTGTTTGCGGTCTAACGAATAAACCAATCATGTATCACAAAAATGACTATGAAGTCAGAGGAAACAGCATACTTTTCATTCTGTCAGAGATGTCATGGACTCTGGTCACGAATGGAGCAATTCCTAAGAAGATTGTCCATAGTGTTTTACATGATCATCGCCGTCGGAAAATCACGATAAATACAAGCAAAAGTTCACTCAGTTGTCAACAAATCATTCAATCGTTGTGGATGTGAGGTGTTTTTCAAACAGCAGCGAATTCTTCATTTGCAGTGGATGCTATATGTAAATGATGTGGCCGGGTATTCTGTAATCTAGCCCAGAAATGTGTGCTACAAGCGGTTGACAAAGTTCCAACGGGCTTCGTTAAAAGAAATTCAACGAGAAAGAGAGGAAGTTTTCAGTTAAAGGGAACCTCCAAGAGCAAAGCGATTCCTACGAGCTACAGAAGAGATAGGAAATATTCCCGATGGAGAGACTGTCCGCGAAAACGTTTCTGTGACTGACCGAGCGAAAGCATCTAAATCGCTGCAATTTGGCAAAGGCAAAGCTAGCGCTCGTATTTCTTCTCCTATTAACTCCTAAAAGCGGGACTAGGGCGCCTATGACTTATGTTCCTGGCTTCCTATCTCCGATTCAAAGACACGCGGCCTACAATCTCATGTTGAGTGTATTACCAAATCAAAATATGACAAGTCCCGAAAAAAATTGTCACATTCATTTCGTCCACGATTAACCTCAACACCAAACTCGTCTACACGGGCACAAAGTCAACTGCAATTACTAGTAAAGATCTAGTATCCTAAAAAACGTAAACAAAACGCTAACCGTTTCCTATCACTCCACTGTAGTCCATTGTTAGCGCACGCTGGACACCAATATAAACTAGGCTGTGATTGGATGTACGTCGAACTGAGGAAAATGGAAGGCTTTGCCTGATTGGCTAATAGTCCGGAAAGGAATGTGGTTCGGTTTTCAACAACCGTTATTGGCGAGGAGCGTTGCATGACGAGACAAAGAACGGCTGCGTAGGAGACTAACGAAATTCAAGCTCGAATGGAAAAAGCCGATCAAATGCGTGTACATGTCTCAATATCTGACGGAAAGTTGTCAAAAAGCTGTCAAGAAAATGCCAAAAACTAGCGCCCTTCACGGTTCATTTGAAAGATACAGATCTTCGTCCAAAGACGGTAAACAACGAAGTTTCGCCGTATAACTTGAGTAATTTTCGAGTATTATTTGTTTGAACCGGTAGGATTCCGCGTTTGGATGTTCAAAACAGCGAAGTTTGTTGGCTGGCTTTGATAATTTTATAGTGGACCGCCCTGTTTAAGCTCTTGTGGTTTCACAAGCACTGTCTTTGTTATATATAGATTACAGCATAGAAAGTACGACGTACGGATTTTTAGTCACGAGTTGCAAAACTTGGGAAAACGAACGAGTGAGCGCAGCGAACGAGTGAGTTTTCCAAAGTCTTGCAACAAGTGAATAAATATCCGTACAAAGCACTTTCTACGCTGTAATTGGTTTATTATATATATAGCGAGAATTAAACCTATACTTGAAATCAGTTTTATTTTTCCCAATTCAAAAAGCTCACATGAAGAACAGCAAAAAAATTCAAGACTGATCTACATGACCGAGGGTAATGAAAAAACATGTCCGGTTTCCAGGACATCAACAAGTAGACAAAGAGGCTACACAAGCTAAAATATTACTTCCTATTTAATGGAATAACTGAAAAATACGGGAGAATTCGTAAATACAAAGTGTGAAATGGTTTCGCTTGTCCCTAATCACTATCAAATTCAATCATGTGATGGCGGCGCTTCGCGCTGTGCAACGACAAATTCGCACTCTGTTGACTTACACTGTTTATAGAAATGTTAAATGTTCCTCCTTGCTGGAATGTTCGCCCCCTTGTTTTTGTTCGATTGCTTCTCGATAAAATCATCTCACGGAACAAAACGGGAAGCCGAAGCCATGATTTGAAACACACACTTCAAGCGGGCGCTGAGTTGAAGCCCGCGCTTCTCGGAAGCCATTTGAGTGCTTTGCTCTGATTGGCTAAGTGATTCTACTCTGAATGGTGATTGGTTATATTTTCACATGTGAAGAATGCTGTACGCGAAGCTGATTGGACGTATCACTTTTATAGCACATATAGAATTCTATTTGCAAGGTTTATTGACTAAAATTCTCGCTATATGTATAATAAAATTTATAACAACATGTTTTGCCGCTGAGAATCTGGAATAGAAAACAAACAAAAAAAACAGCTCAACGGACCCGGTAATTACCGTGAGCTTCTACAAGTTTAGATCATCCGGACCGTGCGACATTGGGAACGAGAACTTAAAATAGCTTCGCGAAAGTAAAAAGAGATTTAAGAAAACTATAATGGGGCACGGGGATCTGTTCTCTTACCTCATTCTCTCTTGGGGAAAGGGATTGGTGACGAAATAAACTTTGTAGTCACACTTAACATAATCTGTAAACGAAGGTAGAGTAATCATAACTTTGGTTCATTTACTCGCTTACTGACACGAAATCAGATTCTCTGTATGTACCGAAAATTCCTTTTTCGATTGTCGTTACGACCAACAAATTCATTTGCCACGTCAGCAAGGCAAAGTTTGTCTGTTCTGTCACTCACACCGAGATGAAACTCGTCCCAGGATGAAAAGCACGGTAAAAATTCACATTCGAACCTATAAGATTTCAAGGTGGATTTCCAGAAGCGCTCAAACAGAAAGTAGTCTACAGCCCTTGGGATGATTGCACAATGAAGTCCCCGCTTTGACAAAAGCCACGCTAACTGATCAGTGCTCGAAGAGGGATTTCTTCATTATGAACAAATTGATTTCCACCGCTTAATGACCTTAAGCTGTGGAGTCAATGTTTCTTACAGCTTATTCTTTTGATTTACAGTTTTAACAAGCGGGGTTTTCCTTCCGAGACCGGTGAAAGGCCCCATCTACACATATCCGGATTTTTTTAAATCCGTTACTTTTTCTCTGAGGATTGAAAAAATTAATTTTCATGTCCACACTTAAAGTATTCAATCGAATTTGCCCGTCCACACGTATCCGGATTCGTTCTGGTATCCAGGACTCCTTGAGTTGGTGGCAAACTCATTGGATTTGAAATATCCAAAAGTTAAACTATCCCAATGCTACTGTGATGTGAGAGTTTACTTTTGTAATTATTATACATTGCCCCATCCCAAACTCCTTGCGAAATTCAAGTGGTAAAATGAAATAAAAAATGCCAACTGTGTTTGTGGATTTTTTTTATGTTAATTGAGCTGTGTGAGCATTCTGAGGATGTAGACTGTAGATATGTGCTGTGTTTTCTTCGCTCGTGGCATGATCGATTAGGTTTGTTGAATTTCCGCTATATTTCAATATCATTCGGCCAAGGCACAACTTGCATGCAACTCTGGTCATGGTTAGTAGAGCATCTGGTCTTATCCGCAAGGCTGTTTTCCTTTACAAAGCCAAATTGTTGCCACATGCTCGCCTTTCCTTTCCTGTTTGGTACTATTTCGAAAGAATCGCTCCCATCTGCCATGTTTGTCATGTTTTGTTACACAGGACTGCCCTTCCAGGAAATTCTCCAAGAGGGGGATCAAAAAATCCTTGAACCGCCATTTTGAATGCGGAGAAGTGACCTGGAGACGAATTTCAATAAAACAAAAGAATGAGGGCCTCCTTCGCAGACGTCTTTGGGCTCGTCACGCGTTCCTTGCCCACGAACGTCTACTGAACTGAACTACCACTTCCGTTCGCGGCGGTTAGCCAATCATAGTTCGTTTTCCAACTTATGGAAAGTAGGACTTCGACCCCTGGATTATTTTCACAGACGAGGCACGTGAATTGGGGGTCGATTTCCATTCTTACGCAGCTCGTTATTGGTTTCTTCAAAACAAAGGCTAATCGCCGACGAACGGAAGTGGCAGTTCAGTTCAGCAGACGTTCGTGGGCAAGGAACGCGTGATGAGCCCAAAGACGTCTGCGAAGGAGTCTAATTTCGGCGTTTACGCACGTAAAATTGTTCCTTGATCTCAGAATAATCTCAGACAGCCAAGAATCAACAGGAGAGGCATTTATTCAATCAAGGAAAATGCTACAGGAGATCATTTCAAAACTACCCCTAGTTACGGAAACTATCGCAATTATTATCGATTGTTAAACTTGCAGTCGATGCATTGCTAGCGGAACACTTATAATCGCGATGCATCGATAGTTCGATGTATCGTTACACCCTTATCTATAGCACCCCTAAGTGCACAGTTGGTGGATTCTGATTTGGTTAAAGAAAAGGTAAAACAACGTGTCACTTTGCGTCGACGATAAAGAAGAAAATCTGACGGAAACCTTATGGTGGACTTGACGTGAACTGGAGTGTAATTCAGTGTAATTTTAAGGAGTTTGAAGAAGGGATTGAAATGGGAAAAAACGTTTTGAAGCACTACCAGTTGTCAGTTCAGGCACGTAGGGCCAGCTGTGGTACCACGGTTTGAAACCTGTGGTAAGAGAGTTTTCACCCTTGATGCGCTAAAATCAATCGCGGCTTCACGTTATTTTATTTTATTTTATTTTATTTGCAACGGTTTTTTCTTTGCGCGCTGAACTGTTTTCTTTCGCTTACTGTTTTTGTTTTATAAACTTTATACCCGGTCTGTTCACTGTGCCACTGACGAGAAGGACAGACATTCTAAACTGACAAATGATACCATTATATACTAACAATCTATGTTTAATATCAATCTATGTTTTAACATCTACTTCTAGTATGTATTTGAACTTGAAAATGGTGTCACGATGTCACCGAAACGTTGTTCTTTTATATCGCTAATTTTTACTTGTCTATGTTTTACTAAACCGTTGCTTATAATTACAGGAGTGCTCGATGGAGCCGATCTGCAAAAAAACCGCTCTGCAGGCAGATTTTGGGCTGGCTGGCAATATGTTTGCTGAAATAAAAATCTTGCTGGCAGTGTTATTTTAACGAAATCTTGCTAGAATTTGTGTCCGTAATGAGTCTTACTGGCTGACAGGAATCAAAACACGTTATTTCTGGCAGTTGTCTTATTTCAGTTTTCATGCCGGCTGAGAGTACTGAGGGCGCACTTTTATCTGCGTGAGATTGAAAATAAAGTTAATGAAAAACAAACTGTCCTTGGGCTCGTAACGCAACTTTCAAGAGTCTCAACGTATTGAATAGCATGTGCTGTCAGTTGGCTTCGTATTTTGGTGGATTTTTATCTGCGAGAAGATAGGACTTCGGGGAAAAAACTAAAAGTAAACAACACGGGATACAGATAGAAGCCTACTGCCCGTCTTGGGAACGATCTGACATACGAAATAAACCATTCGACATATTTTGCCCAAAAATTAAGTTAAAATCAATACTTAGCTGGCTGGGTATTTTTCTTCCTTACGCGACTCCTGGCTGGCAAACTGGAAAGATTCCACCCGTGCTGGCTGGCATTTCGTGTTTGTGGCATTTTCAACTTTGCTGGCTTGTTGAGAAACGACACGCTCGTAGCTGGCTGGGATTTTTATTTCTCAAAAGTTTTGCTCGCTGGCATTGAAGAGCGGTTATTTTTAGCCAGGAAAGTTAAATATTAACGAAGATTGACAGGGGGACCCTCAGCTAGTGTTTAGTACATCGTACGATAAAAATTCTCAGAAAAGGTCGTTGGGTACTCCTGTAATTATCTGTTAGCATTAATTTAGTACTAAAAGTATAACCCCTCTCCCACCCTCACCCTCTTTAATAACATTAAAAACTCTTATTAATTTTTCAAGACAGGTTTATCTTTCACCAATATTTAAACCATTTATTTATTAATTTTTTGGAGTGTTGGGTTACTCGTAAATTAACCGCCATCAGAAATTCCTAACCAATTTTCGTTTTCTAAAAAATCTTCTATTACGCGAAATTTCTAACCAGCATCAATCTCTAGGATAAAGTCGTCACCTCATTTGAGCTGATCCTTTCCTTTCCTGTTCCCTATTCGTCTGTTTGTCCGGTCGGCTGTCCCTTGTTCGGGCGGTTGTTCGGCTGTCGGTTTGTTGTTCCTGCTGTCAATCATTTCATTTGTTCGGCCGTCTAGCGGCTCCGTCGTTCGGTCGTTCATTGGTTTGTTCTTATGGTTCCCTGGCCGTTAGGTCGTTCTGTCCTTTCGTTCATTTTTCAGTCGTTTTCAGGTTCATTCATTCATGTGGGTGTGGTTAGGAATTCATCTCACTGGTTGGTGTCTAACTGACGTTTATAAATATACCTAAGCCTAACAGGGGCAACCAACGAGCCAAATCAACCAAAAGCAGCCGTGTAGAAAGGCATTTTTAAGTACCTTGTGGTGTTTGAAGCCTGTTTAAAATGATGTTTTCATAAGTTAAAAGAAATTCATCTGTTCGGATTCTCTAGCTGAAAGTTTAATTGCCCGAAGATGTTAGGGAACAAAATCTTTCTTTGAGAAAATGCAAGCTGAAACTTTCCACAGGCTTTCTAGGGAACTATTTTCTTTCCAAAAATGCGAGCTGACGTTTTTGACTGCCAAAAACAGCCATTACCTTTCCGAAAATCTCAGGAACTATGATTTCCCAATTGCGAATCTTCCAGGCCACGGTTTAGTTACGAAAATCAGAGTGCACTCTTTAATCGACGCAGAAATCCTAAGGCGAATTACCCTCCGCCGAACAGATATCTACCGAAACTTGTCGTTGGGTGCCCTGACCTAAAGCTGTATTGAAACATAACGAAGAAACTCTTAATATTTTAATGCTTAAGGCTGCAGTAAAGTGGAGAGAGACTTGAGGACGCTCGAGCTAATTGTTTATGCGCACCTAAACTGCGCAGGTAACGTGACAATATTATGTTCCGCTCGTCACACATAGTCACGATTGACTTGTCCCCAACTAAACAAACATGGCATCGTAAACTTCACACCAATTTTACTCGTTTAGATCGTCGGTGACCCCTACTTTTTTCTAAACGAATCATTTACTCTACTTATTCTCTACCAAAATTGATGAGATAAAAAAATGTAACTGTAAGAAGTTACATTTTTTTAAAATTTTCTTCCGTTGTGCCATCAAACTAGTCCGGAAGTGGCTAAGGACGCTCGTTGAGGATTAGATTCAATGTTTACGACATTCCTAATGGCGTGAAATTATTTAAAATATCCACTCCTTAACACCTATGTAAAGAAATCTTCACTTAACCAGTTTATTTCTATGAATTTTGATGGCTAATTCTATGAAGCTTTACTTATTATGGCCGATTGATCGCAAATAGCGCATTTTTCCAGTGCCCTTTCCTCCGAAACAAAGTCGGTGACCCCAATTATTACGTGGGATGCGTACGCAGACCACGTAGACATTTCGGGCCAGGCGCACGTTTCTCAAAACTCCCGAAATCGTTTCGGGCCCGAAAAACTATTTTACGTGCACTAGGTTCGTTACGAGAAATTATTCTTCTAATACTTTTAATACTCTTTTATTAAAGCTTGCTATAAAATTGATAAATACATCGGGCTAGTTTGCCCCCTAAGCTAGTAGCAATCAAAGAAAACTCAGTTGAAAATTACTTTTCGGGCCCGAAATGTTTTCCGGGGTTTTGAGAAACGAACGCCAGTTTCGTCGTCATCGCAGTCTCATATGGTAATTAGCCACGTGCTTTTGCTTGTCACTGAGGTTAAGCCCTGTTGGCTGGGGTTACAACTCGGATGGGTGACCTTCTGTGAAATCGGTGTCGTTGGCTTTTTTTTCTGGTCGTCTTTTCTCGAATTTTACCATATTTTGACGTCATCTGTGGTCTATTACTGAACAGACGCACGGCAACATGGAAAAAGGCATGGAAATCCTTGCCAGGACTGTTCAGATCTAGTTCCTGTGAGAAATTTACAGTGCATTGAATGTGTATTCCCAGGGGATACCAAAACCCCAAATATATGATAGCGCTTTTCATCGTGTTGAATGAAAATTATAAGGATAATTCGTGTATCGATACTACAATCGAAGGCTATGAAAGCAGAGGGAGCAGAGGAGTCCTATATATCGCTCGAAGGGCGACGGCCATTGTCACTGATAGACTTTCAACAGTAGCGTGACACGATCGCTTGTATGTGGTTTGATCACGTACGGTGATTCAAATTCGCGCTGCAATTGTACGGTAAATTTAACTGGAAATACGGTCAAATAGGACTCCTCTGCTCCCTGTGTCCGAACGGCGGAAACTAATCTTCCGTCCGTCAAATAGTGCATACCACGTTAACGCCAACAGGCGTCTTGTTTTATAAAATTTCGAATAAGTAAGTCATGCCCTAACTCTAGACGAGAAGTGAACAAATTTCCACTGTGGGAAGATTTTCGCGCGAACGTCCTTAATCTTTCTCATAAGTCCTATCATATACTTAACAAATAGATTCCATGTTGCCGTGCGTCTGTTCAGTAATAGATCACAGATGACGTCAAAATGTGGTAAAAACAAAGAAGTGGCACACGAGCCGCAGGCGAGTGTGTCACTGGTGTTTTTGCCACATTTTGAGGTCTTCTGTGATCTATTACTGAACAGACGCACGGTAACATGGAATCTAATTGTTTTATATAAGCAAGCGAAAAACTTGTTTATTTTCACATTTCTGGAAAAACGTGGGTCGTGATGACGTAATCTGTGCATCTGTCCTCTAATAGATCATAGCTAAGAACCAATCACAACGCGCGAACTATTCACCTTATTATATAAAAGGAAATAGAGCGCTCTTGTGGTTCCTCGTTCCCATGGTCTCTCCTCTTCCCTCTTCCCTGTGCGCGGAAAGAGGGGAGACCCTGGGAACGAGGCTGCAGGTTCTATGCTGTACGCTGAGGATTGCCGTTGCTGAGGAATGTTACGGACGGTGAGGTTAGTTTTGACTCATTTCTAACCACTCTGGTCGATTTATGTACCTTGGATATTATAGAAGGATAGCAGAGTTGTAGGCCTTGCGATAGAGAAACGTTCTGAAGTTACTGTAGGCCAAGAACTCTCGGTGACTTTCTCGTGCAAGGATTCAGTGTTGCCAGCCTTGGGCAAGCGCCCGGGGGAGAGGGGGGGAGGGGTACTCCCTTATATGGGCTATATAGGTATGTGTGGCCGCAAAGGGTATGGCATTTTTAGCCGTTTTGGTCTGAAATAGGGTATCGATTTTGACCATTTTGGTCTGAAATAGGGTATGGTTTGTGCACTCAAGTCTTGGATATGTTTGTTCGAAGTAGCTTCTTCATCATTAAGTGGTAAGACCATCAACAAAAACCCTTCATTTTTGTCTTTTAATTGTGTTTAAGCCAACCGTGTTCATGAAATAGGTCGAGTCTGAGATTTTTGGTCAGGTCTGAAATAGGGTAGGGAAAATGACAGACTTTGGTCTGAAATAGGGTAAGGGTTTCAGGAAGCGGGCTGCACACCCCCACCCAATTTTTCTGGGTGTACCCCCTGGGGGAAAGAAGCATGCAGCCATCACATGCCACAAATCTTGAAACCGTCTACTACTTTCTGCAACAAGGACCGGTAGTACTTGCAACATACAGCGAAAAGTTGCAATTAATGCAACATTAAATTTTGTTGCACAAAAATGTTGTTCTGAACAGTAAAATATCACACTTCCTTGGAGTTCTATAAGCTTAATTTGCTTAATGTGTTCCTTTCCGATGATTTTTCAAAACCCTAGATTTTGGGAGTTCGTGTGATCCAGTGATAGCCTTACTTATATCAGACGTGCAAGAATCTTTGTCTGATTTTTGTCTCCACTCAAGTGTATCAATGAGTTCAATTTAGCGTCAAACTGCTTGGAAAACTAAGTGCGCTGTTGTACTGAAACATTAACTGATGTTTCCGGCAATTACCCGTTATATCTTTTCCTTTCACCTTTCACAGCAGCCACGTTTGCAATTGGTTAGTCTTGTGCAAATATCTACACTGCACCATACTGAGATTGCAACATTTTAAAAAGAAAGGAAAACAACTCGAATTCAGTTTGTTGTAGTGAGTTATTGTGAATTGCTGTCATGCAAATGACCTTAATTCCAAAACATTGAGCATTGCAACCACCGAAGAAAAGAAGTCTGTGTCTGAGTTGCAGTGAATCCAGGAGGCCCGTCACTAGGGTTGGCACTGAGCTGAATACATTTGCTCTGATTGCAGGCTGATCATAGGACATAAAACAACTTTTGCGGGACACTAGCATATCATATGAGATTTGTTGAAAATAAGCTGAGAATTTCAAAGGTTATTCTGTAAAACATGACTACATTATCAAAAAGAGCTGAGAAAGTTGTGAAAGGTCAGGCCACTTTTACAGATGATGCCTGTGAAAGATGCTGGAAGGACTGCTACAATGAAACCAAAAATCCCAAGGTATCAGGATTTATTATTGGTAGTTACTCTAGCTAGATCTGGAGTATTAATGTTTTCAGTGGTAATACTCTCCTCTGTTACTGACTAGATTTCAGTTGAACAGAGTTTTCTGATGCCTGTGGGTTGGGAAAGTCAGAGAAGAAAGTTTCCCATGTTAGACACCTTATGCAACTTTTAAAGTGACTGTTCCATGTTCTGTTAATATATGATAATCTGCCCATAGGTCATCAATTGGAAAGGGGTTGGGTACAGATCCTTTCCCTTGCCGGACTTAAGTCGACACGGACACCCTGAAAGCCACCTGCAAATGCTAATACATTTTGGCCAGTCTACAATGTATCATTAACTAAGGCTGTCAGGGAACAGTTGCTTTATAAATGCCAATCAGGTTGTGAGTTTGTCCCTATAATAGTTCACAAGTCACTCAGGGTTACATGCTAATGGCTGTGGTTAACACACCAAATAATAACATGGTAGGATGCTGGTTTGCAAGTCATGCTTATTGAAACCTTAATAAATTAACTTCTGTTTTTATTCTAGGGCATCATTAATTTAGGAACAGCAGAAAATAAACTAGTGTTTGATCTATTAAAAGAAAAGGTGAGATTTGTTTTTAGACCAGCTGTCATACATACATGGAGGATGGCTAATATACCTGGCGTGCGTTTCTCGAAAGCCCGGAAACTTTTCGGGTCTATTTCAGGTGCCACAATTTCCTTCATATCTTAAAAACGAAGACGTTTCCGGGCATGAAATTTTGCAACAAATTTGCCCTTTCGTATCTTGAAATCATAGTTAAAGACCAGCTTCTTAGAATAGATGGGTCTTAGTTTTTGAAATGACTTTTCGGGCCCGAAAAGTTTACGGGACTTTCGAGAAACGGCCCCCTGGAGTAGACTGTATACATATTTAAATCATAGCCATTGTTGATAGTTGGCAAAAGGCCACCATGACCAGGAAATTACAATGATCTGATAGCCAGCCACTGAAAATTAAACTTGAAGATGACCAGCTACACATTTGTTCACTATGTGATGTGTCACAAGCTACATAATGTACTACGACACTTGCTATGACACTGGATGTCGACTGTCTCAGATATCATGATCACTTTATGTCAACAAGCTCTAAAAATATTATTGCTGTACAGTACATGTAGTAATAATAATAACAGTCATCATCATCATCATCATCATCATCATCATCATCATGACATTGGATGTAGTTCATCTGAAAAATGTGTACTAAATTCAAACTTGTCATGTAACTTTTATTAGAATAATAATAATAATAATAATAATAATAACAATAATAATAATAATTATTATTATTACATGTATGTAGTTACTTAACAACAAATCTGTTATTTATCATTATAAATTGGTACAGTCACATAAATAATAAAATGTGTAGGCAATATGGTTTTATGATTATTGGAGTTAGATTTACATAATGTACATTTACATTGTGTCTGTGTCCACTTAATAAATTATAATAAAATTTGTTGTTGATTTTATTAATAATAAATTGGGAATTTGCTGATGGGATTGGGTTGTAATCCTAAAAAAATAGGGAAAACAACAACAATAACAACCAAAAGAAGATAAATAATATAATATAATGATTAGTTTGAGAGGCAGGGTTTTTTTTTGGAAAATTTAGTGACACTTTTAGTTTCATGATGTTGTAATAGACAAGAGACCTCAAGCTTCTTGAAAGGTTTTCAAGTGATGGAACCATTATTAATTTGTAACTTTTGTTTGGTCCATCAATTTTTGATCTATTAATTTAATTTTTGCACAAATTAATAATTAATTTTTAGTTTGCACTTGGTTGGTATTACTGAAGGCACAGTGGCCTAACAGTCTGCTTAGTACATAGTGCATTGGATGTCAGATCTGGAGGTTGCTGGTTTGAGGCTAATAACCCTTGCTTGAAACCATGGCCCATGAGTAAAGTATTTAAATCCAATTTGCTCCATGTCATTTCTTTTCAACTAGTCCATTACTTAGTTAAGGTGCCTTTAGTTGAATCCTATGATGGAATAACAATCCCATTCTGATGGATTAACATCTCTTTCCCAGTCAAGTACATGTGACTGAATATCCACAACAGAAATGCTTTTAATTAACCTTATCTCATTAAATGGAATAGGACTAATTTGCTCTCTCTTTTTTGGAGAAGTTACTGTAGTTGGCCATTTTAAATTGATGTTAATTAAGTGATTAATCTCATATCTCTACAAGTTTAATTTTCACCACATGGATCGCTTAAGGATCTACTGAGATTGTGAATAGCCACATGATCTCTGATGCATTATGTAGAGCAAGAATAATCTAAGTATATTGAAGTGAGACATGACTTAATTCATAAATTGTAGCAATTTGCTAGTATTAGCAAAGAAAAAAGTTACAAATGATACAATTATTGTCCAGTACCCTTGAAAATGACTCAGTTGAACATCTTTTGTGAATGGGGTTTAATTTTTCTTACAATATTTCTCTTACACCAGTCTACCCTTAAATTTAGGCAATATACAAACAGCTACATATTCGATATATTTGTTGCTTGTTCTCTGCATATTATTGAAGCTGTAGCTTGTATGTACGTTTCTCACCATTTTCAGTTCTGCTGCAAATTAATGACAGCAATATATTGCATTTTTTTGACAGTTTTGTAAAATCAATGTTGACGAGGTCCTTACAGAATATTCTTATTATGGAACAGATTTCATTCCAAGGTACAATGTCATACATTTATTAATACCTGATAAGTAAATGTACATTAAAACTGTTCAAATGAATAGTTTGAAATACTTGCAAATGATTATTTATTATTTATTTATTTATTTTTTAATGGCAAAATAAAAGTACTCAGACAAAGCCCTACTTCAAAAGAACTCATAACAGTCCTAAGAGCCAATTTCATTTCAAACTTTTTCCAATCCCTGAAAGCATTATTTTTTAACATTTGGGAGTTAAAGTACCATGTTGGAAATGTTATCCTCAGAGAAAAAAAATGCATCGAGAGTTTTGCAATTAAGTGGAGTTTTACGCGGAATGCGCAATTCGTTTTGCAATCAAAAGGCGTTTGGAAAAGTAGCACCTCATTTGTTAAAGCGCTGCCTGCATAAGCTTTATTATTTGACAAAAATAGTAACAGTGTAAGTAGAAGAAGTCAAAGAAACCAATAAGATGATGATTTTAAATCACACGTCCTCTTTGAAATTCTGAGTGCGTGCCTTAAAATGTTTACATATGCAGGTCTCGGTGTTCAATTTCATCATCATCATCATCACCATCGTCGTCGTCATCATCATCATCATTACCATCTGAGGCGATCATCATCATCACCATCATCATCATGATCGTGATCATCATCAGTCCTCACCAACAGAGGTCTGGGAATCTGGGAACAGGTGGTCAGTCCATCGCCCAGTCTCCACCCAACCCTGAGATGTGTAAAGGCAAACCACATTACCGGGGAGTGCATTCCGTACTCTTCAATCAGTGTGTGGGTTCTTTTACCTTCCCTTCATGTTTTACGTGTGGAGGTAAAGGAGACAAGGCTAACGGCTTAATGCTACTGTCCAATGACGCATTGTCATGTATTGTATTGTATCTCAACTGAAGCAGATATTGAGAGCATATTAAATTCAGTACAATGTTCACACAAGAGACAGTATGTATAGAAACTGAAACTGTTTAATGGTCGATCACCAGCATCATAACTTACATTCGCCATGTCCCTAAATTTGCATAAGCTTGAATACCTCGACCGCTGACCTAATAAACATTACATTTCTTCTCCCAGCAGAAAATGAAACGGGAGATTAAAACAACTTGATAACCACAAAAACATGCAAAAAATAAATCGTGCACAGAAAAAAAAAAACAACAGCAACAACAACAAGTGAATGCCTAATGCAACTGGTGTCCTAATGCCTGTCCATAACATAGTCCTTAGACCACACTGGTCGTTGGATTCGTCTTCCACTACGGGAGTATTGGGTAGGCATTGGTGGGTCTTGGCCATCGGTTACAGTAGTCGGAGGGATGCTGTCATTGTTGCTGAATTTCTCAGGTTTTAATATTTCACCTTCCGGCTGGATGGAAGTGGGTTGAGAGGATTCATGCATTTGTGGTCCGTCAAATTCTACTGCAGCTTGTGGCTCTTGCTGAGGTGTATATTGAGACTCAGCTCTAGCTTGGTCAGATGGGCTTCCAAGCGTCTTGAAATGGGAGCTATTCCAAGTGACTTCCTTCAGGTCTGTTGATCTGCTGGTTGTGATCGTAGAGCCTTTGATGTCACGGATGGTGCATGGTACTGACTCAAATGGTGGACTAGCCTTGTTCGATCTCTTCTGCTTCACTAGGGCACTGTCACCGATATGGAGGTCATGAGGTTTAGTGTTCCGTTTGGTGTCAGCGTAAGCTTTCATGTGTGCTTTCAATTCCTGATCATACTGCTGGACTGCAGGGTCTGGTGACATTGGGAAAAGGAAGGTAATTTGGTTCGCACTGTCCTGTTCATGGCTAGTTCGTATGGGGTTTTCCCGGTACAGGGGTGAGCTGTGGCTCGGTAGTTCCCCCAGTCTTCTCCAGTCTTTCCGTTCGGAGTGGGCGGTTTTTGCCATTTTGCCAATGTTCTTCATGAAACCTTCTGCGTGACCATTAGCTTCTGGCCACAGTGGCATAACCTTCTGATGCTTTAACCATTTTCCCTCTGGAAATGAACAATAGGCTTACCCTTGAAACAGGGGATCATTGTCGGAAATCCAGAAGGTTTCTGGTATCCCGTGAGAGGCGAAGATTTGTTCCATCGCAGGGAGGACTTCTTTTGCTGCTGTACGTTTGATAATTTCTACTTCCGGGTACTTTGAGTAGGAATCTATAACGGCAAGTACAGTTTCGCTGGTATGGGCCAGAAAAATCAGCTGAGGCTTGTATCCTGGGTCCTTTCGGTGTAGGGGACATTCTGAGAGGTTCGCGCTGAGCAGTGTTGATACTGGCTTGGCAGGGTATGCAGTTGGCAATTCGCCTCTCTACACTCTTGTCGATTCCTAGAAACCATACCTTTGAACGCAAACGCTGCTTTGTTGTGACAATTGTGAGATGACCCTCATGGCATATGTCAATGACCTGCTCCTGAAAGCTCCTTGGTATAAGTAGCTTGTGTCCGCGGAGGATTATCCCTTCCATATAGCTGTGCTCCTGAAAGACTTGAGTGTACTTTGCCAGTTCGGGGTCTGCCCTAAAAAGCGCGGTGATTTCCAGCTTAGTGGATAAGTGGAATGAGTTTGCAGACGTCTGGGTCTTTTTCAGTGGCATCCTGCTGACTTGAGCAAGTGTGATGGCCTTAGGTACAGTGTTCTTTATGTTGAAGTGTACCAGTCGGGATCTGGCTTCGCCGGCTGGTCTGGTCTGTAAGGGGGAGCATGTGTCTTGATAGGTAGTCTACAGCATTCGTGTTTCCTGGGGAGTACACCAGCTTGTAGTCAAATTGTTGGAGATAGAGGAGCCAACGTTTGATTCTAATGGGGGGTCTGCTGTGAGGTTTGCTGAAAAGGGGCAACAGCGGCTAATGGTCGGTTTCAATAATGAATGAGCTACCAATCAGGTACATGTAACAGCGTTCGCAAGCCCATCGGATGGCGAGAGCCTTGCTGTCAATCTGGGAGTAGTGTTATTCTGTTTCTGTCAGGCTTCTACTGGCACATTCAACTGCTTTCCATCCCTGGGGTTTCTTTTGCACAAGGATTAATCCTAGGCCGTTGGGACCTGCATCCACTAGCAGCTTGGTTTCCAAACCTGCTTCGTTGTATCCCAGTACGAAACTGTTTGATAATGTTTCCTTCAGTTTATCGAAGGCTGCCTGCTCTGTTGACGACCATTTCCATTGAACTCCTTGGTGAGTGAGTTTGCGTAGGGGTGCGGTCAGTTGTGAGAAATTGGGGATGAAACGCAATGAGTACTGTGCAATACCCAACAGGGACTTCATGCACTTCTGATACGTTTTTTGGGGGGATCCATTCGCTGGAGAGTCTCTACTTTGCTGGGTGATGGCTTGATCCCGTCTTTGGGGAATGCAAAGCCGACGAATTCGATCTGGGGCAGGCGGAACTTGCACTTCTTGATATGTAACGTGAGACCGTATTCTCTGAATCATTGTAGGAGGTTCCTGTGTGTGCTGTCATCGTCCTTGATGTTTTTCCCAAACACAATAAAGTCATCTCTGATGTGAACGACGCCGTTTAGACCCTCTATGGTGTCATCCATTACCTTGTGGAAGACGTCTTGTGCGGAGATTGTTCCATAATTCAGCCTTGTGTATATCATTCTTGAGTTTGTCCCATAGAAGGTGGTAAGGTGTCTGCTAGATTCGTCTAACTCCAGTTAGTGATAACCCTCGTTCATGTCAAGAACACTGAAAACTGTGGCACCTTTAAGCTTGAACTTAATGTCATATACAGTCAGGGTTAGTAAGTAAGTAAGTACAACTTTATTTAAACAGGGTAGCCCATTCAGCTCAAAGGCTGGTATCCATAGGGGCCCTGTATAAATAACATCAGGCAAAAAATACAATTTATGTGCATAAATTAAAACTTTGTAACCATACGTTAAACACTAAAAACAAGGTTAAAATCTAATTACAATACTAGTATACTAAAAGAAACCACTAAGAACTATTACAATAATAAAAACCCTTTCGCGTGGTGGCAGAAAGTCTGTATGTCTTCAGCTTTCGTTATGTCGGCAGGCAGCTCATTAAAAAATTTCGCTCTGCTAAAAAGAAAAGTGTTTTCCCCAAATTTGATTTCACCCTAGATAACCTTGTGGGATAGCTATGAACGATCAAAAATCTAATGAAAAATGCTAAAAAATAACTTGGAGCTAATGAATTTAGACAGAGAAAAACAAGCTTGGCCTTATGTAAAAGAGCGACTCTTGGAAAGATTCGACCAACGTAAATCATTCATTGTCTCAGAGGAACGTGTACAACACGTAATTATAGGCACAGATCTATGTTGCAGACGCTGCAGTCTATCCTGGTCTTGTTGTAACAGACTGCTCCGAGCAATATCGCAATAAGCAAACAATGGCAGATTTAATGTATTGTAAACGAGTATAGACACCTCTTTTGTCACGAAACTTCTAATGCGGCCCAAAATACTAACTCTGCATGCCACCTTTTTACACACATAGTCCGCGTGAGCCTTCCAGGTCATAAAGTTGTCATTGAACACGACACCTAAATATTTGAAAGTAGTCATGCAGGGTATTTATCTTCCTAGAAGAATCAGATTTAGCTTACAATCACGCTCTTTGTGCCTTTGAGAGGTCAATAACAAGAGTTTTGGTTTTGGCAACATTCAGAACAAGATTATTGTCCTCTAGCCATTCGGCTAAACATTCAAGATCTTTAATAAATAAATAAAAATTTAAGGTATCTACAGATTGACTACCAAGATATATAGCTGTGTTGTCTGCGTACATGTTCACTGAGCAATGTTTCAAAGAAGGAGGTAAATCATTGATGTAGACAATGTCTGAGGCACTCCAGAAGTAATTTCAAGCTCTTCGCATGTTTGAGAATCAATACACACAATCTGCTTTCTTTCCGAAAAATAATTCTCAAACCATGGAGGGCTTTCATCGCAAACACCACAGCACTTCAGTTTGCTAATCAGTATGTCATGTTCAACCGTGTCAAAAGCCTTAGCCAAGTCGATAAACACGGAGCCAGTGACTAGGTCCTTATCCATGTTCATAAGAATTTCATCAGCGAAGTAGGTGACAGCCATCTTGGTGGAGTGCTTTGTTCTAAAACCGGATTGTGACTTACATAGTAAGCCATGTTCGTCAAAATAACCTGCAAGCTGCTTGTGAATTAGCCTTTCAAGGACTTTAGATACTACAGGCAGTACTGATATGGGGTGATACTTTTGGGGGTCATCCTTTGCACCTGACTTAATTGTATAATGGGATTACCATCGCTTTTTTCCATTCCGCTGGGAACACATTTTGTTGGATAGTGAGATTAAATATGACAGATAACGGTAAAGCCAGGGCATCAGCTCCGTCTTTAAGTAAACGAGATGTAATAGCATTAATACCAGTAGCCTTCCTTCTTTAAGCGTCTTTTGAACCTTCAATACGGTGACAGCTCGGAGTTTAAAATGGTTTGGGTGTTCCAGCTGGGGTAACCAGGGTTGCTGTTACTGGGCGAAGAATGGCAGTGTTGGGCATGCTCATGTCTGAGCAGAACCTTATGGCTTCTGGGTTGTTTGGTTTGTGTGCTATCACCGGGTTGGTACACCAGGTGGTGGGTTGATCGTCTGGCACTGTTTCTGATCAATAACTCCTAGCTCCTTCAGTCGCTGCTCCTCGTTCACAGCTTTCCAGGATAGATTCCGAGATTTTTCTCGGTTTATGGGCAATAGGGGTGATGGTTTCATCCACAATCAGCTTTGCCTTGTGTTTTCCCAAACCAGAGAACACGTCCTTGAACTGTGAGGTCAGCTGCGTCATAGCATGGTCCTGGTCGGCACTGGCACTGCTCGTTGCTGGAGGCTTGACCTCTGTGTGGGTTGTGTTTGTAGTGTCCAGGCTTAAGAGGGATCGGGACATCATGGTTCCTTTGACAACAAGAAACTGTGTCACTGTTTTCTTTCCTGTACTGACGCTTTCAATTTCTGCATCAAAGCGGCCAAGTGGAGGTACTTGTTCTTTCTGGGCGAAGGTATAGAGCTTTGTGCAGGTAGGCTGCAATGATATTTTTTTGTTCTAGTGCATCCTGGATTTTCTGGAATTTTTTCTTGTCGAGAATGTTAGCTGATGAGCCCGAATCTGCTTCCATTTTGCCCTTTACCCCATTGATTACAACTGATGAACAGTGGGTGCGCTTCCTGAGCGGGGACTGCCGGGTTGCAACTGAAAGCAAAGTCGGAGTCTGATGAGCTGTCTTGCTCTGGCTGGACCGATTTGGCTGCTGACTTGGTTTCCTTTGGTTTATCTGTGCCTTCCTTTCTTTCTCCCTTTGCACATGTTGGCAGAACGACCTTTCTTGGAGCATGCGGTGCATGTTTTTCCGGATGCTGGGCACTTGGGTCAAATCCGCAGTATTGGCAGATGTTCCCATTGTCTTCTGTTTAGGGGGGAGCATTCTTTTTGTACCGTTGCCATTTGGAATTCTGGGCTCTCCTTACTTTTACTCTGTCCACTGGAACTGTTTCAGAGGTGAGCACTTTTCCACGTCCTGTGCTTGTCTGTCAATGTCCTCTTTATTTGCTGCATGTTCCAAAAGCTGTTGGAGAGTGTACCTTTTAACCAATGCTTCTCTGCGAAGATTCTTGTTGCTCATGGTTTGCAAAATTTTGCTGCGTATTGCATCATTAATTAATTTTGCTCACCTGAAATTGACGGTGAAATGAGTGGGACGTCCTTGAGAGATTCAATCAGTTCACGAATTTGTTCGCCGTCGTAAATGTGAAGTGCATCGACTCGATCTTTGGTATTTGAAATTCTGAAATACCTGAAACGAGTGAGGAGTTCGTTTTCCCATTTTTTCCAGCGACGGCCGGTTTCGTCAGGGTCCGTGTCTGCAGTGAAGGTGTGCATTCTGATGTCCTTTGGTCCGGGAATTGAATGATGAGCTGTTTGTGTCGCTGGTCCTGCTGAGGAATTTTGCGGCACTGCGACCTGAGCTGCCGGTGCTGTGTTTTCTTTACTGTCTGAGATATCCTCGTCGCCAGATATAATGTCCACACAAGAGACTGTATCAGTATGTGTAGAAACTGAAACTGTTTAATGGTCGATCACCAGCATCACAACTTGCATTTGCCATGTGCTCCCTAGTTTCTAAATGCGCATGACCTTGAATAAGTCGACTTCTGACCTAAAGAACATTACAGTCATCTTACCAGTTATTTTAAGACCTTTGACTGTTGGTTCAGTCTGGGGTTTGAACCCACAACTCAAAGCTGAACCCCCAACCCAACCTCCTGTAGTGTCGGTAGTGTAGGCATCAGGCTCAATAAAAGAAATTCTAAGAGCTGTTTCCACAACACCGTGGGGACGTTTTGAGTTGTTAATCTACTGTTTAGCAGTCTAGATGACCTAAACAAAGACAGGCATAATCAGGAGGGTAGGCAAGATTTTTATTAGGGGTTAACATCTGAGCCTCGAAGCGGCTAAATTAACTTATGCAGTCAGTTGAAAAATAGACTTGAGTGGAGGGTTGTTCTAATTACAGGTGTAGTAGATTGAATATTTAACAATAGGCATTCTGCAAAAGAAAAAAATACGTCTGTTGATCTCTCAGTTGAATGATGAGCTGTCTAATGGTTTGGTGTACTGGACGGGCAGACTTAGGGCCCAAGACTTAATAGACTGCAGAAACTGGTGGCATGGCACCTTTAAATGCCAGTGTTCACTCTTACCCCTCGGTAGGATATGAAAGATGTGCCAGAAGAATATTATTATTAACATTACATTATTTACCAATTTACTGTTCATTCAGGTTTAGACATGCCATGGTTACGTTTTTAAACCATTACATGAAACCAGCAGAGCCAGTGGATCCTTCTCATGTAAGGAAATTTTAATCCAGGTCTATTATAAGTATTCTAAATCTTGGTTCTTGTTTGTTGCCCACGCACCTTCAGCATCATGTGTAGATATTAGTACCTGCCTGTGCTGCAAGTGTTAACTATGGGAGAGCATCACCTCCTGACATGGTAATCTGTTTCAAAATCTTCATTTGTTGATGCTTTAATGAAACTTGAGCATCTGATGTGCAGGCAAGTCGACAGTTCGTTTTGCATGCACTACTTTTTGCAATATTCTGCACCACTTTCTTAAACATCAGGCCCCAGTTGTTCATAGAGTGGATAACTATCCAGTTTATAAGTCGCTATCCAGCAGATAAAGTGTACTGCAACGGATGCATTTTATTCGCTGGATAGCGACTTGTGTATATATGCTGGACAGAGTTATCCGCTATTTGAACAACTGGGGCCTGAAGAATAGAATTTTTGAAATTTTACTTTCGGCAAGCCACCGCAGAGTCCTAAATCTTCATATCTGAAATTTGAGAAATGCGCTAAATGACAGACACAAGCTCAACAGCTAATATTGAACTTACACATAAAAATGTTATCAGGAGAATGTGACAGAATTCGATGGGCTCTGGGGTAGCGGCCTAGCTCACTGGCAGGGGGTAATTACAACTACAAAGATTGTATCCATACATTAAACAGTAAGTGATGTTATCGAGCTTATTTTGGTGCTTTGGTTTGCTCACTTAGCTAAGGGCACTGTCTGGAGTTTCTAATATCATTAATGTGTTGGGCTACCTTCTCTGTGATCCAGGAGGTAAGGATATGAAAGAACTCAACTGTTATATACTGCTTTAACAATGGTATTAAAATGTCTCCCTTCATCAAGGGCTCATCTCATTAAGAGCTTTCGTGAAAATGTTATTAATTTTTACTTGGCGTCCTAAACTCCGAATGAATTTATTGTTGTTATTATTATTATTATTATTGTTATTATTATTATTATTATCTTTTATTGAAAGCCACAGTTAATGTATACAATTTGATATGAACAAGGATAAATTATCTGAAAATGACATTTCATTGTAATGACCAATAGCCTTGTCTGATGAACAGTATATTCAGATTAAAGATTCAAAATAACTGCATACGCCTTACTCCAATATAATCTCAAAGAGAATCTTGATCACCTTGGATACTGTCTGATCCTGGTGGCAGTAGAGAGTTTAACTTAAACTTCACCCGTATGGTCATGGAAATTGTCAGTGATTTTATTACTTAAGATCACGCTGATAACGTTTTCTATCATGTCGTCGTCATCATCATCGTCATCAGCATCAGTTTCTATATTGTCCTCTTCATCGTCGACATCATCGCTGTTGGTTTCACCCTTTTCCTTTTTAAGTACATTATCACCGTCCTCCTTATTATCGTTACATCGGTTTCGTCCTTGCCATCGCCATCTTCACGGACCATAATCCTAGTAATGGTTATGGTTATTGCAACCATAATCACAAACAGCTTATAAAATGTCGCCACCACCATCACAATTATCAGTCCTCAGCACCGTTTAAATCATCGTCATCGATCACCATAACTTTTTTCCTCATCGTTATCGGATATCACCATCATTACTGTCATCATCGTTATTGTTAGTCATAACTAAACAAGTTGACAACTAACTTATGATACTAACAATTGTTGTTAGATGGTATTTTGATCCCCAGTCCCTACTTTGCTGGGTTCCATTTCGATGTCGGTGCGCAAGGCGTTGATGCTACCCTTATACATGTTGATCTACACAGCAAGGTAAACACCAGAGTTAATGTGCATCACATACATTGTCACCATACACATACACAGCAAAGTGGGCTGGACATATATAATGTTAAAGACAAAGAATCTCTGTTTCACATCCTTAAAATACCAGGAAACGATAGTTTAAATCATTCATAATTTTAGGTCATTGTGTGATTGCAAAAGGTTACAATCTTTGATATTTCTATCACTTCATTTCAAAACTTATATCGTCGAATTTGTTTAACTTTAGCTAGGCCCAGGGAATAAGTATCAATTTGAGTTGACCACTGAAAAAGTTGAGGAGAGTTTTGAAAAAGCTGTGAAACAGGTTAGTGTCAATGGGTTGGCCTTTTCTATTACGTATTTAGAAGAGACTGGAGGTAACCTTGACTCGTGAGGGTTGCTTAGAATACAGTTCAGGTAGATTCAGTTTCAATCTTGATTATTTTGCTTACTCTGTTCACACAAATTCGCTTACTAAGTGCAACTGTGAATTAACAAAGGGGCAACTCTCAACAAACTGAAAAAACGTTTCCTGTTGCGTGCTCCAGCTATGTTTAAGGCCATTGCTCGATCGAAAAGGTGAACGGATTTGCGAGCCAAATCATAGAAATTACAAGTAAAAGGTAAATTAAAATACGAAAATAACATTAGTTGTCCTGTAGCGTTTTCCCAGGTCTTATAAAATCCATTTGAATTTCGCGGTTCTGTTTCTTTTTTTTTTTTTGCCGAATTTAGGAATTCAAATAATAACTAGCAAAGGAAACTGGTATTACGTTACAGGATAGTGCATGAATGCAGATTTGCGAAGTCGATGACAAAGCCGTTTTTTTCTGCTCGTGGTTGTCGCCCAAGTAATTATACCTCAAATGATTAAGGTGCTTATTTGTATCGTACCATGCATCCACAGTTTCTTGCTTCATAAGCACATGCTTCAGGGTATATGGTCACTCACTGCTCTGATTGTAAGCTCGGGATAGGAATTAATAGTTGCTTTTCCTAAATCATCAACAAGCTCTATGGATAAATTCAATACTGTTTTTTGTTTCTCCGGTAAATTTACTTGTAGCCTTGAACACGTCCTTGTTAAAAAACTTCAGAGGCAAACTCCTCGTCAGGAAGAGAAATATTAGAAAAGTTTTGTTGTTTTTGAAATTGTCGTTCCCTTCTCCCTCAAGTGAGATTTAATTAAATGAATTATGGAATAGTTTTCGTATATATTTAGCCAGATATGGCTTACCATAGAATGACGGATGTGCGTTCAAAAACATCATTGGACAAGGAAAAAAGTTAACAACAATTGTGGCAATGTTTAATCTGACTCAATAACTTTGATGCTTTCGTCAAATGTATCGTATATATTTAGCCAGATATGGCTTACCATAGAATGACGGATGTGCGTTCAAAAACATCATTGGACAAGGAAAAAAGTTAACAACAATTGTGGCAATGTTTACTCTGACTCAATAACTTTGATGCTTTCTTCAAATGTACTTGCTAACAACAACAATTTATTACATATAACAACTGTACAGTATATGTTACCCACAGTTAGCATAGCTACAGTAGCTTTGGTAACAGTTTGCGATAAATTTAATTGAGAATAAATAAAATGAATTAATAACTGTATTTATATATGTTTAATTAAGGGAATTTATCAATAAATCGAATAAATAAAGCACTGTTTGGAAACATGAAAACATTTACAGGAGTTTTCCAAGACAACACAATTTAATTAATCCTCAGTTCAAATATATGATTTTCATATAGTCATTCTCGCACAACTTAATTAGTTAATTTAATTAATTTAATTTAATTATTTAGAAGTTAATAACATAAATGGTTTTAACAACAAAGATATTAATAAAATAATAATAATAATAATAATAAAATAATTAAACTTAATTAAGTTAAGAAGAAAGACAGGGTCAACTAATCGCCCTAGCGTCAACATATAACCTCCTCAGTCTCTAAACCTTTAAGAGTAATCTATTTGGTAATAAGGTACTCTGTGAGTTTAAAGTTGTTAGATTTTTATTGAGACCTGTGCAAACGCTCCCAACCAACAATGTGGGGCCCAACATTATTGTTGGAAGTTGTTGGGCAGAGTTGGTGACACTGTTCAAAGGGTCCCAGCAATTCACCATGTTGGACATACACTGACACTATGCAACGAATTCTGGAGCAAGAAACCTACTTTAGCCGCTGCCTGTGCCCACCTTGAACTTCGAGCAGGACGCGCGTGAGCACGGCATTGTTGGGGATCCTATTAGACTGCGCTTCAATGATCACAACACAAAAGAAATGTTGGGACCTGTTGGTTCCCAAGTTTGGAGCGTTTCAAACATTGCCAAACAACATCCACCAACTGCCAACAATTTGCAACAACAACAATCAAATGGTGTTCGAATTAATGCACGTAACATGTTGGACACAACAGTGTTGGATGTTGTTGGCCAACAATTCTGGGAGTGATTGAATATGTGAATGATCATCGCAGTTATGAACACTACTTAAGCAGTAGTGAAAATAAAGCCAGAAAAAAAAATTCAGGCCTGTACGGGATTCGAACCCACGACCTCTGCGATACCGGTGCAGCGCTCTACCGACTGAGCTAAAAAGCCATCTGGGAGCTGGCCGTTTTGTTGGTTCGTTATATACCCGTGAGTGGTGAATATTTGAGAATGAATGTAGGAAAATCACATATTTGAACTGCGGATTAATGATTGAATACTGAATGATCATCGCAGTTATGAACACTACTGAAGCAGTAGTGAAAATAAAGCCTATGCAACAACATCATGCAAAATGCTCATATCGAAGGAGTTTTTTCTTACGTGAGTTAGCATTGCTGTCATTCCTTGGACCAAATTCAATTCTAGCAAAAGGTGTAGTGAGCCTGGTTTTGCCTCAATTTTTCAGCTTTCATTGGCCTGCTTCAATAGTCCAGTTTCGAGTTCGCCATGACCGCTGAATAAAAGCATTGAGAACGCATTTGTACACCGTTAGCCTCGACCTAAAATAAACTATTCACCGGCGGGAAGGTGCCACAAATTTGAAAATTAAACAATAGAGCTGTAAACAGGTCACCTTCTCGCTGGAAATTGTGAATATTTTACTTTAGGTCGAGGCTAACCCTATAGAAATAAGTTCTCAGTACTTTTATTCAGCGGTCATGGCGAACTCGAAACTGGACTATTAGCTAATTCACGTGTAAGGCTCGGTACACCTGGCTTAGAATTCCCCGGACATTCTGATTCCAAAGTATTATCATTTGGCTTTACTCGCAGGGTGAGTTGCATTCCACTCTCTCTCGTGTAACTGTGCTGTTCTTTTTATGGCCCTCCCTCTTGTAGAATATTTGCATCCGTGCATTACTTCTCGTCAACCCACAAAATCCTCTGGGGGACGTTTACAGCGAGGAAATGCTCAGAAATTGTTTAGCATTTGCTCACAGGTAAAATTTATTTGAAGTAATTTTGTTTTCTTCTATCAAAGATTATCAGCGAGATTTCAAAGCATATAAAATATGGACGTTTGAACCAGAGTCGATATTTATCCATCTGAAGCAGACTGATAGAACGTGTTGCATGATCCAAATACACTCTGAGGAGTATATTAACCAAGTCAAACGGCGAAGTGACAAGCTTGTTAGTGTATAAGCCGGGCTTGCAGGAAAAAAACATTAAATAGCACAAATTTTCTCAGCATATTTAATGAATAAAATAAGAAATATCTTTAAGAATTTTAATTTTATTGAGGCCCTTTTAATTCCTTATAAACATTTTTCTTTATTTGTCTTTACAGACATTCGTTACATGTTATTGCTGATGAAGTGTACATGCTGTCGATATTTGAAGATGGCCACCCGCCAATGAAAAACGTTTTAAGTTTGAAGGAGTGAGTGTTGGTGTCGATAACCTAGTGCTTTTATTAGCGCCAAAAAATCGTATTTCTTTCATGCACTTATCCGTTTCGTTGTGATTGTCAAAGTAACCGTAAGATTTTTTTTATGTCAGCTCATTCCCGTGGTTATTACTCGGCCGACCTCCAGTTGAAGGCCGAGTCTAGATCTGGGCTTCGTTCTTCGTCGTTTTATTCTTTGTCGTGTTTCATCCACAAAGCTCACTTCCGGCGTTTCTGCGCAAGCTTTAGCTATAGTTAAAGATAGCACTCTGAGAACGAGATTGCACAATAACAAGAATGTCGTCACGGAAACTATCACACACACTAAAACGTCGTTTCACCTCGTGTTTTTGAGGTTTGAACAACTAATATGTTAAGAGAAGTGTGTATACGAATGTTTGCAAATTCAACAGCAAGACGAAAGTTTTTAACATAGCCAAACTCAACTGCAGATGTTTCTGGGCCGCTTCATAATAAACTGAGTGGTTGATTTTAAGCTTATTATGCCAATAAGTTAGCTTTGAGCGCTTGCCATTGCCATGTTCCCTTGAAATGTGTTAATCTAATTTATTCGAGAAAACATGTTGCAAGCTTGACGTGAAAATATTTTTACAAGAAGTAAACGAAGCGGGGAAAACGGCCGGCTGTGCGCGGCTGTGATATGCACAGGTTTTGTAAGGTAAGCTCTGTATTTAAACAACAAAATGTCTTCCATGTCGGCTTGTTGGCTCTGATTTTTCCTTTGCCACGGCAGTTCGCCTAAAATCAATGTTCGCTGATATGTTGTCAACAGTCACCAACTCTTGCAACACATTGCTTGCATTGTATAACCAGAAGTCAGTGTAGGAGCGGACGCATTCTCAAGATTCAGAAATACTTTTCTGAATCAAAGGTCTTCATATATTTTAAAAAGAACACAAGGTTATTTTATTGGAAATCAAGAAAAAAATCATCTTAAAACAAGAGAAGATCTGGATTTTTTCTTATTTTCAACTATCTCTTAATATGGAAATTTCAGTACCATTAAGAACTTAAAAATGAGAAACGAAAACGTTTTGTCCTAAAATTAAGAAATTGGGTTTTAACGTGTGAATAACTCAAGTACGCGATATCCCTGAGACTTTGACAGGTCGTTTATTTACTATTTTTCTACAATTAATTTCTTGACAGTTCTGCATTTATCTGTACATGATCAAAATACGGATGCTACAGTATATGAAAATAAAATATTCCGACTGCCTCTGCAAGGCCGAGTGAAGGCCATTATGGCCTCTTGTTTCAGTTTGGTCGATGATTGAAATAACATTCGCAATGTGGCGAGTTTTCAATCAGTGATATGTTCCGGCAATTCTGGTTTTCAAATAGAAATTGATTTTTTGTCCCTAATTTATAGCCCATTTTGCAATTTTACGTTTTTTTTTTTTAATCCAAAATTAATCAGTTAATCATACAATTTCATACATTTTACAACAGGTACTCTTCAGGTTGAAAAACATTCCTTTTTATGTCTAATAAAGAAATTAACGTTGGTCATTTTTTCAACTTTTTCAGCTGTCCGCCACAAGAGCAAATCGATATTTGGTATCTTTATTTGACCTATCTGTTGAGAACTTCAAATCGAACAACAAGCACTCTTCAGGTTGAAAAACATTCCGTTTTCTGTCTAATAAAGAAATTAACATGGGTCGTTTTATTTTCTCGGCCAATTAATGAAAATCGACATTTGGTACTTTTTTTAAATCTCTTTTCCAGCAAATTCAAATCAAAATTTGGTACCTTTTTGTAAGCTCTCCGCCGATCGATGTTTGGTAACTTTATTTGACATTTATGTCAAATCGAAATTTGGTACCTTTTTCCAAATTCTCCGCAAACGACTGAAAATCGCTATTTGGCACCTCTTTGTTTGGCGTAGCTGTCGGTCACGAACTATCATCCCTTCCTTGAGCCCCGGGGGTATTCCCCTATATGGCCTATACGCTGACTTGCCGTGCCGTGCCGTGCCGTGCTGTGACGTGTGAGATTATTTAAAGCAGATTATTAATGCGTAAAAATATTTTAAATTAATTTTTGTGACATTTTTTTAAGCTTAATTAAAGACGAATTCATAATTGACCGTTTATCTCTCTGACGCATTCACCGACAACGCCGTCAACTTGCCCTTCGGATAACTTTTTAATCCCATACTTTGAAGAAACAATCTTATGTTCCGCTCAGAAAAACCCCTTAGTCTCAGGAAAAGCTTCCAAAAGCATCTTCCTTATCTGCGTTTGGTTTTCTTGAAGAAGTTTCCTGATGGCCTCTATATTTGCGTTTAGAAAGTCTATTTCATTTTATATGAATTCAGTGAAGGAATCAAGGCAGTCACATCTGTGTTTCGGTGGAAAGATCAGAGAAAGGTAACAAATTTCGATTTGAACTTGTCGACAGCTAGACCAAACAAAAAGGTGCCAAATATCGATTTGCACTTGAAAGGTTACCAAATTTTGATCTGAATTTGTTGGAAGAGAGATTAAAAAAGGTACCAAATTTCGATTTTCAATTATTGACCGAGAAAATAAAATGACGCGTGTTAATTCTACCTACATTCATTTAATTTAGAACACTGACAGTCTGAAAGGAATTCTGTGAAGTCAGCATTTTTGTTGTAAAAAACAAAAATTGATAGGACTGGAACCTACGACTCTTCGTATCCTCTATTCTAACCACTAGACCACCACGTCGCTGGTTGAACAAAACTCAATTTTTAAGCATAATATGATTCATGCGCTTATTCTACACCCTGTAGCAAGCCTATATAAGCACCCGCTAAAAAAGCTAATTTTAGAAAGCAAATGGAAAAGGTCGATCATCAAACTTCAACAAAAAGCTAACCGTTTAAAATCAGATGTAGACTATCTACATTAATTGGGTAGAATTATAATTGTAGACTGTGTACATTTACTGTTAGGAGATTGGTTTGGTCGTACGGTGGCCCAAACCAACTTTTCTCACACAGATGGGCGCGCAGAGCTTAAAAAACAGTGCACATACTGGAGGTCAGGTTTCGTCCGTGGTGTTGTTATTTATTCTTACGTAACTCATATGCAGATAGCTCCGGATATATTGGTTTTCCTTTATGATCCTTTGTTTGTATATTGTTTTTATTTGCTTCACTTTCGCTATCCACTGGAAAGCATTCCAGATAAAGAACATCTTCATGTCGTGTGGGGTTTCTCTAAGGTAGGTGATGTTTCAGTTTCTATGTCGAAAGTTCATGCTAGAGAAGTAAATTCGTCTTCTACTATTTGTGTGGGGAAATATACTGACATCTTCTGGTTTGCCTTAAGCCTGAGGCACAGACGGCAGTCAGAAGCAGTTTCAGGATTCCAGCACTCTGGTCTGTGAGGAGGGAGCTTTAGCAACGACGAAGGCGATGGCAACTAGAACGCCGTAAAACAAAAGGCTTAATAAGGAAAAAAAAAAGCAATTTGCTCTGCACGTGCGTTATACGCAAGGCATTTCTTTACCACCCTATGCAAAACAACGAGAAGGTTTGGGCTCTTGACGGCGAATAGACCATTTTACAGTTGTCGATGAAAGCGAGGCTGGGGATGACCTTGTTTTGATAAAAACCTACCTACTTTTCTTATGTAAATCATGTTTTTCTTATGCTAACTAGTGTTTAATTAGCATAATTTCCATAAGAAAAGCAGGTAGGTTTGTATCAAAACAAGGTCACCCCAAGCCTCGCATTCAATCAAAGGCCAGGGTACTGAGCAAAGAACTGTAAAATTGTGTATTCCCAGCCCTCTTTCTATACTTAAACGCCGTTGCTAACAAATTAATTCACTGAATAGTTTGCCTACTTTATTTAAGTATAACGAATTGGATTAATCGCAAAGTCGCTACAGGGGCGCTAATGTACGCTTTTAAGTGCCGTTTTCGTTGACCATGCCGTCGTCATTGCTAAAGATTTGTCATAATACCCTCTTGTAGCGCTGTAGTCTCTTCGGCTTTATCGATGAAAACGTAGCCATTTACTCTTCAAAAATCTCCAGCAGAGATACCAAACTTTCACTTGTTGACTAATGAAAAACTGACACTCGTCAGTTAAAGGAGAACTTCTTTTTAACAACAATGAGACGCTAAATTATTGGAAATGTGACTACAGTGTTAAGTTCAAATGTTATTTTGAAAACGTGGAAATGATATCAAGTGTCCAAGTCACTGTTGGGATACGAATGTCAGTCCTGTCGCTTCTTCAAAGAACCTTGGAGTTTGGTTTGATTGTAATCTAAATTTCAGAGAACACATTAACATGACCTGTAGCTCGGCTTATTTTCATCTGCATATTATCGGACGCATAAGGAAATATGTTTCAGCGCAAGAGCTAATTCATGCGCTTATTATGGAGTGTATAGATTATTGTAATAGCCTTCTCTACGGCCTACCAGCAGTTCATCTTAATAAGCTGAAATTTGTTCATGATTCCTCTGCTAGATTAATATATATAATATTTCAAGATATGATAATATAACGCCTATGCTGTATAATTTACGTTGGTTACCTATTGACTTAATCGTATTAAGTTCAAGGGAGCAGGGATGGCGCAGTGGTGAGAGCACTCGCCTTCCACCCGGGCCCGGGTTCGATTCCCGGACTCGGCGTCATATGTGGGTTGAGTTTGTTATTGGTACTTATATAAGATACTTATCCTTACTTTCAAGGCGGTTCATGGCCTTGCGCCTGAATGTTTGTGTAATTTAATTGATATAAGAAAAACTTCCAGGTATATAGTTTAAGATCTTGCAATCAGTGGTTTCTTATTAAAACAACCAAGTACCAATCTTAAACAGACATTAGGGGACAGATTGTTCGTAGCTGCAGCCCCTGGACTCTGGAACAAACTTCCAGTACAAATTTAGAAAATTTCACAACTTTTAAATCCAGCCAGTTTAAAGACTATTTAGGATAGCTTATACTTAATGTTCGCCCATGTTATTGTAGTTTTTCAGGCATCTTTACTTCTCAGATTAGGGTTGCAAATTTTTAGTTTGACTACATTTAAAGGGAGGTTTCACGGCTTGGCGCATTTACGTGCAAGCGACTCTAGCGGTAAATTTGCCTTCGAAAATTTCGCGGTCAGTCGAGAAAACGTGACGATAAAGGTGAGATTGCTCATGAGAATTCATTTTGAAAGTTCAGACTACATGCATAAAGTACATTTTAGTTTTCGTATTTCAACTTTATTAGCTTTTATTTTTCTTAATTTTATTTTTTAGTGATAATGAAGAATTATTGTAAAACGCATTTTTTTCATCGATCATCGAGGTCGAGTGAGCGACCGCTTTCTCGCCTATCACTATAAAATACTCATTGCTCGCATAATTGACGAGTTAAAAATGGTTCGTGCAAGCCTTGTATAACCTAATGAACTTGCATTCGGTTGAAAAGCACACTCGTGTTGATAAGAGTTTTTCTTGGTTTGGCAGGATTTTGGATTGTCAGGAATACCAAGTGCTGTTATTCACTCACAGAACAAGGACGTTTTAAGCGGTCTGGACAAGGTCATCTATTTCCATGACATCCCATCCATTACACAACTTCAGCTAACGTCCATCATTTCTGATTTAGGTAAAGCAAAAAAATGGCTATTGCGAGTAACTTTTACTCTAGAGTTTATAAGAACTCTTGGGCGCGAGTGGAGCATTTTTGTAATTGCCCATCTGGCCCCCGTTGTTCAAAGTGCGGATAACTCTACCCAGTGGATAAGTTGCGTTGCTATCCATCAGGGCCCGGCGGATAACTTTGTCCACTGGATAAGCCTATCCACCGGATAAAACTACTATCCGCTGGACAGTTATCCAGTGGATAAAAAGTCGTTGCACAAAGCCTAGGTAGTGCGATGAATAACTATCCACCGGATAAGCCGCGATTCGGTCCGTTGCCATGGTGAATATCAGTCACGTTTTAGATGAAAAATGGCAGGACAACAAAATGGCGAAAGATGTGGAAGCTGGAAAAGGGAGAAATAAAGCCAACTGAGTAAGTTTTTTGCCGATGCATCCACCCTCATACAAAGCCTTTTTTCGTTTTAACATCTTTTACAATTAAAGTGCACCTAAACCCAAAATGTTTCGCTAAAATAAATCTTTGCACCTGTTTGAAACGCATTGCGCCTTTTTACCAAATCTTGACTAGTTATTTTGACTTTTCTAGGGTGTTAAGTTGCAAAATCTGGCCATCGTCTGTCCCACGACCGAGTCAGAAGGGGCTTGGGTCTATTCTCGATTTGACGTCACAAACTGATTTACATGCATTAAGTCTTTGTGAAAATGCAAAGATAACACAAACCATGGCCATGATAATTCTTGCTATCATGCTCAACCTCATCCAATAATTGTTTTGATAAATTGTTTACCTTTTGCCTTCTCGAAACTCCTCTTAAATAGAGTTCAGAGTAGGCTTGCCAATACACATGTAAGAATGAAACATTCGTTAGGTTGAAAATAACACTACAAAAGATCGGTTTTTCTTGCCTTGGAAAAATTAATACACTTGACCACTAGCCTGAGGTTTTACGGTTTTATTTCTCTTACTGCCATACCTATTTTAGTTGTTAAACGATTAGAAAATGATAAAAACATCGAGTCGTTTTAAGACATTTGCACCAGAAACTAAGCAATCCAAAGCCGTTTCCTCGGCGACGCGCATGTTGTGTCGCGAAGGAAAAAAAATTGATGTTGTGTTTGACTTCGTGCATTTAACATTCGGTGCTAAAAGGTAAGCCTCCACTTCTGAGAGAAAAGTATTTTATCTTTCTTTCACCTCCTTCGACCCCGGAAAACACTTCTTCATAAACCAAATATTTTAAATCTTTAGGCAGCGCTAGCTAACGACGTATGACCGACGAACGACAACTGATACCAGATTTGTCAAGCGATCGAAAGATTATACTTAATTTCGTCGATTTAATATATCTTTGAAGGAAAGTACGAGGTCATCATTATTGTTATTCTTTTTCCTAGAAAATAAAATGCCAGCAGTATTAAAAGATCGGTCAATCGCTTGTTAGAGATTTCTTTATTTTGCAGTTCATGCGACTGTAGGTTTTCCAGGTACTTTTTTTTTAACTCTTCAACTGAAATGGTTAATTAGACTTTATTTGTTCGAACAGCCATGTCTGTTTTTCAACAGTTTTATCCAGTGGATAAAACGTTATACGACCAACCTAGATGTGGATAACTTCATCCACTGGATAGTGCTATCCAAGCTTCGAACAACCGGAATGGCGCAAGTGGATAAATATTATCCGCTGAATAAGAGTTATCCGCTCTTTGAACAACCGGGACCAGATAAAATGTATTGCAACTGATACCAGCATTTTAACCCTTGGATAGCAACTCATCCACTGGATAGAGTTATCCGCTCTTTAAATAACTGGAGCCTTGTGGTCGAGAATTTGTCTAACGCGAATCTGACGTGGTTTGAATGAGCCCTTACAGTCTTGAGACTTTGTCTCTTTATTTAGCCAAAATGATACATTTGTTGCCTACTATCCTAGAAAGCTGGTTTACTAACCTAGTATAACACCACTGAACCGTTACCTACAGCTTTCTGCACCTTGCAAACACGACTATAAAAGAAAATAACGGCCCAAATACCGCTTACAGTCTTGGTAGCCAATAACATCACGGTTTAACCGGCATATAGCAAATAACATCACGATTTCGTGGTCCAGTCAAGTGAATAGCCAGAGACTTAATACCATCTACTGGCGTTACACAAGTCACTTGACTCTGATGACTAATTCCGCTCAGGTTGTCGAAACGTCAGTCGCTGTCGTCTCGAACAGCCCTTCTCTGGACTACCTTCACCCGGACGATCGGGTTTAACTTTCTATTATGATATGACTCTTGGGTTCAGTCTATGTGGGATGTTATCTCTAGAAGGGAGAGGCGATGCATAACTAACGAATGAGACTTCTCTTTGCCTTAGTTTCTCCGTAATTAGTTTTCGTCATTCTGTAGGTAAATCTATTACGAAAAAGATGAATACTTTTTTTAACTGTAGCAAAGGGTGTACGGACAATTAATTTGTTCCCTAGGTGGGGTATGTATCAGTTTGTTTTTCAAGAAGTTATCGTGTCGAGGGACAAGCCCATAGGCAGATGAACAGTGCCGATTAAAAAATAGGTTATTGGTTCGGCTCTTATCTTTGGATTTCTGAACAGAAGAATTGACATATATGTACGTTTGTTTAAAGCCCCGGCCACACCAAAGACAACGGTCTTCTTGGTTGCGAACGTACTTTGAGACCGGGAGAAGCGGCCGTATTCACAGGCTACAACATCGCTTCTTATTGTAACTCAACTGTCAGCTTTCGTCGACCACGTTTGATCCACAATGCTTTACCGTGTAATGACTAACTACCTGTTAATTACTTGTTGCGTTTCAAAACAAACTGCTTGTTCCTTTACCTTGGCATTCCCTTGTTCGCGATTTCTATTGACCATTCCTCGTTTATTATTTATTTATTATTATTATATTTTTTTTTTCAACTTTCGATTTTGAGCAGGCAGCGAAAATGTATACCTGCACTGCTAGAAAGAACAGCTAAAAATCTGAAAAATTAGTAAAATGGCCAAGTCTGAGAGGTGCATCTTGTAAAATAGCGAAATTATGGTTCTACAAAGTCGGGAAATCTTACAGATGTTTGTATGCTGGGGGTACAAACGTTTCCTCCAGCATACAAACGTCTGTAGAAGCGAAGGTATAACTTTGTTAAAAGATAGGACTCCGAAACTTGGCTATTTTACTTATTTTAAGATGCTCCTTTCAGCAGTGTCAGCAGATTTTTGTTACATGGACAACATCAAAAGTTGAAAAAACCGTGGGAAGGTCTACTGATTCCAGCTTTGTAGATAAACCTTCAAAGCGTTGTTTTTCCTTCCCGGCGGGAGAATGTGCTGACGTATTCGCCCGTTGGCAGAGGTTAGGCAGTCAAGGAAACTCTAATTAATACAGAGATGGGTTTTGAAATGCTGTAGAGGTAAAGAGCGTGAAGCTTGGATGACATTGCTTCCGTTATGGTGGTGTATCAGAGTTATGTACACGACAAATGTAGCCTTTGAGAACGGAGCTTGTATTTGATAATAAACGCTGCATTCCTTTTATTTTGCTTTTCACTCTCTTGGAGAGAGAGTAACATGAACAGCGGAGAAACTAGTCAAACTTCTTTTTGGAAGAACTTAAGCCATCTGTCTTGACCTACAGTTTGTGAAAAAGCTGTTTAACAAGTTTCATTTTAATGCTATCATGAAATTTAATCCATTTTTCTTACATTCACTCTGTTACAGACTGGTTGGACAATGTTTTTATACCCACAAATCACAGCCGTCTTCGTGAATGTCACGGTATGGTGTGCGAATTCTTAGAGAGGATGGAAATCTGGATCTGAATCTGGATCTGGTCTTTATGTGTGGGTTTATCTTGGAGAGGTAAACAAAATGCCGTCTTTTTTGTTAAGGGATGTTTTCATAGACGATAGTTGAGGCAGTTTTATAGTGAGCGTTCTATTTTTTCGCAACAATTTTGATAGTAACTTCAAACCTCCTGTGTAAATTAGGCTTTACACAAGGCCAAAGAAATCGTTTTGTGTTGGCCGGTCGCGGTGGAGGGTATTATTATTATTATTATTATTATTATTATTATTATTATTATTAATAATTTATTTATTTATTTTTTTGGTGGTGAGAGGAGTCGATGGCATACGAAGTCAGTCAGAAAGGTTTAAAGTAACTTGCCTCTAAACGTGAAATCCTTCTTCCTGGCGCATAAACCCAAACAAACCCAAATTTATGTCATGTGATCACTCATCACTTTTGGTGTGTTCCGTGTACTTCATGCTTAATCTGTAGATCTCTAATGTGTTTAACGGCAAAAGTTTTATTCCACAATTTAGATACTATAAGGAGACTGGAAGGAGTAAGAGATTATGGTAGCGTCGGGTACACGGGAGATGACAAACCCGTACTCCTGCCAGTCTCTTTATAGTGCTTCTGAGTGGGAGATCTAATACTTAAAGAGGAATTGGTGGCTTTGGTGGCCAATATTGAAATGTTTATTTGTGTTGTAGTTTGTCAGTCCCTTAACAGGTGAGGGTGAAATAGCCTTTTGTCAAAAGCTGTTGGCTGAAGGAGTTTTCATCAATCCCGGGTGCGAGTTTTTCTGTGTAGATCCAGGCTGGTTTAGAATTATATTCTCCATCCCCCCAGACACCTTAAGGGTTGGTAAGTATTGCATTCTCTTTGCAGTGTCGTCACCACAGTAACATTTAGGAGAACTGTTTTAGCCTCGGGAACCTCGAGAGCGGAGCAGGGATGGCGTAGTGGTGAGAGACTCGCCTCCCTCCAGTGTGGCCCGGGTTCGGTTCCCGGACCTGGCGTCATGTGTGGGGTGAGTTTGTTGTTGGTTCTCGTCCTTGCTCCAAGAGGTTTTTCTCCGGGTACTCCGGTTTTCCCCTCTCCTCAAAAACCAAATTCCAACTCGATCCGGAATTTCGAGGGCCACGAGTTTGTCAGTCATAGACTGTTATTAAGTGTTACCCTCGGTAAACAAAATTGAATTATATTTATTTTATTTAAAAATCCAAGGGTTGTTTGACAACACTTGCCAAGGAAATATCCCATTCCAAAATGTGCTGCCAAAGAAGCTGGGGTTGGTTGATTATAAAGAATGAATGAGAAAAAAATGTGTTTTTCCGTTTTCACATTTCGTATGTTTATTCAGCGGAAATCTATCTTCTATTCGTTTCTGTCAAAAAAACTTCCTGAATTCTTGGTTTAACCTAACAGGGTCTCTGTTTTAAGTCTGCATTTATGCCTACAGCGTATAATGCGACAATGTTGCTAAGTAGCTGCACGTGTCCTTATCGCAACCATGCAGTGGTTCGAACACAAATAGTCGGCGTCACGTTATTTTACGAGCTTCTCCGCATGAAACAGAGAAGACGGCGTTTTTTTTTTTCGCTGAGGTACTCTGCTTTTAAGAAATAATTTTGTCCAAGTAATATTACAAATTCGTTTTGAGACAAGTTTTGCGAAGGTTGCGTAATGTAGCTTAATGTAGCACCATTTCAACAGTAACATTTGGTTGGGAGTGTTGGAGAATTATTGATCTGTTCACTTTTTTTCCACTGCTTCTTAGCCATTACTTTGAGTCGATTTCTCAGCTATCAGTAAAAACCTATCCTGGGCAGCTTGCCGTTAAATGAATATGGCAAGAAATAGAGTGACGTAGCGAAATTCAACACGAGAAAGCTACCAAAAGTGTGGAAAATTCTACATTTTTGTCTTTGTTTTCAGTTCTTAACGGTTACAGAATCTTCGGTAATAAGGAATAGTAGAACGATTTTTTTCCCCTTTATCTCGTCCTGCTCTTAAAGTTTGGTCATTCTAACACATTTGGCTCCCTTTTTTGTTTTAGCCCTCGAGAGGTTTGAACAAGTGATAAAGAGCGTCCGTTAACTGAAGATATAGATTACCCGCTACAGAAAGTACAAAGAAAGCATGGCGTGGAGCGGAAGACTCACTATCAATCAATTCGAACGCTTGAAGCAATTCAGATGCAAGCCATAAGACAGAGGCAATTTACATCGGAAAAAGTCTTTGATTAAACATCTACTGTAGCAATTTTCAATTTTCTAGCATCCAGTAGTTTTCTGTTGTTTTATAAGTTCATAACTGCGATGATCATTCACACATTTATTCTTTAATCCGCAGTTCAAATATTCGTATATTCATTCTCATATATCTATGAGTTTTGTTATGTGCTTGGACTGGAACTCGTCTCCAGTGAAACTGTTCATTTATGAATGTGTTCACTATTCTTTGATTGCACGTGACGTCACGGCGGCCATGTTGGTGGAAAAAACAATAGCGAAAAAGTCTTTTGGGAAATTGACTCTATTATTATGCAAACCTTGAGCTACATTTTTCTATTGTTTGGGCACCAACATGGCCGTCTTATCACGTGAGTGCAATCAAAGAATAAGGCTCGATTTTCGCCGCTCCCTCGCGTACGCGGGCTCATTTCACGAACAGCCGCTGGTAATCGAGCCTAATACACAGACTATGCTATTGGCGAGAACAAATCATCGGTTACTTTCTTTTTCTAGAGTTGGTGCGAAAGTAAGGAGTGATATCCCCCTTGAACTTCGCAAGCTAAGGAAAGCACCCTTCAAACGTAAACTGACTCACCTGCTTTTGAAGATTCTTGAAACTGAGGAGATGAATGTTGACTTGCGCTATATTGACCTTTCTAGCTCATATTTGCATTTTACCTGACTAGCTTCTCTTGGACCTTTAAGAATCTTTATCCTTATTTTCCCCTCAGGCTAATGTAATGTAGACATCTTTGTATAATTATGTGTAGCTTCATATATGTGTAATATTATTATTACTTTTTTTTCCTGTGTGTGTGCGCGTGTGTGTGTGTACTAGAATAGCTGCGCTAACTGCGGGCTACAAAGGCCTTTTTTATGTATAAAAAAAAGTCAATAAAGTCGAAGTCGAAAGGTACGACCTCTACAGTTAAGCTGTGCCGTAGCTATGTATAGTGTACTGTAACTTCATACAGACATTAAAGCACAAATGTTACTTAATTCTTTAAGATCCGGAAATGCTGGGTATTGCAACGTAACACCATTACAAAACAATTATTAACTCTACCTGGATTTAACGAACATTTCACTTGTTTCCCGTAAATTCATTACAACGAGGGTTTCTATATCTGTTCGGTGGAGGGTAATTCACCTTGCACTTTCGGCGTCGATTTAAGAGTGCACTCGGATTTTCGTAACTAAAACGTGGCCTAAAAGATTCGAAATTGGGAAATCATAGCCCCTGAGGTTTTCGGAAAGGTCGTAATTGCTGTTTTTGGCAGTCAAAAACGTCAGCTAGCATTTTCGGAAAGAAAATAGTTCCCTAGAAAGTTCGTGGAAAGTTCATTTCAGCTTGCATTTTCTCAAAGGAGGATTTTGTTCCCTAACATTTTCGTGCAGTTAAAATTTTAGCTAGGGAATCCGAACAGATGAACTTTTTCTAGCTTATGAAAAAATCGCTTTAAACAGGCTTCAAACACCATAAGGAACTTAAAAATGCCTTTCTATAGCTTTTGGTTGATTTGGCTCGTTGGGTGCCCCTGTTTCTATAACTCGAAACCTCGATACAACGAATCAATTTCCCCAGTCCCTTGGTGCTTCGTTAAATCGAGGCTCATTGTATTTCAGCGATATCAACACCGTTGATTGTTCAGTGTACAATAATATTTTGGGACCGTAATTTCAGTCATCCTTATAGGGAGCTTAAGCGACGGCAACGAGAACGCCACAAAACAATAGGTTTAATGAACAAAAACAATCGCCCTGCACGTGTGTTTTACATTTTGGTACATTTCTTTCCGTCCTCAGCAAAATAACAACGTGAAATGACCAAATTTTAGGTCATGTTCGTGGAGAACGTGAGCGTATGACGGTGAACTCTTCTTTTTCCCGACTTTACTAATTTAGCTCCAGCATAGTTCGCCAGCATTTACAAGTTAAAAAAGTTGTTATAATCGCGAAAGAGTTACAATAAAGAGAAGTTACATTTTGAAATGACGTTTTTGTTGCCGTTGCCGTCGTCGTTGGTTAAGGCCCAGTTCAAACGTCGAACTTTTCACGCGCCGAATCAAATGCCTATTTGGGTCGACCCAAATAAATTAAAATTCGACGTTGATTCTGAAGTCGAATTAAATGCGTCGAATTAAATGTGACTCGTCATGTTTTTCCGAAAATACATTGAAATAATTTATGCATTAGATTCGGCACATGAGAAGTTCGACGTTTGAATCAATTAAATTCGACGATTTGATTTGGGTCGACCCAAATCAAATTCGTCGAATTTTAATTGATTCAAACGTCGAACTTCTCATGTGCCGAATCAAATGATTTGATTCGGCGCATAAAAAGTTCGACATTTGAACCGGGCCTAAGGTCTACCGGCAATGTGAAAAATTTGTTGATTACAATAAAGGTTAGTTCCAGGAAGTCTGCTTTTGAAATTCATGTACATATTTGTTAGCTTGTGTTTGAAGTCCACTTCACTCAGCATAGTTTCGCAGAACGAAAACAACCTTGCGTATTTTCAAGAAAGCTTATGCTATCTGCAGTGACGTCATTCCCCGTCTTTTAACAACAAAATTAATTTTATTGAACCATTCTCGGTAAAACTAAAGCTAACATACTAACTTGGCGCTTTTCAAACGTTAAAGTTTAGACTTGAGCTTGATTTAAGCTCAAATTAAGTTTGCGAGCCTCTGATCTCAGTTTGGCTACTAAGGCAGTGAACTTTTCTTAACTTCCAAAATTTCAAATACTTCCGAGCAAATCTGATGGTGGATTAAATGATCGACTTGCTGCAGTTTGTTTGGACAGCACTTACTTGTCATTTGATGGAGACCTTTCAGTACCGGCAAAAACCAAGGTGTGCAGCAGTCCTAGCATCTCCGGTATCAAAACCTATTTTGGCTAAATTTACATGAAGAGCAGAAATCGCTCTGTTAAGGTATGACCACGACACTTTCACATTGATTCAACTCGGTTTACCCCGACATTCAATGCAATGTACGCCAGAAATTGACGAAGACGGCAAGATCTCGTTCTTGGATGCATGTGTACACGTGAACAAACTGGACGGCTTACGCAAGGTCACTTTGTATAGGCACCTCATACACACAGACTCATGTTTGGATTTTGTTTCCAGCTACCACCTGGAGCATAAACGATATGTTGCACGAACCCGTCTTCTTAGGGAAGCCAATCTGGTGAAAAATCACGACAAAGGAGATAAAAAGAACACCCACACCGGATATACAACCTACCAGCCAGGCGTAAAGAGCCCAGAGAAGAATATTCAATTTGAACTTCCATACGTATGTGAATTGTCGGAGAGGCTTCGGGAACCTTTCACGCATACGGGGTTACCATCGACAGAAAAACCGGTGTGGTGAAACTTATTTACTTCCAGCAACAAAAAAGAGGTGTTTTAAAACAAGAATAATCAGGTTTCGGTAAAACGAAAAGTAACTTTAATTTTTTTTAGTATTACTTGCTTTTTACTGTTGAAAAGTGGGGGGACATCTCATTATAAATTGTTTCTGTTGTATATGTTTCCAGTCAATAGATTTTGAAATTTTTGCAGTACAGTTTGTATGTGATTTTTTTCATTACAAAAATCATTTTCATGGTGTTGGAGCCAGTATTGACCTAGGCAGCAAATATCTTCTCATTGAAAAAAGGGGGATGAATGTCTTGCATGCAAGCAATGAAAGCATCGTCATTTGCTCAGCTGAATAGGCTTAACCCTTTCATATTATAAGAAAAATGGCTGTGGTCACCAGGTTTTTTTTTTAAAGTTATGTTGATCGTTTTCAGCCAATCTGGTAATAATATGGTATTGGATTCGAGAGAAGGTTTTCGCTTCCCCTTCCTGGCTTTTGTTTTCCAGAGTCCTTTTTTCGTCGATTACGAACGTAGGACATCGTGTTACGTTGCAGTTACGTTGGACGAAAAGACGTCTTTCTTCTTTTTGAAACAGCAAACAAATAGAGTAAAACCGACCGGAAACGGATCTATCGTGTAATAAATCATAAAGTGTGGAGCTTTTAATTCTTTTAAGAGTTTCCCTTGAGTCACTTGTAGCGATGTTTTGATTATTTGCCACTTGGCAAGGAAACTTCTCTTCGCTTGCCTACCCGTGACTTCATAGAAATGAATAAACTCGATTGGAGTAACATTTCTGCGCCCTAGTGAATCAGTGTGAAGACATCGAAAAAGGCTAGTAAGTAGTCCACCGTTCGAACCAGTACCAACAACCTCTTCCATGACATCAAAGGCTGTATGATCACAGTCGTGATGCTGTGATCGACCATTAAACAGTTTGAGTTTCTACACATTCAGTCTCTTGTGTGGACGGGTCGTACTCAGGTTCGTACTCCTTTTTTGTCTTTTCTGCGGACATTTATGTCAAAATACACCATTTTGCTAATGATCAGCTCCTGGTGAATTGTGGGTAGATCCAGTCCTTTGCTGCCCCCACAAAGGGCTGGATCTACCCACAATTCACCAGGAACTGATCATTAGCAAAATGGTGTATTACTTAGCAAATTTTCTAGTTTACTACGGGAAATGTTTCTTACTTGTCAAATTTTTCCACCCTCTCCAAGAATCTTCTAAGAGACACATGCATAGTAATAGCTAGTAATTGTTTTCTTCCCATGTTATGCTTTGTGGTTTTGACCGGCGGTCAGTTCGTACTACGGTGGCCGGCTCACAAGGGAGACATCGTTTTTTTCGTCGGAACTTAATAACTTACGATCGCAACTTACTAGCTTGCGATTAAAACTTAGTGACTTGCAAACACAACTTATTAACTTTCGGATAGATGGGCTCTCCCAGAATATCCGCCAAATGTGAGGAATGGCAACAATCAAAGGAATGATTTGATCGAACAGTATTTTCGCCTCGGTTTTAACTACCCGAGATCATATCTTTTCTGCGGGTTTTTATTTTATTATTTTTTTTTTGCAAATGCCACATATTTATTCTCAATCTCTTCCCGTTCCCTTGTATTTTTTTGTTTTTGTTTTTGTTTTGGAAAAAAATATATATTGAAACACACAAAAAACTTACAGACATCGTATTTACAAAAAAGACTACATATTTACACTACAGCACAACATTACACAACAGTACACATTACTTTCTATACTCAAAATAAAAATTCAGGCATCAAACTTTTATAGCAGCCGGTTGCAAAGCCATTGTGAGAACGCAGTGAAGGAATGTTCGGGCTGGGGACTAATCAAACAAACAAAAGAAAAAAACATTGGCTGTTAACGAAAAGAGTAGCTAAGACGAAGTAAACTGAAATCTGTAAATTCTAACGAGGAGAAACAACTAAGGATAAATTTAAATCTTATCTAATTCCTCCTGGCTATAAATTCTAACCGGTTGGTCACCTAATGAAAATTTCAAAAAGATTTTACCGTTTATCGTCCAAGCACTGTGCCACTGCTCCAACTTCTTGCGCCTCCAGACTTTTGCAAAGAGTTCACGTCGCATTCTTGTCAAGTTTTCGTTCATGTACACAATGTCAGCACCTTGGAAATGTGGCTCATATTTTGATTCTTGAGACTTTTACGAACTCCATATAGCTCCTTCTTTGTACGATATGATTTGAATCTGACAATAATCGGCCTGGGTTTGCTTCGGTTCTTGCCTGTAAACATTCTGTTTCAAATTTCGATATCGTCCCGTCGAATCTTAACATTGAGCGCATTTCCAAGCGTAATAACTTGCTCGGTTAGGTTTTCCTCTGTTTTCTCCGGTATACCGTGTATTTCCAAATTGTGTTTGCGGGTGTATTGCTCGAGATCATCGACATGATTAATCGCTGTCCCCAGATCGACGTATAACTGGTCCCGTTCTTCGTTAGCTTGGTCTAAGATTTTCTTCATGGACTTCACTTCACTCTTGAGATCTTTATTCTCAGTCGTTAGTTCCTCCATTTTACTTATATGGAACTCCAGTGACTTCTGAAGCTCGTTGTAGTGTTCACGAATAGCTTTGTTCTCTGCAAGCAGTTTGTTTGTGTTTTCCTGGATGTTGTTCAAGACTTTCCAAATCTCCTCCAGTTCCGCCATGTTAGATTTTGCAACTTTCACGGATTTTGCAGGCGGTTTCTCGGTTTCCGGAGAACTGCTATCGCTACTTCTTTCAACGCGTTTACCCGGGAAATAGTATGTTATTTGCCCTTCCTTTCCTTTTTCCTTATCATCCATTCCTTAACCCGACAGCGGGGAATATAAGGCAGACTACGAAAACGTGCTGCCGTCCGCCATTAGGCCCCACGCCTCCAATCACGCCTCCAAGAAAAGGGGGGCTTTCTAAATTAAAGTTTTCAGTAATTCCCACTTTGTTTGTAGGGTGCCCACAGCCTTTAGTTCAGCTAGATAGACCGTCTTAAGATATCTGAGAAAGCCTTCTACTTTTGGCAGTGTTTTGTTATTCTTAGAAATCCAAATATAATGCCAAGCTAAAAGGAGGCAAAAGTTCATTTGGCAACGATTTTTGGAGGAATCTGGTATCAATCTTAAAGCTATATAAGGATACTGGCGTGCGTTTCTCGAAATCCCGGAAACTATTCGGGTCTGTTTCGGGTGCTACAATTTCCTTTATATCTTAAAAACGACGACGTTTCCGGGCATGAAATTTTGCAACAAATTTGCCCTTTCGTATCTTGAAATCATAGTTAAAGGTCAGCTTTTTGAATAGATGGATCTTAGTTTTTGAAATGGCTTTTCGGGCCCGAAAAGTTTACGGGACTTTCGAGAAACGGCCCCCTGGTCTGGTAGTTTTCTGGACTGAATAATCTGACACGAAATAAAGCGTTGCATTAAGAAGGTCCAAAAAGCAGTCACTTTGGGACAGGACCAAAAGAGGTGACTAAGTTTTTCTGGTTCATCTTTGCAAAAGGAGCAGTTTGGGTCATCTTGTAGACCGATTTTAACTAAAGATTCGTTAGTTGATATTCGTCTGTGCAAAAGTTTGTACTGGAAGTCGACCAGTCTTGTGCGCGTGCTGCACTTAAAAGCTAGTTGGTAAGTTTCGTGCCACTTAATACATTCATCGTCTTCTATATCACATTCCCTTAGCCATTATTTGCTGAGCCTGCGTAGGAGATATACTTTTCCTTGATAAAAGTTTTGTGTATACCAGTTTGCTTGCTTTTTGAGCTTTCAGTAGTTTAGTCGAAAAGCTTTCGCACTTATTTTTAGGATCATTGGTTGCAAAGTTATTTTGGTGCGTTTTCCATAAAAGTTTAATTGTGGACCAAATTCCGCAATACTTGAGAGGGCAAAATGTTAGTCCGTACCTAGTCTGTAATTCTGTCAGAGAAAGAAAATTATTGGAATCGTCCTTTAAATGTTTGACCATTGTAATTCCTGCATAGTGCCATGCATGGTAGTAAACGGGGCAGTTGTCAATGGTAATCAGCGAATTATACCATAACCTTTGGTTGAGAAAGTGGTTCTCTGAAACTATTCGGTCTTCGAAATTAACCTCTGCCCAAATTGTCAGAACTTCACTAATGAAGCTATCTTTAGATTGAAAAATATTTTGGTATCTTTTGCGTTAAGATTGCCAGTAAGAGCTGTTTTCCCGCCGAACGTCTTTAACTCAAGATCAAAGAAAAGTTTCCACTTGCCTCGGTTTTCTTCATCCAAATATTTTTTTTATCCAAGTAGCTTTCAAGGATTTACTAAAAGAGACAATATCTATCATTTTAAGGCCCCCGTTTGGATAGTCATTAATGATAGTATTTCGCTTAATGTTGTCTCCTTTTCCATTCCAGAGGAAGGAGAAAAAGTTTGTTTACTTCTTTAATAGCCTTTTCGTTTAAAAGTAGCGGTGATATAACATAAACCAGCTGTGAAATCTTTTCTGCTGTTACGTCAAGGCGTTCGCTTAAGTCTTCGTCAGTTAAAAATGATTCGCGTTGGGAGTTAAAGAGTTAAAGAGCAGACCAGTCTGTTATAATCCAAACACAGCTTTGGTTTTGTTTTTTGTTTTTGTTTCGTTAAAGGCTATATGTTGATAGCCGAAAGCTTATGTTTTTACCTTTTTAACCAGAGAACGTTTTTAACTTCAACACAGCTTTGTTGTTTATTCAAGCATTTCTACATAAACATTAGGCAAACAATAAAATGCATGTTCTTTGACCTCTCCACTCTCTTCATCTTTATGTGATTTTCTATATTAAATATACCGACTCTGTTTATCTTACCATCTTATTTCTTCCCCTGCTTTGCTTTTAAGTTATCCCGTTTTATATAATACCCGTTTTATATAATAACAAAATCAATGCGCGTGCTCTGATTGGTCGATCAGCTATGGTTTATTGTTCCAGTAAACTCATGGAAATTTCGCGCGTCTTCTGGATTATTATATAAAAGCAATATACCACAAGTTTCTATGGTTTATAGGCTGATAAACCACGCGGGATGTTGGAAGAACACTCGAAGAATCCGTAAATCATTCGCCTGCGGCTCGTGATTTACGAATTCCTCGAGTGTTCTTCCAACATCCCGCGTGGTTTATCAGCCTATAAACCATAGAAACTTGTGGTATATTGCTTAAGTGTCAATAAGTCAGCAAATGAAACGTTTTAATCCTATTGCTAAGCATAAGTCAATTTGTGCTTGGATCTAGATTTCCTTGGCGCTACACCCATTTGTACAGGGCGCTGTTTATGTTGTGTTTCCGACTGACGTAAAAGTTTGCCACTGCCAGGTAAGTATGACCTTTGTACTCAAATGACGTCATATCCTGTGCCCCGAGTGTTGGAATCTCTTGGTATTCGATGAACCGCGCCCCAGAGGCCTGGTACACAACTGACTGTGTGTTGTGTTTCTGACTGGAATCATAGTAATTGGCCACACCCAGGTACGTTTGACCGCTGATCACAAATGGATGCCAGGCGCTGGCTCCACGAGTAGGAATGGACTGGAACAGAACGAACGTGTTGCCATCCCACTTGTAAATGAAGGAGTCGATATTGTGGCTGCTTCCAGAGTAGGAATTGGCAAAGGCGAGGAATGTGTGACGATTAACGTTAAATGACTTCACATCATGGGCTCCATAAGTCTGAAGAGACTGCAGTTTAACAAAGTGTCCTCCTGACCACTTGAACACAGTGGACTGGACAGAACGCTTTTTTGAGGGGTTGTAGTGGTTTGCAAAAGCGATGAAAGTGTCATTGTTTATTACAAATGTTGTACATCCAATAGCACCTTCAGTTGCTATCTCCTGAAACTTGTTAAACTTGCCGCTGCTCCATTTGTAGATGACTGATTTTATGGAAAAGCTGCTTCCATCATAGTAGTTTGCCACTGTGAGGTAATTTTCACCATTTACGGAAACAAATGTGAAGTGGCTTCCTCCTTTTGTAGATAGTTTCTGAAAGACGACGAAAAGGTTTCCATTCCACTGATAAATGACAGAGTCTTGTTGGTATGATCCATCGTAAAAATTAGCCACAGCGAGGAAATGTTTATCAGCGATTGAAAAGTATTCAATGTCATAAGGTCCTTTTGTCTGCAAGGTCTGGTACAAAGTAAATTTTCCAGTTAAGTCGTCCATCTTGTAGATCATGGAGCTTGTCTTGCGCTTTTTAATGTCACCATACTGGTTGGCAAAAACGAGAAACAGTTTTCCATCAATGGTGAAATGTTCCACATCTGCAGCTCCTCGGGTTGGAAGGTCTTGAGTTTTCTCAAATAAGTGGAAACCAGTAGAGCAATCTTAATTGAAATGAAAAACATTAAGGTCACGCGAGTCTATTAGTTGAATTATGATCAGATGGACGTAAAAATGTATTAACTGATCACCCAGTTCTTCTCAATTTGAACGTGAATACATTTTCAAGGATATTTATACGATTGGAAGTTTTATGTTACCCTATTTATGACATTTGTTGCATGGAAAACGATAATGTTCCTTGAAGTCCATCTGTTGCCACTTACGCTAACTGCATGGCTGCTCTTTGTAAATACATCCAACTGAGTAATTTCCAGCCCTATTTAATCTTACACTCCTGAATAACGCGCGGTTTATCGGACTCACTGGATCAGTGAGTGTGTTATCTCCCTTCACTATTTTCCTTCTTTCTTAAATCCCATCTTATCACCTCTTTTTCCTTAATCCTACAACAACTCAAGTTTCAGAACCTCTGTAATTTTGTTGTTGAAAAAGAAAGAAATATAAATAATAAATCGGACGGCCACAGGACAGCCAGCCAAGTCGTATCAAAAGAATAATACTTCTGAAGAAAGTAACACCCGAATTTCTATTTTCAGTGCTATTTGAAAACTCAAAAGGAAGCCAGTCTTTATGATCAAACGACTTGGTCAAATTTGATCAGCAAAGAAAGAAAAATCTGCCCAAAGGCCTGTTGCTGTGGCCATAACTTTAGGAATTCTAACATTATGATCTGAAACCGTGAGTAAAAACTGACAATGAATCTCTTACTGGTAGGAAGTTGGAACTATGTCTGCACTCATTAATTAACAGGAACACAACCACTGCCTAATAGGTGAACTTAGCAAAAAGGAAGAACACAGGAGAAACGTTTTGGATGACATGCCAAGCCTTACCTTTGGAACAACAAGCAGATTTACCAGAAGACAAGCCCTGAAATTCAAAGGGAAAAACAATTTCTTAGATTACAGAGACAGCAAAATGTTCGCATTTTCATTTGAATCACATCTCAACCAAATTAACAGGGTGATATTATATGTACTTTAGAGACAAATAAGCACTCCTAACGTGTCACACTATCATAATCACTCCACTTTTCCTTACCTTACTATTGTCACATGTTCCCGGCATTCCTTTCTGCCCTGGTTCTCCTTTTTCTCCTTGTGATCCTTTGTTTCCAGTCGAACCTTTCTCGCCCTAAGGGAGAAAAGAGAAACGAATTTACCGCATTAACTCTAATGGAGAGAGAGTTTGCTTGGTTTAAAGTTTGTTCAAACAGAAATGAACATTGACTACAACTGAATCATAAAGCTGTTAATCTGTAGCAATCATTAGTGCAATTAAATTTTCTTTTCTAAAAGGATTTTTTTTTGCTTTTGAATGTTAATGAGAATTTTAGGAAAAAGAAGGTTTTTCAAATTTGTGTTCTTTTTTTTTTTGCACCCAATTATGGAGTAATATTTTAACACCAATCGTGGTACTTGCTTTTAAACGGCGGTTTCCTGCTAACTTTACATCACAACTTATACAACCATACTTACTTTTCCTGTAAAATTTCCGTTGTTTCCTGGTTCTCCTTTCTCTCCCTTGAAAGACAGAGACAAAAATTAATCCGTTTCGTTGAGAGACCAGTCAAGGACATGTTTCTAAAGTCAAATCAACTTTGGAATAGAATTTGAGTTATTTCTTTCAATCAAACGGGGCTACCCAACAATTAGAATTCCAAAATTCAGTAAACCTAAACCACTCTGTCTTAATCATAATTACAGTACAGCTGTAAACAAAAAAAAATCTGAAAGAAACTAAGAGCTAAAATTGATTTCTCAACTCTTTGTGTGGAGGGTAAGATGGACAGAGAGGATTTGAAGGCACAATTCTATGTAAGCCAATGCAAGTTTATGATGGCTCCATAGAGAACAAAGTGAGACAGAATATTAAAGAAGGATGCATATACAAAGGAAAACCTGTTCTGTTCGATCACAGTAATTTTGAATACAAAAAGTAAGGACGGCCAACATATTTTAAATTAATCGTCCACTAAAATGTGCTAAGGAGGCTAGTGCCATGGCAACAAAGCCAACCTTAATTCTTTTGAACCAATGGTTTTACTTAGTTCAAGATGCTCATTTTTATACTGTGAAAAAGAACTCTGTATGATCGAGGCTCCAACCATTTTTTGGCTTCAGAATGTACGTCTTTTGATTTCCTAAATACTACAGCATCTATAATACAAGTACAGCTGTACATATATATTCCAGACCAAAGTTTAGTTTTCATTGATCTATAAGCAACAGCTACAGTATAACCATAGCAACGGGAATACATGGTCTCTCATTTTAAGCCTCCTTAAATGTGCAATCTTTATCACAGTGTTTTTAAAGCTTGTCTTAAAATGCAGATAATGTGTGTATTAAAATGCAGAAATTATATTAAATCCCAAACTTTATTAATCATGTTGATACTTTACCTTGTCTCCACCTGTGTCATCACTGTATGGTCGGCTTATTATGGTCATTTGCAATAGTTTTTTTTTTATCAAATATGAAGCTAAAAGATCTACATTGACACATGACTGTATTCCTTTTGTCGTAATTTGCACATTATTTTTTTACCACACATCACAGGCTCACATTTCATGAATATTTGCTTCTCACTTTTGCCTAAAATCTAAGTAAATTATGAAATTAATTTTGTCCATAGTAGCAATTGAGTGATGACGGTCATTAATGCAAGTGCGGCCGCAACACTACTACAACAGAGACCTGAAAAAAATTTTCAGGCTCTGAGCGGGATTCGAACCCACGACCTCTGCGATGCCGGTGCAGTGCTCTCCCAACTGAGCTATCAAGGCCACATGAGAGCGGTCGTATGCGGGTTAGCCCTTTATATGGACGTTATACTTGGCCCAAGTATAGTAAAGAATGAAATTAATTTTGTCCATAGTAGCAATTGAGTGATGACGGTCATTAATGCAAGTGCGGCCGCAACACTACTAGAACAGAGACCTGAAAAAAATTTTCAGGCTCTGAGCGGGATTCGAACCCAAGACCTCTGCGATGCCGGTGCAGTGCTCTCCCAACTGAGCTATCAAAGCCACATGAGAGCGGTCGTATGCGGGTTAGCCCTTTATATGGATGTTATACTTGGCCCAAGTATAGTAAAGAATGAAGTTAATTTTGTCCATAGTAGCAATTGAGTGATGACGGTCATTAATGCAAGTGCGGCCGCAACACTACTAGAACAGAGACCTGAAAAAAATTTTCAGGCTCTGAGCGGGATTCGAACCCACGACCTCTGCGATGCCGGTGCAGTGCTCTCCCAACTGAGCTATCAAAGCCACATGAGAGCGGTTGTATGCGGGTTAGCCCTTTATATGGACGTTATACTTGGCCCAAGTATAGTAAAGAATGAAATTAATTTTGTCCATAGTAGCAATTGAGTGATGACGGTCATTAATGCAAGTGCGGCCGCAACACTACTAGAACAGAGACCTGAAAAAAATTTTCAGGCTCTGAGCGGGATTCGAACCCACGACCTCTGCGATGCCGGTGCAGTGCTCTCCCAACTGAGCTATCAAAGCCACATGAGAGCGGTCGTATGCGGGTTAGCCCTTTATATGGACGTTATACTTGGCCCAAGTATAGTAAAGAATGAAATTAATTTTGTCCATAGTAGCAATTGAGTGATGACGGTCATTAATGCAAGTGCGGCCGCAACACTACTAGAACAGAGACCTGAAAAAAATTTTCAGGCTCTGAGCGGGATTCGAACCCACGACCTCTGCGATGCCTCTCGAATCCCGCTCAGAGCCTGAAAAAAAAAACGTCCATATAAAGGGCTAACCCGCATACGACCGCTCTCATGTGGCTTTGATAGCTCAGTTGGGAGAGCACTGCACCGGCATCGCAGAGGTCGTGGGTTCGAATCCCGCTCAGAGCCTGAAAATTTTTTTCAGGTCTCTGTTCTAGTAGTGTTGCGGCTGCACTTGCATTAATGACCGTCATCACTCAATTGCTACTATGGACAAAATTAATTTCATTCTTTACTATACTTGGGCCAAGTATAACGTCCATATAAAGGGCTAACCCGCATACGACCGCTCTCATGTGGCTTTGATAGCTCAGTTGGGAGAGCACTGCACCGGCATCGCAGAGGTTGTGGGCTTCGAATCCCGCTCAGAGCCTGAAAATTTTTTTCAGGTCTCTGTTCTAGTAGTGTTGCGGCCGCACTTGCATTAATGACCGTCATCACTCAATTGCTACTATGGACAAAATTAATTTCATTCTTTACTATACTTGGGCCAAGTATAACGTCCATATAAAGGGCTAACCCGCATACGACCGCTCTCATGTGGCTTTGATAGCTCAGTTGGGAGAGCACTGCACCGGCATCGCAGAGGTCGTGGGTTCGAATCCCGCTCAGAGCCTGAAAATTTTTTTCAGGTCTCTGTTCTAGTAGTGTTGCGGCTGCACTTGCATTAATGACCGTCATCACTCAATTGCTACTATGGACAAAATTAATTTCATTCTTTACTATACTTGGGCCAAGTATAACGTCCATATAAAGGGCTAACCCGCATACGACCGCTCTCATGTGGCTTTGATAGCTCAGTTGGGAGAGCACTGCACCGGCATCGCAGAGGTCGTGGGTTCGAATCCCGCTCAGAGCCTGAAAATTTTTTTCAGGTCTCTGTTCTAGTAGTGTTGCGGCCGCACTTGCATTAATGACCGTCATCACTCAATTGCTACTATGGACAAAATTAATTTCATTCTTTACTATACTTGGGCCAAGTATAACGTCCATATAAAGGGCTAACCCGCATACGACCGCTCTCATGTGGCTTTGATAGCTCAGTTGGGAGAGCACTGCACCGGCATCGCAGAGGTCGTGGGTTCGAATCCCGCTCAGAGCCTGAAAATTTTTTTCAGGTCTCTGTTCTAGTAGTGTTGCGGCCGCACTTGCATTAATGACCGTCATCACTCAATTGCTACTATGGACAAAATTAATTTCATTCTTTACTATACTTGGGCCAAGTATAACGTCCATATAAAGGGCTAACCCGCATACGACCGCTCTCATGTGGCTTTGATAGCTCAGTTGGGAGAGCACTGCACCGGCATCGCAGAGGTCGTGGGTTCGAATCCCGCTCAGAGCCTGAAAATTTTTTTCAGGTCTCTGTTCTAGTAGTGTTGCGGCCGCACTTGCATTAATGACCGTCATCACTCAATTGCTACTATGGACAAAATTAATTTCATTCTTTACTATACTTGGGCCAAGTATAACGTCCATATAAAGGGCTAACCCGCATACGACCGCTCTCATGTGGCTTTGATAGCTCAGTTGGGAGAGCACTGCACCGGCATCGCAGAGGTCGTGGGTTCGAATCCCGCTCAGAGCCTGAAAATTTTTTTCAGGTCTCTGTTCTAGTAGTGTTGCGGCCGCACTTGCATTAATGACCGTCATCACTAAGTAAATTATTTAGTGCTTTCTTCAAAGCAATACAATGATATCATTATAAGTTTTATACCAAGTACTTTCTTGTTTCTATCAGTTTCCCAATTTTTACTAAAAATTTCTAACGCCAAGCCATCAATAATTGATGACTTGGCCTTAGAAATGGTAGGGCTCGAAGGAAGAAGTGCTCTTTTTCCTTCGAGCCCTACAATTGTACTGTCAGCTGTAATACGGTACTTTAAAATTGGGAATATGATTTATAATGAAATTGTAACAGATATGTACTTACATGTACATGTACTTGATTGGAAACAATATATATATAAAAACTGAATGGCCATTATTTTGCAATACAAGGCAAAACATGCATGAATGACTGTGGGTTTTCTTGTGATCTCACTTCAAAATTCTAAAACATAAACTACATGTATGCAGGCATCACAAAGCTCCTTTTTTAATATGTTCTATATACACTGTGAAAAATTAAATCTTCAAGGAAAATTTCATACTGATACATGTACCCCAAAGTATGAGAAAAAAGCCACCTCAAAACTTCTGAAGAGAAATTATGAACTGGTACATTTCTTTAACTTACTTTTATGGCAGCCATGTTGGTGCCCCTCAGAGGCACACCAACATCACATGCTCTTAAAATTGTCAGAATGCTGTTTTCACCATTAAAACTATAATGTTCTGAGCAGCAGTACAATACCACTAAATGTTCTAAGTTGTTTATGACCTACAATTTCACTTTTCTTTATTTCTGAGTCTTATTCTTGCATGCATACATACACTGTATTTTATCACAGAGATGGAAACAAAAATACACATACCTTGAGGTCAGTCTTGCCATCCTGTCCTCGCATCCCTTCTGCATCTTTCTCTCCCTGAAAAAAAAAAGAAATAATTATTCCTCAGAAACAAAGGGAACTCGGTATATTTTGGTTCATTTGGTTTCATTCCAACCTTAAAATAATAATAATAATAATAATAATAATAATAATAATTTATTAATTTATATTGCGCATTTTAACATTCAATGATCAAAAGCACATTACCATATTAAAATATATTAAGTATGTACATAAGCTAATTTAACAATAGTAAAATAATTTAAGTGCTAAAGGCTAAAAGCTAACTTAAAAAGATATGTTTTAAGACAAGATTTAAAAGTTAAATCAATCAATCAATCAAAATTAAACTAGTGTAGCCCCAATTTATGTATATAAATCATACACAACCCACAATTCCTTGATTTGCTCTGACAAAGGGCTAACGCTCGAAACATCAGCTTTTTGAATCCCTGTACGGCGGTCACTTTACATTATCAACTCCGTTGATAAACCAAATTTCCCCCCACTGATTCAGCACCATAGTTTCTTTAGAAACTAGTCCCCTTCAATCAAATATATAGCCTGCCTTTGCTCCAGAAGCCCCATCTCTCCCATCACGACCATCTTTTCCTGTGTTAAAATAACAATGTGTATGAAACATTATACTTATGTACCACTCAAGCCAGCAATGCTATGTCTATTGCTTGAACTAATGTCCTGCAATTTTTTGAGGGGTTTCTGTTGGCAACCAGAAAAGAGCTTTAAGCCAATTGCCACATAATGATTAGTTAAATAATTGAGGCTCAGATCTTACAAAGAGACTGGTCCATGTCCTTATAAAATACATTTTTGCAGTTAATGGCTTCAGCCCACTGCTTCAAGAAAGACTGGCAAATATAGACCCATCTCAAGTAAGGCATCCAAGAGCTGACCTTGATGCTGTGTTTTGTGTTAACCTGATATTATTTTGCTTCCTGTTTCCATTGTAGTTTTGATCATGATGTTCATCTAAAATTAAGTCATCTTGTTTTGAGGTTTTCCTCTTTAAATGAATTGGTTTGGCTGCATAATTAACTACACACATCATAACAGTATAAAACTCAAAGAAAACATCAGGAGAAGGTTATGAACCAGGAGAAAGGCCCACAAATACATGAATAAATTATATCAGCCCCTCTGGAAGCTGGAAGGGCAAAAAAATTACTACATTACCATTCATTCCGTCACGTCCTGCGGAAAAGAAAATGAACCTTTTTTTACAATACAACAACAACAACAACAACAACAATAATAATAATAATTTATCTTTGTAACTATTTAATAGTTCAGTTGCAAATATGTTCTTCATGATATTCTTTTGAATGAAGTTTTCTTCTTCTTCTTCAATAAAACAAACAATAATTGACAATGTCAATTATTGTTTGTTTTATATGTCAAGGTGTTCATTAGGCATCAGAGACCGGAGAATTCTCCGGCTACTATGCAGAATTCTCCTGCAAAATTTCGCTTGCTCCCTGAAAGAGCTTTGTCCTTTGATAATAATTCTGAGTCCTGTTACTGTACTTTATGCTATTCTCTTGTTACTACAATTCTTAATGAAAACCTTCACGTGTGATGGCCAAAGGACCTCAACCTGATTGTGAAAAAGATCTTTGCACTAGAGGCTTGGGTGTAATTGCATGGTATACTCCAAATAATGATGATGATGATGATGATGAAAGTGACTTAATAGACCTAGATATGTATAATTTAAACATGACTTAGTTTTAAAGCTACAGACTTTAAATAACTGGCATCAAAAAATTGAGATCCTAAATGTTCAGATTCTTTCCAGGTAAGAGTTATGATCAGTTGATAGGAACTACAAATTCCAAAACTTAGGTACAACAAGTCAGATTTAAAATATGGCTAATTCACCATTTTGGCCATCTTTTCCATCCTTCCCTGTAAGAATAAAAAGTCAATTAAATAATTATTAGAGGTGCAAATATTACCATGATTACAGTTCAATGATAACTGCAGGACACAGAAAGTACACAATACTGGCTGTGAACAAGGCATTAGAAAATACTATTATTCTATTTTTCTGGTTATTAATAATATTTGTACATTTTTCTTGTCTCTGAAATACATTTGTGAGCAAATATTCAATTCTGATAGCAGCCAGTCATTTTATCAGAAAACAGTCCTTTAATATCCTACATTGTACGTGCAAGTGAAAGAATATTAGTTACAAACTTAAGGCTGGAAACATTTCTCTACCTCTGATGCATTGAGTTCTTTTCTTGGTCAAGCTCAACCTGTTTTTAATTATTAAATATTTATAAACAATAGACGAAATGCCACAAAGTGTTCAGAAAATTTGGGGGGAGGGGAAGGAGGTGGTTGTGCATTTACAGACTGTATTCATTAAAAGAAGACTGATAATAATCTACAACTAAACAAAGGTGCTCAAAACAAAGATGATTTTAAAGTCGAAGTGAAAACACAGGGGTCCCAGAGAATCCATTTGTGCAACTCTTTGCTATTTTATAGCAAATGTATGGGATTTACTGTATATTTCATGCTCTAGCTATGAATCGCTAAATGTAATTGTATTGAACAACACTAAATAAAAGTTAAATTGCCTAATACCTGTGGTGTACTGTCATCCTTTTGCCTCAGTAGTGATACTTTAAGTGATTTTGTTGGGTTTTGTCTTCACCGCCAACTGTGCCTCATAAGAAACAGATCCATTTCTAGAGGCACAGTCGGCAGCAGAGACAAAACTCTAGAAAATTGCTGAAAATATCACTACTGAGGCAAAAGGATGGCAGTACACCACAGGTTAAGGCAACTTAACTTTTATTTAGCATTGTTCAACACATATATTTAGCAATTTGTTGAGCATAAAAAATACACCTACAATGAACATCAAAACAAGGCTTAATTTTCCGCACACTTTCTGCAGTTTGCAGCTACATGACCATACTACGTCAATTATTAAAAGCTCTTTACAGTCAACACTTGTAATTGTGTTTAGGTGGAAAACAGTTTGGAAAATATTTTTTCCTGCATTTTTGACGGGTTTTAATCCGAAACAGGTTTGACATGGTCAGGACAACACTGGTGACTGTACACAGTTATTCAAGGCAAGCACAATCTTTGGAGGGATATACTGTAAACCTTTTATAGTGCATATGGAAGGGTCTGTGAGGTATAAACTTGTTCATGCGGTATTGCAAGGACTGTCTTCATTATAACTGGATGATGTTTTGCCACTGAGAATCTTTAATTGAAGAAGCTTCTTCTGTGAACATGGGAAGTAACAATAAAACTATCAAGGGTTTTGTGTCTTTTGTGCCTGCTTAGCCAAGGAAATATTACTTTGTTTAAAATGGTGCTATTATGCAGCTCTGCATTCAGAGTGATTGCTAACTGACTAAACTATCAGGTTTGTACTCCTTCTGTCTAATTTCTACTGACATTTACAGTATGTCAAAATTGCTTACAATTTTTTCTAACTAACTACGAGATATGTTTGTTACATGTACTTGTCTAGAATTTCTCCACCTTGTCCAATAATCTTCAAAGAAACGGCCGCATTGTTCTTTGTTTTCTTGCAATATTTGATTGTTTTGTGGTTTTTGAACCACAGTAAATTCCTGATGACTACTCTTAATGATAAAACAATACTCCTTTTTGTTATTTCTACAGACACGTAAGTCAAAATTGCTCAGCAATTGTTCAAGCTTACTACGAGATACAGGTATGTTTGTTACTATGTCTTGTCTAATTTTTCCACCTTATAAATCTCCAAGAATCTTCAAACAAACAATATGCACTGTACTTGTTTTCTCTCCATATGTTTTGTTTTTGATCTGCTTCGAACTCCTTCATACACTGTACATGTACGCTTTCATCTGTAGTTTGGACTCAAGAATGATTGTTTGTTTTTTTCAAACATTTCCTATACAATGGTTCATCTGGATCATAAAACTCTTCATTTTCCCAGCCACTGCTCAATTTTTTGGAAACAAAATTGGCCCAAGGACTTAAGGCCATGTGAAGTTGCTTAATGCCAGTAAAAAATAAAAAATCTATTATATACATGGAGCTCCACTTTTAGGCTTGGCTGATTATTATATACATAAATTATATATATTATTCTTATTTAAAAGATACCGTCATTAAAGGCTTGGTAGATTAACTTCAATTGTCTTATTATTACTAATTTTCCCAAGAACTACAATGTACTTTACACAGTTTTCAGATTTCCAAAAAAATCACTAAATTGACCCACTCAGCTTAATACTCAATGTTGTGCCCAATTCAAACCCTTTGGGATGAGAACATTTTTTTCCAGATATTTCCATATCATTCAAATATGAATGCTACATTATAATGCAAATACAATTAACACAAAGAATCTTACGCCCAGGAGATTCGAATTGGGTACATAAATTGGGTTAGCCGAATGGGTCTATTAAATGCTCACTAAAAATAGAATGCACAAAAATTAATACTAGCTAAATTTAGTGCTATGTACAGTGTACATTGTATTTATTTAATAAAACGATACAAAATTTTATATTTGCTGTATTAAAGTATAGAGCTAGTTGCTCAAACAAGACTAATCATTTAACTGCTGCAACTGTAGTAAAGCTACATGTATTTCATGAGTTTTTTCTTGTTTGTGTTCAGGCTGCTACAGCAGTTAACGAAAATGTCTTCTTAATATGCAACTTTCACAATAGCGTCATTTGATTACTCTGAGAATTTATTTTGTTTTAATTTTCTCATTTAAATTTTGTAATACCAGCAAATTAGCTCAAATTAGCACAAGAAAAGAAAAACCTGAAGGATTCTGACTGGTAGTTGTAGTCAAATGGAGTCAACAGGGTTTTTTTAGTGATTAAAGGAATGCCGAAATCATGGAATGAAATACTCCTTTATTCTTTTTTTTCTCTCCAAATTCCAAAAAGTAAATGCTTGCAAAATACTGTTTACGATGTATGCCTTTAGGTTTTTTTGAAATTAGGTGTTTCCAAAACTTATAGTTATGCTTTCCAATAACTACTATTTTAAGGTAAAAGAATATTGCTAATCTTTGCCTAGAAAGAATATTGTCTTATTAATCAATTAAAGCTCTTTTTTCAAGCTGTTTAACTATGGAACCGCTCAACATTCTTATGTCAGGCTTTAAACAATTTTGATCACTAATAATACCATAGAAATTAACTTCAATCATAGTATTAACATGTCCTTAATTAAAATTTTATTTAATGAGATGTTAAGGTTAATAGAGGTTTCCCAGTGCCAGCAGATCTCTGTTAGCAGGAAAAATAGAGTTCTAATTTGAAATTAAATCTTCCTGTAAGTATCAAAGCTTTTTCTCTATGTCAATCTACAGAAAGGTACAAATACAGTATGTTAAGATTATTACCTTTAATAAATGGCTCCAAGGTTATTGGCGCCATACTAACTGAGGGGCAAACAAGGCTAAAATTACAGTAAATGTATGTGATTTTGACCGACTTTGAACCGCTGTAACACCGCTACAAAGAGGTGAATTTCTGCAGCGAAAATGTCATTCAAAAGACTTTTGTACTGACATTATTTCTTGAAGTATAAAGAACAGATTCAGGCTACCACGGTCATAAACAAATTTTTAATATTTCATACAAACCTCTCTAATCAAAATTATGCAAATTACCGCGAATTTAAGGACGTGGTACCTTCATTAATGGCCTTATTTTCTGTTGAATGAACGATATCGATAAAACCGTTAAAAGTAGTGGCAAATGTTGGAAATCCACCAATCCACTTTTTAGTGGTGTTACAGCGGTTTAAAGCCAGTCAAAATCCCATATATTTACTGTAATTTTGGCCCTGTTTGCCCCCAAGTTAATACCATGGAACCATCTATAATTTAGCAAAAACAGGGCTGTGACTAAAAGTGGGACGGGGACGTGGGACTTGGGACGCAAGGACACGGGGACGCTGGGACGTGGGACTCGGGGACGCGGGGACGCGGGGACGCGGGGACGCGGGGACGTGGGACACGGGGACGTGGGACTCGGGGACGTGGGGACGTCGGGACGTGGGACTCGGGGACGCGAGGACGTGATAAACAAACAACACCCGAATTTTCCGCTGAATTTGCAATTTACAGTTCTCGGTGGTTAAGAGAAAGATATTACATGATGGAGTTTGTCAGCAGACCAGTAGCCATGGTCCTTGGTCTGCCGCATATGTTTGCTTGCCTATTTTACCGTGAGAGCCCTGGGAACACAATAGCTTCAGCGCAGGGGGTCTTATACCTCGTGAGCAGCCATGGAGGACTTTCCTGGTAACTGTGTTTTCTTGTTAATCCTTTGACATCCGTGCCTTATGCTTGCTACTTTCTTCAAATATACTTTTCTCCGGTTTCCACTCACTCAGTTCCAGCTCGAGATCATTACGAGAGTTTATATCCACACATTCTAGGAATGAAAATCAAAGAAATATGCATTTTTGGACAACAGTTTTCCTGAAGTAAACATCAGCATCGAAAGTAGCAAGCATAAGGCACGGATGTCAAAGGATTAACAAGAAAACACAGTTACTTACCAGGAAAGTCCTCCATGGCTGCCCATGAGGTATAAGATCCCCTGGGCTGAAGCCATTTACTCTCACGGTAAAATAGGCAAGCAAACATATCCGGCAGAACAAGGACGATGGCTACTGGTCTGCTGACAAACTCCATCATGTAATACCTTTCTCTTAACCACCGAGAACTGTAAATTGCAAATTCAGCGGAAAATTCGGGTGTTGTTTGTTTATCACGTCCTCGCGTCCCCGAGTCCTACGTCCCCGAGTCCCCGCGTCCCCGCGTCCCCGCGTCCCTGAGTCCCACGTCCTTACATCCCCGCGTCCCCGCGCCCCCGTCCCCACGTCCCCGCGTCCCCGCACCCCTGAGTCCCACGTCCCGGCATCCCCGTGTCCTCGTGTCCCACGTCCCACGTCCCACGTCCCACGTCCCCGTCCCACTTTTAGTCACAGCCCAAAAACAGTACTGTTGTAATTGTCAGGGTAAGTGAAAAAAGACACAGTAGGACTTAAGTGTACTGGTCTGGTTAAAAGTTAAACTATACAATAAAATATTTCATTTTCAATTTTCACTCACCATCCTTACAGCAATTAATATGAGATACAGCTCCACAGCTTTTCTGATTGGTTGTTGGTCCATCAGTCTATTCACAGACAGAAACAAATTTTGTTGGTTAATTAGTGAATGCCATAAACAACAGCTACAAGAGCAATTTATTTACAGTAAAAGATAAATTAAGAGAATAACTGACTGTTATGATGAGCACGCAAGTTAATTAGTGCACTACTGAAGACACTGATTTTCACAGCTTTCACTTCATATAAGCTAATAAGACTTACACGTACTCTCGATCATTCTGCGGGAAAGTTTAACTAATTTCCAGATTCGAAACTTCTTACATTTGTTATTTCGCAATTAATAGGTTTGGAACCAGCTTAAAAGTTATACAATTTACGTTTCGTTACCTAAATCTTGCCGAAATTTCAACAGTAATTGAAAAACACAACTCGTCCACTAATCCAGTGCTGATCATTCTCACTTGACGAGTATAAAGCAGCAAAAATTGGTTCTAACAGAACCACATTTCCCTCAATTCTCGTTAGGGGTCACAAAATCGAGGTCAACTTTTGCTGCTGGACTAACTCTGGTCCACAACGAAAACACTCGAAAAAATCTCAAAACGAAAGCAAATTTTCGCCAGGCGTTGTATATTCTACAAAGCCGTGAGTCTGGGCTCGGAGACTGGGCAACAAGAGGCAACAAGCATTTCGGGGCATTTGGCGCAAATTGCAAGCAATCACCATAGTCTGTCTCATCTATCTCGCCGCAGAATCATTGTACTAATATACCACTCGATCTTCCCAACCTTTGCGGGAATGGATGATAAATAGCTCGCCAAACAATTTTCCTTTTCATAAATTACATTTACCTTTTGCTGATTTGCGCTTGTTCCATGCAAAAGCGAACACGGCGGTTAACTCAGAAAATTCGGCTTGACTGATTTTGTAGAACGTTTCTCGACCTCTAACTTACAATTGCGGACTTAAATTTAAATTCATATTCTTTTTCCGATGTTACCTGATTATTAGACTTTCTCTGTGATGTTCCAAGCGAACCGGCTGAGAAAATGACCAAAGCCAACAAGAAGATCAAGCGAAACATTTTTTTAAACTCGCTCCGAGGGAAGTAAACTGAAAATGTTCGACGTGTTGTTCAGTGAAAAGACTTCAGCTCTACAGTTTACTTTGTTGGTGAACACGAAAAAATACTAAATGGAATGTTTACCAAAAAGACAAAAGACAAAGATGACCTTGATTACACTGATGGCTGGTGAATGCGTAACTGGGGAAGGGAGGGTGGTGAATTCCGCGGAGGGTCTCCACCCACAGGCCACAGTAACCCTTCACATACGAGTTAGAGAGCTTGCTCCCATATTACTCCCGAAATAATAAGATCTACTAAGATTCCATAGCAAAGACCAGTCGCGCGACGGGAGGTGAAAAGAAAATCATTACTCAGTGCGGCATGGAGTATGCAAGCCAGCGAACAAGCTCTCTGTTTCAACCAGTGAGGGAGAGGGGTGGTGTGGGGGAACCGATCCCCTCTCGATGCTCAAAGAGTAGTTAGTAGAAGCACACCTTCCTTCCAAATCAATATTAGCCTTCTTGAATCCTAATTTCAGTTTAGTAGCTTGTGAGCAAATCTCCTCCTCTTTGAAAAAAATAAGTTATTCACCGACAGAGCAGATTAGGGCAAGGGCTTCGAGAGAACTTGAAGATGCTCATTCAATATTAAGGAAATGGAACTTTGAGGACTTCCTGAATATATTTTAATATATCAATTACTCTCGCACATTTCAAACAATAATTCAATAGCCTATCTCACACCACCAATTATGAAGACTGGCGTTCGCGATTGTAACCTGAACCGAGCCCTTGTCCATTTTTGCCGGTGCATGAACAATGTCCGGTCGAGTTAGACGCAACAGACGGGGGTAAAACATCTTGTCTTGTCGGTCTTCTGAAAGAGCGCACGTTTCCAGATCGATGACAACCTGAGCTATAATGTCATGAAAGCGGGGAATTTTCGGATAGTTTTGAGCGTTGAAACACAGACGAGTATATTTTTAAAAATAATAAGTACTCTTGCTCGAATCCTTGGCATGTTGTGCTTGGAATCACCAACCTGAGATTCAGGAAATGTCAACTGCGATACTGAAAATGGTGCCGCGAAATTATACCTTTTTTATTCGCCTGCTGTAAACTGAACGTCTTCGGTTCTGCTTGTTCCGGTCATTTTCTTTGCCTGATCTACTGTTTATGTTTTACTGGTATGATTCAAGCCTTTTCGAATGTTCAGCTCCTGATCGAATTCGGGATGAGAATACGTTATTTGCACAATAATTTTTGGTCTGATTTTCAATGTTTACGATTCATTTTATTATCAATAAAGTCGGGACGCTTCTATAAAATTTTCCATTTCTTAAATGACTAATCGAAGCACTTTTTAACACGGCAACTAAACAAAATAATCTTTTCTCTTTTCAAATTGTCATTGAAATTCTAGCAGAATCTCGCAAAACATCAGTTTAAGGGATTAATATGGTACTGAAAATTAAACCATTTTACGCGTCACCGTCACGATGTTCGCAAACAGTTCCATCAAAGATTGATATAATTTGAAGTCAATTTGCATAGAGAGGTTTGTATGCTGCAGATTTAATTATTTTTTCGCTATTATGGCCTGAATCTGTTCGCTATTTGACGAAAATAATATGCGGACAAATCAGTGTTGTTGGAAAAGACATATCAGATTACGTTAAAGAGGGCCTCTTAAACAGTCTTAAAGTCGGCCAAAATTTAATCGATCTTCTGACGGTCAACTCATATCACGCCAGCTAGTGCGGCATTTTCCCGCTTGTCACCAATTGAATATAAAAAGAACAGAGCCTTACATATGCGTCTGTAGAATCCTGTTTCCAGCTTTAATTCCACTGAAATCTCTACTGATAGCGAGTCCTTTATTGCAGGCTCCAAAAATTTGTTCGGAATTAAGAATACGGTCAGAATAGTCTGTAAAGCACATTTCATCAAAACATCATCACGTGCTGTCCTATTAAAATGTCTACTGTATATACAGAAAATAAACAAGTCATTTGTTGAACACAAAGTGAATGTCAATGCACATGAACCTGCTTGAAGACAGAATATTTGAAGACAACTTATTCCAAACTGTTGCTGGAAAAACGACCGATCATTTGAGCCAGTATCTGTTGTTTCCTTTTGATGTATGGGATTCATTATGCGACCGTCTCTTTGGTTTTGCTTTATTCGACATTTTGACAAGTTATTATTTTATTGACAGTGGTATTCGATTGTACTTTTGAGTCAGGAAACTCTCCGATTCACTCTGATGCCTTTTGTTACTGGCCGACTGCAAAAGCGAACAAAAACATCGCGAAAATTGCGGCCGGAAAAAATTTATGACTTAAAGTTCCCAATGAATCCTTGTCTTCCATTTGGTAAATAGCGAATATACGGGAAATTTTGCATATTTCGTAATCTTGAAATTTTGCCGTTTAAACTAATTGGCGCCCTTATGCACCATCCATTCTTTATCGTAGCTCCCTCCCGGGAGCTCCCTGCATTCTATTATGATCCAACGCAGCCAGTCCCGAATGATTAGGAAAAACCCAGCGAAGTTTTGCGGTCACGGGTCAAATATAGTGAAATCACCGGAGTAAGTTAACGAAATAGTGCAAGGTTACTCAAGGCGTTCCTTACCTGACTTTGACATTGGCATCCAACCTCGGTAGAAACAAATGAAACGTGTGCATTGCTGCTTTGTTCTTCAGTGTTAGAGTAGTGCAATATTGAAGATTACCTCATCCTTGAAATCAGAGGTGAAACACACTCCCCTACTACAACACTCAGCTAATATCATGCAGGAACCACTGAATTTTGTGTTGTCAGTGAATCTCATTTGCGCTGTCTGCCTCTTTATTGACGTCTTGCCTATGTCTGGACCGTCTCCACTTTGTTGAACGAAACAAAACACTTAAAAATGGCCTACCAAGCTGCGAGATTTGAGCTGAGCACCTTACGCTTTTTTTCAGTTTAACTGGGGTTGCCCATATAGGATTTGTTCCCGAATTTACATACCAGTCGATATGTTGAAGGTTTCAGTAGAGTTACAATTGGCCGAGATAGTGAAATTATCTGCAAAAGACTGATTTCAGACAAACAGGACGCCAATTCCTTTGGCCAATTATCTGTGGCTGGAAAATGCGTGCCATGTCCCTTTTTCTTTAACTGCTCGCTGCTTGACGGAAATTTACGCAATCTTTTCTTCATCGTATGGTCACTTTGTGATCGTTTTTAACGACCGGAGATATGAAAATAACCACTGCCACTGCACCGTTGCATGTATTTTTCACATCAGTAGAAGGCCGCTGACAAGCAAAAAGTTCGCTCCATGCCCGCGCAGGCCGTTTTCACATCTGCGCTCTGTCATAAGAAAGCGGACCTGCCCCCCCCGGGCACACAGCCGAGGGCATGTTCAGTGTCCATGGTACGAACATGATACCGTGACACCATGGAGAGACGCCGCGTTGAGGGCCGGTTAACATTTACATGCCAAACTCTGCGACCCAGCGGCATGAACATAGATTTCAATTTCGTTTCAATTTTCGAAACGCGCGCTTTGAATAAAATTTAAACATCATAACGTGCGTTTTGTTTAAAAGGACAATAGTCCCGAAACTGCTGACTTTCATCTTGAGATATTAGTGCCCAAAGGACCAATAACTTTGAATAGAACTGTTTTCAGTTGGTTAGGTTTTAATAAACAGGCCATAAATGGACGTGTCATCATCAAGGTTCTGAAAAAGAGATAAGGGCACTCCAGGTTGGTGTGGCACTGTTTGATCTTTAATATTTCCTATTTCCCTCAATTTAACTAATCCCAGTTTAAGAAAATTTATCTCTTCCCAAATATACCAAAAAATCACCAAAACATTCACAAAATATCTCACAACATAGCTTCGTGAAATGAGCAAAGGGGTTTTTGATTGCTTGAAACGCGATCGACATATTAACGTCAAAAAACATGTCAAGCGACGACGAGACTATGTTCAGGTGTACTCCGCCTTAACAAGTGAACAAATCTTCGTTCTTACCTTGTATTTGCAACCTGAGGATCTAAATGGAAAAGCATACGTACACATGGGTTACCTATTTTTAACCCTTTGCATCCTAACCACGCATATAGGCGTGGAAAATACCGCTTTCGCTTTTATGATTTATTTCTTTAATAGCGAAGAGAAAGGAGTACTACATCGTGACTTAAAACCTGAGAATATGCTGTTGGACTTCAAAACAGATGAAATTAAATTGATACATTTTGGTTCAGCCTGCGAAGTCCAATGCGAACCTTTTCAATCGTTCCAAGGTGAGTAAAAACATTTGGAAAGAAAAATCAATGAAGTTTGATGTTTGTTTTACAGAGGGAAATGTTTTAAGAGGTAATGTCTTCAACAGAGCCCCTTTTTCCAAGTTCAACAGCTTTTTGTGATGTTTCTCTGATTGTTTTGGTTATTACTTTAAGGGAAAAAATTTACCCTTGATTTTGTTATAAAAGTTGTGAACCCACTTAATCTTGCTACGCTTATTTCATGAGGAGTCAAATACCTCTTGTTTTGGTGGACTATTCATCAAACAAAGGTGCCTCACTCAATTTTACAAACTTGTCAAAAATATTTGGATAAAAGTTTTTGGATAGAAATCCTGCTTTTTTGCTAATTTTGAAATATTTGTATCTGTTGCAGGCACAGTGTACTATATGCCACCTGAGTTTGTTAAGACTGGGCGATATGATGGCTTCCAAGCCATGGTGTGGCAATTAGGCATCATTTTAGAGGAAATGTTACCTGATGTGACTGATTATCCTGAAGCTCTATCACCAGGTACTGACAAATAGGAACATTGCCATAAATGTCACTTGATATGCTTTATTACCTGTCTAAAGATAATATGTACAGTAACAATCCACGGACATTAATTCTACATTAATTTTTTTGTGCTTTCAACAGGGGTGAGGAATCTAATGGATTCCATGCTGCAGTCACGCCCAATTGAAAGGCCATCGTTGCGACAGATTCTCAAGCATCCCTGGTTCACAATGGAAGGTGACCGTCTTCATCTGTTTTCTCAGTTCTTTCTAACAACTGGTTGTTGTTGGGTTCTGGAACATGCGATGTAGTTAGTGAGATTCTTTCATGCTTGCTAATGTTTTCTGTTGATCTTATTATTTTTGCAGAGTCAGAAAATTCTCTTTAGCCTTTTATCGTGTTAGACACCTTCATGTAAGTGGTATCAAAATAACCTACAACACCTCACTTCATCAGTTATGCTACAACTTTTCAATCTTTTGTCTCTTTCTGGATGTTAAGTTGTCCAAAAAAGTCTAAGCAGTCCAGTTTCGAGTTCGCCATGACCGCTGAATAAAAGCTAAGCACTGAGAACGCATTTGCACAGAGTTAGCCTCGACCTAAAGTAACATATTCACAAATACCGGCGGCGGGAAGATGGCAGAAATTTGAAAATTAAATAAAAGACAGAGCTGTACAGGTCATCTCGCTGGAATTTGAGAATATTTTATTTTAGGTCAAGGCTAACGGTGTACAAATGCGTTTTCAGTACTTTTATTCAGCGGCCATGGCGAACTCGAAACTGGTCTTCTGGTAAAAAGTTTTTGGCGCGCTTTTTTTGCTTTCGTTATTTGTGTAGCAGGTTTGTGGACTATTTTTCTTCCTTCTCTCGTCTTTGAATTTTTGAAAAAAAAAAAAAAACAAAGCTGATCAAAGTAGAAATTTTTATCAAATAGGCAAAGTTGGGAGGCCAAGGTGGCCACTGATTCTGAAATAACCATTTTTACTGAGGATGTAACTCAAAATTTAGTTCGATTTTATTATGTTGAGACGATTATTCCAAGCAGTTTTCCAGCTGCAGTAGCTGCATGCACTGCCAAAAGTCACTACGTCTTAAGTGGTACAACCTACCGTTTTGGCGCCAACCTTTAAAAATCATAATACGGACTCGATATAGGTAAAGGGGTTCAGCTGTTCACTTCTAAGCTCACTCTTGTATTCCAAATAAAAAGAAAAAAAGGGCTTTTCCCATTGGGTTTCACCATCAGAGAATACAGTGTTGTCGATCTAAACCCTGCATGGGATAAATATTCTAACGATGATAACAACGATGATTAATCATATACAATGGGGATGCCAGCCATGCTCCCGGCTCAGACATTTCTTTTTTGCATTTTATTCTCAGTGTGGACAAATCACATGAGGAAGCACCGACTTTTAACTTATCCAGCGCCAGGGTTGTGAAAGAAGAAGTAAACGGAACTGCATTAAATTTTACTTCCCTGTGTAAGTTCTCAGTCTAACACTTCAGTCTTTTTAAAGAGTCCCTATATGTAATGGATTGGAAACAGGGTTTCTTTTAGTGGCCCTGAGAGGAAAAATTTTTTAATCTTATACTTCACGCGCTCTTTCTGTGCAGCCCTTAACACATGGATATTTATCTGTGTTAGTATTTTATTAGCTTAGCTTCAGTCAAAACTGAATAAATTCCTTATCAAGTACCACTCTGCACAAAGAGGATGAGTAATGTGTTTAAGACAAGTCGACGAGGACGGACTGGAAACCACACAGAATAGACTGTAAAGGAAAGAAAAGACTGTAAGGATGACAATAGAGGCAGTATACAACCATTCAACTTTTCTTTACCGTTCTTGTTTTCAGCCTGGATAAATCAGTTGAAGATTCACTGCTGGTTTAACATTGTCAGTGGAGACCGTTCTTTATCTCTGTCCTTAATTGTATTTTTCTGTGTAAGTGTTAACGTTTGATGCTTGTCTTTGAGTTCATTTCTTCACCCCGTTTCTCTCTTGTTTCAATATTGCTAAGTTAATACTTCGTTTATTTTTCTCGTCTTCAGCAGGAGTGATTTTCCAGAAATAGGTGCCTTAAACGCTGGCGATCATGTAATGGATGGTAAGATGAATACTTTTGAAGCGAGTGGCGCTGGAAGAACAAGCGTCTGTGATGATGTCAAACAGTATTGTGGCCCATGCCTTCTGTGCATAAATGAACTTCAAGTCAGGGGCAAAGCCAGGATTTTTCAAAAGTGGGGGTAGTGTCTCAAACGGAGGGTACTCACCAGATTGCCACCAGATTTGACCCCTCGCTACGCCCCGTTGCAAATCAAACATGGAGAAGAGAGCAGGAAAATTGCCGGTGAAGAAACAGCAGTCACGATTGAAACGTGACTTCGGAGTCTACAAGCGCCATTGGAACGAGTTGGCGAGCAGATTCACTTGTTTGCGATCTCAAGCTGGTGGCGAGGTCGGGAAAAACAACGCGAGGAGCGGAGTGAACTGGTGAGGAGACTGGGGTGAGAGTGAAAGGTAAGTTTCACTCTCGCCTCAGTTTCCTTGCCGGTTGGCTTCGCTTGTCGCCTCGTTCTTTGCGGCTGAGCTGCTGGAGTGAAATCAAGAACGAGTGAAGCATGGCGACCACACGAGATAGCATTTACTGGCTGCGGCAAGTATGGTGAAGGCTGTCGATCAGTCATGTCTGAGGAAGACGATTATCCGACGGACTGGTGTGGTAGCAGTTCAGAAGTTGACAATGGCGCTAATGATAATAACAATGAATTCCTACGCCTATTACCAACAACAACCAAATCTCTGGAGCTTAACACTGGTGAATATTTTAGGGTCGAGTAATGGTTGTTCTCGGTTTTTGTGTTCCTAACTTGAACTAGTATAGGGACAAAAATTACAACAGCGCTCGGTTGCGGAAGATACTAGAACAGATTAATGACGGGCTGTACAAACCGAAGGCCTTACAAATTTTAACCAAAAGAGAACTAAAATCTGTGCAATCGGTGGACTAAAAATAAGAAATGGTACCACTCACAATTATTTGAAACAATTCCACCAAGCCGGGGTGCGGTCCTACATGTGTAGCTGTTACCTCTTAGATCATTTTTAAATTAAACGCTAAGATTCGGTACTTTAACAAACGTCCATTTTCTGGTTTTGGTTTGTAAACAGTCTATAAACAACAAAGGAGTGACTTGTATGTCTTACCGTGTTCTCGTATTGTACTCTTAATCAACTGTAGCCGAGCATCCTGTAAGGTAATTGACATAAGTATTTACCAGGTTAAGGACGGCGGATGTCTTTATCCAGGGGATAAAATGTCGGGTAGAAAGGGTTATTCACTCTGAGCAACCGGGAACAAGTCTACTAATCACGTCTGTGTTTTCTCCCAAAGCGCAAGCTTAAGCTAAAGCTTAAGGAAAAAGCGACAACGCAAACACAACAGCAAACCAAATGCCAGAAAAAACAATTCCCAAGTGACGAGTGAAATACAGTCAAAAACCACATTACAAGGATCAATCATTCGTCGTTTTCTTGTCAGTTTGACTGCATCTTTGGGTTTTATTAGTTGTTATCGTTTGGTGTAAAATATTGCGCAGGATTTCTTTTAGAAATTCGGGTGTTTATACAACAGACTGGTCTGTTATAATCCAAGCACAGCTTAACTGTTGATTCAAGCACTTCTACATCAACTCTAGGAAAGCATTAAAATGCAACTGATTGACTTCTGCACTCACATTCCCTCGTCTTTATGCGATTGTCTATTACATATACTTTATGGTTTTATCTCACCAGTAAAAACTATCTTTTTATGCTTTGTTTTAAAATTATCCTCGTGTATCAGATATAAGTCAGCAAATCAAATGTTTTCAAACTACACTTGGCGTAAATCATTCTGTGCTTGGATATAGATCTTCATTTTCTTGCCGCTACACCCACTTGTACAGGGCGCTGTTGATATTGCGTTTTGAGCTGTAATGGTTTGCCACTGCCAGGTAAGTATGACCTTTGTACTCAAATGACGTCATACCGTGTGCTCCGTGTGTTGGAATCTCTTGGTATTTGATGAACCCCGCTCCAGACGCCTGGTACACAACTGACTGTGTGTTGTATTTCTGACTGGAATCATAGTGATTGGCCACACCCAGGTACGTTTGACCGCTGATCACAAATGGATGCCAAGCGAGGGCTCCACGAGTAGGAATGGACTGGAACAGAATGAACTTGTTGCCATCCCACTTGTAAATAAAGGAGTCGGTGTTGTGGCTGCTTCCAGAGTAGTAATTGGCAAAGGCGAGGAATGTGTGACGATTGACGTTAAAGGATTTCACATCGTACACTCCGTAAGTCTGAAGAGACTGAAACTTAACAAAGTGTCCTCCTGACCACTTGAACACAGTGGACTGAACAGAATGCTTCTGTTGGGAGTTGTAATGGTTTGCAAAAGCGATGAAAGTCGCATTGTTTACTACAAATGTTGTGCATCCAAGAGCACCTTCAGTTGCTATCTCCTGAAACTTGTTAAACTTGCCGCTGCTCCATTTGTAGATGACTGATTTTGTGGATTGGCTCCTTCCATCATGGTAGTTTGCCACTGCGAGGTACTTTTCACCATTTATCAAGAAAAATGTGAAGTGGCTTCCTCCTTTTGTAGCTAGTTTCTGAAAGATTACAAAAAGGTTTCCATTCCACTGATAAATGAGAGAGTCCAGCACGTGGGTTCCATCGTACCAATTAGCTACAGCGAGGAAATGCTTGTCAGCGATTGAAAAGTACTCAATGCCATAGGCTCCTCTTGTCTGCAGGGTCTGGTACAAAGTGAATTTTCCGGTTGATTCGTCCATCTTGTAGACGATGGAACTTGTCTTGTGCTTTTTAATGTCGCCATGATAGTTAGCAAAAGCGAGAAACAGTTTTCCATCAATGGTGAAATGTTCCACAGCTGCAGCTCCTCGGGTTGGAATGTCTTGAATTTTCTCAAAGAAGTGGAAACCAGTGGAACAATCTTAACAAAATGAAAAATAATTTTAAAAAAAATGTCACGCGAGTTTTCTAGTTGTAGTATAATCAGACGGTCGTACAACTGTACCAACTTATCACCTACCTCTTCCAAATTTCCCAAAACGTGAATACGTTGCTTTTGTGACCAAAAGGCTTGGGGAATTTTGGTCAGCAAATAAAGATGAAACCTCGCCAAACGCCTGTTACTGACGCAATAATTCTAACATCACGATGTGACACCAGGCGGAAGGTACTTAAATCTGGAACGGCCTGGAACGCCGGAATGCCGGAGTACTTAAACCAGGAATGGTGTGTAATTGCATGAAAACTAAAACTGATTTTTTGGACTTGCTGTAATATATTTCAACTTGTCTAATTTTGAGTAGTAGATAAATTAGACTTTTAACAATAGATTCTTACTTTACTATTTTAAAATTAATAGGCCACTAGTTTAAACAGTTTTTATGCTTTAATTAATTAATTAATTAATTAATTAATTAATTAATTTAGTAAGTAAGTATTAAGTAATTTTTAGGACTTACTGTAATATATTTTTAACTCGTCTAAATTCGAGTAGTAGATAAATTAGACTTTTAACTATACATTCTTATTTTACTATTTTTAACTTAATGGTATAGTTACCGCATTTTTAATGCACGGCTCCATGGGAGAGCACTATTTAGTGAAATGGACTCCGTGGGTAAATAAAGTTACTGATACTGAAGATTGCAGAAGAAATAAATTAGCTGAATAATAGAAATAATTTGCTGTTATATACATAAATACTGGTTTGCTGTACGGTGTTGGTTTGCATTCACCCATTTCAACGTGTTACCAACAATGACAATACGTACAGTAATTTATTATTTTCCCGCCATTTGGATAATTATGACAATTTATTCATCACGGGACAAGCAAAGATCAACTAAGCATGGATCCGAGCTCAAGAAGGTGAAACATCTTGCTTATTTCGTTTACTGTTGTTATTCTACGCCTTTCAGTGTCTTTACTCAAGTGTTAACAGAGTCTCTGATTTGATTAACCCGGCGTAATTTCTTTTTTCCTAGCCCCAGTCAAAGCCCGGAAAAAAAAGAGGTAACGTATATATAGCGACATACAGTATAGCATGCGATTATAAATATCTTGAGCTTAGCTTTCAATTACACACAGTCCCCGGCTTAAGTATTCTGGTGTTCCAGGTTTAAGTACTTGCCACACTAGGCCCGGGGGGAGGGGGTTCTTGAGTCATTTTTTGCTGGGTATGTGCCGCTGGCCTCTCAGAACGCCTACTCCAATGTAGTCTATTCTGTGGCCAATTATAGACCCCATCCTAGTCACTTTGGGGGTTAAGTTATGTAGGTTAAGTAGGTCATACTAAAATGAATTGACACATTTGTTAAACTGAATGTAGAACACTTTACTTTTGACTTACAGTACAAACATTCTGATACATTTACCCCCAAAATCCCTAAAATGTGCGACCTCATTCCAGTCACTCTATTGAAAATGCAACCAGATTATAGTCAGTTCAGTAGTGAAAACGTAACCCCATCCAGGGGCACATACCCATTACAGGAAGTACAAATATATGATTTTCATATATTCATTCTCATAGAATTAAAAGAACTCACAATAACATAGTATACTTAAAAGCAAAACTAAATACATAAAAACTGTATATCGATAAACCACCATTTGAGATTGAATTGAATCAAACAGCATGAGTATAAATTGAAAGAAACAAATTTGTAAATCGTGTATAAAATCCTTTGACCAGAGATAATAACATGACAATCAGAGATCTTGTGTAATTGATGTCAACACAATGCACTAAAAAACTAACTATTATCTTGTAATAGAAATACTGATATTTAGTAGCGAAGCTAGAGAAAATCTATAAATAATGAAACATACATAAGCTGTTTGGTTGACGACTCGCACCAGACTGGTAGCAGAATACAGCGGAAAATAGCGGGTAGTGGATCCTATTATCACAACACGGTATTTGCAAGGTAATTTTCGTTCTCGAGTCGCCTTTATAAACACGCGTGTCAGGACGCGCATACAGTACCGCTCAAAAGTAATTTACCAACCTTTGCGCGCGACGCAAATCGCGTCGCGTAGCGCGCGATGTTCTGGAAACTGTAAGTATGTTGACTTGAAGCTCTCTCACCATTTAATATGCCCATTGTAAAGCAACAATAGTCGATTTCATTAGTCAATTTCCAGTGTTCGCAAAAGCCCGCTAAGAAGAAATGAATATGCGTAATCGATCAATCATCGCCGGAGAAGGGCAGCGTGTGCTTTGCTTCCAAATTCCGTGTCAAACTGTTTTCTCCTCGAAACTTTGATAGACTGAGGTCGACATATTAATAACTTTTAAAAACCTGCATACACAATATGATGTACATGAACATGCTTTTTAGTCTTTTGAAGTGGAGACATTCCGAGGAATTCTACCGTCGTGGCGCCGCATTCAATTCGCTTCATTGGACACGAGCTTCTTCCTACACTGGTACATCAAACCGCCAATTTTTCGGCTCGTCCATGAGCCATGACTGATGCTTGATACTTTTTGTTAGTTTTCTATTCATCTGATTCTTGACAACTAGCCATTAAAAAAATTGAAAATGTTGGCGAGTTGGCACGGAGTTTCAAGCGGCAAATTAAAAACAGATCGAGCCGTAGATAAGAAGACCAGCGTAATTAAGCGGAACACGTGCGAGGCGTCCGAACTACTTACTCTTCGGCAAATCTTTTTTTCCACGGACAAACTCTACTGGATTAAAATCTGCACAAGTTTACAAAGATATGGCCAGGAAGATGTGTTCCGGTCCTTCGAAGTAGATTGAGCGCCGGCGTGTCGAATAAACAAAACATTTCACATACAACTACCCAAACTTATGCGTCTTCACCGTTGGCAGAATCATAGTTAGTCTTCTAACTATGGCAGAATGAACTTCAGATTTGTACATGATAAAATTGTTCGTGCACAAAAAAGGAAATAAAATAAACTCCGTTCTGTTTCGGGTTCTATTCCTTCGCTTCTCATGAATTTTTCGGTCATATGGAGTGGAAGGTTTCAAATTACACAGACAGTAGTTTTGCGGTTTTATGCAAATTTGCGATCCGAAATGCAGTAACCCGGCCCGTCATTAGTCATTTGCTTGTGCCGAACTAGCTCTTGATTATGTCCTCAACGAATTTAGTAAACACGACCATTTAAACGTATCGACGAGAGAACCGATAAAAATTCAACTAACTAACTCAGCGCTAACGGGAGTAACGAATTATGCTTATCATTCGCAATTGATCATTCGTCGGTTTGTTTACAAGTTTTCGACCTCAATGATGCTATATTTATTTGCACAGAAGTGAACTACACGTATGAACGACTCAAATTCGACAGAACAATGGCTGCATTTGGAAAGTGTTAAGCGAATTTAATTGATATCACGTTGCAAAATCACCAAAAATTTATGCCAAAAATTTCCGCTTTAGTGACTCTCGCGCGACGCGAATCGCGTAGCGCAGGAAACGCGACGCGACTGGTAACTTACTTTTGAGCGGTACTGTATGCTTTGGGCGTTTCCCAATACGCCTGCAGCTACGATCAAAAACCCATGAAACTGCAAACTTCCTAACTGCATCGTCACACTATGGTAGGGGCGTTTTAAAGAAATGACTAATATTTGTAATCACTAAAACAAATGCACTAGAAGATGAGAAAAGGAAAGGCGTTTTAAAACTAACAGAAACCATGTCATTAATTAAAAGGAACAGAGCCACTGCCTAATATGCGAACTTAGCAAAAAGGACAAACACAGAAGAAAGAATTGACGTATCAAGCCTTACCTCTGGAACAACAAGCTGATTTACTGGAAGACGAGCCCTGAAATTGAAAGAGGAAAAACAATTTCTTCGATTACAGAAACAGCAAAACGTTTGCATTTTCGTTTGAATTACATCTCAACTAAATTAGAGTGATATTAAGACCCTGGCAAACGAGGACACATTGTTGCGGACACAAATGTTTCCCTGTTTTCCCGCGCGCACAACATTTGTTGCGGACACAAAATTTGTGCTCTCGACAAATGTTTCCTAGTTTGCGCAATGTAACAGGGGCTTTTCGAGGGATTTACTTCAGTCCGTGGTTGAGCGAGAGGTGCCCTGTCACCTTCCGGGATCTTTTTACATCAAGTGGACCAGAGCTTCATGCAGGAACATGGTGTTTATTGCAGATCTTGACTCATTTCGTTACAGGCAGAACTCAAAGCTCTTACTGACATGAGAATTGTCATGTACAAATTCCGACCAATGATATTCGAACAGCTCAACTTAGAGAATAGAAGAAATTCTCGCTATTCACACCTTTACAATCTAAAGCTCATTTCACATTCCAAAGACAGGTGGAAAGCACCTAAATGAGTCGCTTTACGACCAGAAAGACTTTGATGTTTGCTAACTTCACTTAAATCTAGTTTTACAATGTAATGAAAAACGTCCCGTACCAGCTGCATGGAAACACAACATTTGCGTTGTGTCCCGCTCGTTTGCTCACCCAAGAAACATCATGAACAACAATGTGTTCGCAACAATGTGCCTTTAAAAGTACTTGAGAGAAGGATAAGCACTCCTTAGCTTTTAGTTTCGTTTCCTCGGAAAAAAAGGTACTATTTTGGCTTCAGGGTGAACTATTTACATCAGTGGGGAATAGTGGCCAATCAAAATAGAGTTTGTAATTAAAAATGTAAACATCTTCGAGACAAACTTGACTGTGAACATGTCGGATAAAAGGAATGCATGGACACAAAAGGGAGAGCACATGTATTACAAATGAGACGTTTTGACCACTTTAGGCTTAGTTTTAGGTTATATAATTATTACCGACTTATTGTCAAAAAATGCTAAGTTTTCTCATTACACGTTAATTGGTGATGTAAGCATCTTGGCAAAATTCAATGACTCGTAATCAAATTGAGTCATTGAGTCATTCCATAAAATCAGCAGCCAATCATCGAAAGACTCGTAATTGTCGAGGGAAACATGTTTATAACACGAACAACCTCGTTACGTATAAAAGGAGATTCGCGGAAAGAAATGGTTACCTTACTAGCGTCACATGTCCCCGGCATTCCTTTCTGCCCTGGTTCTCCTTTTTCTCCTTGTGATCCTTTGTTTCCAGTCGAACCTTTCTCGCCCTCAGTGAGAAAAGAGAAGCGAATTTACCGCATTAACTCTAATGGTAATGAGGAAAGTGATTTTTAGTCGGGTATCCTTTCTTTCTAGTCGAACCTTTCTCGCCCTGAGGTTGTGATTTAGCTATCTTGTATCGGGTTGGTTTTCTTTCGCAACACAATAGACATTGAGTTTCACAGTTAGGAAAGAGAATGGAATTTACCAAATTACCTGTAATGGAGTGTAATAAAGTGATTTTCAACTGGGTGTCAAAGAGTTTTGACTACAGCTGAATCATAAAGCTGTTAATCTGTAGCAATTGCAATTAAATTTTTTTTCTAAAAGAATTTCTTTTTGCTTTTGAATGTTAATGAAAATGTTAGGAAAAAGAAGGTTATTTACTGTAAAATTCGTTTTCTTTTTTGGACCCAATTATGGAGTAATATTTTGACACCAATCGTGTTACGTGTTTTTAAAAGGCAGCTTCCTGCTAACTTCACATCACAATTTATACAACCATAATTACTTTTCCTGTAAAATTTCCATTGTTTCCTGGTTCTCCTTTCTCTCCCTTGAAAGACAGAGACAAAAATTAATGCGTTTCATTCAGACCAGCCAAGGACATGTTTCTAAAATCAAATCAACTTTGGAATAGAATTTGAGTTTTTTTTTTTTTTTTCAATCAAACGGAACTACAGCTGTACCCACCCTGTCTTAATCATAATTATACCAACCGAGTCTGCTACAATGCACATTTCCCACGTTTTTGTTACATTCCCCTTGTAGAAAAAAAAATCTTAAAGAAACTAAGAGCTAAAATTGATTTCTCAACCCTTTGTGTGGAGGGCAAGATTAATGGAGGGGATTTGAAGGCACAATTCTATGTAAGCCAAGTCTATGATGGCTCCATAGAAAACAATGTGAGACGGACTAATTAGGATGCATACATGTACACAAAGAAAACCTGTTCTCTTCGCTCGGAGTAGAGTATAATTTGCCCTTAAAACTATGAATACAAAAAGTAAGGACACCAACATATTTTAAATTAATCGTCCATATTCTCAATGTGCTAAGGAGGCTAATGCCATGGCAACAAAGGCAATCTCAATTCTTTTGAACCAATGGTTTTGCCTAGTTCAAGATGCTCACTTTTATGCTGTGAAAAAGGACTGTGTATGATCGACGCTCCTAACCATTTTTTGGCTTTAGAATGTACTGTACCTTTTGATTTCCTAAATACTACAGCATCTACTATTATTACTGCTGCCGTGGGCCGAGCCCACATAGTGCCAACACAAACGAATGCCGAAATTATGCAAAATCCCAAACTTTATTCATCATGTTGATCGCTTTACTTGTCTCCTGACCTGCATCATCACCGTGTGGTCAGCTTATTACAGTCATTTGCAATAGTTTTTTTTTTGAAATCAAATATGAAGTTAAAAGATCTACATTGACACATGACTGTATTCCTTTTGTTGTAATTTGCACATTATTTTTTTTACCTCACAAGACTCACATTTCATGAATATTTGCTTCTCACTTTTGTCTAAACACTAAGTAAATTATTTAGTGCTCTCTTCAAAGCAATATAATGATATCATTATAAGTTTTTTACGAAGTACTTTCTTGTTTCTATCAGTTTTCCAATTTTTTCTTAAAATTTCTAATGCCAAGTCATCAATAATTGATGACTTGGCCTTAGAAATGGTAGGGCTCGAAGGAAAAAGAGCACAATAATTGTGCTCTTCTTCCTTCGAGCCCTACCATTTCTATAATTTCTATCATTGTACTGTCAGCTGTAATACTTTAAAATTGGGAATATGATTTATAATGAAATTGTAACAGATATGTACGTACATGTACTTTATGGGAAACAATATAATTATATAAAAATTGAATGGCCATTATTTTGCCATACAAGGCAAAACATGCATGAATGACTGCGGGTTTTCTTGTGATGTCACTTCAAAATTCTAAAATGTAAACTACATGTATGCAGGCATCACAAAGCTCCTTTTTAAATATGTTCTATACACTGTGAAAAATTAAATCTTCAAGGAAAATTTCATACTGATACATGTACCCCCAAGTATGAGAAAAAAGCCATCAAAAATTCTGAAGAGAAATTATGAACTGCTCCATTTTTTTAACTTACTTTTATGGCAGCCATGTTGGTGCCCCTCAGAGGCAGTCACCAACATGACATGCTCTTAAAATTGTCAGGAATGAGCACTGTTTTCACCATTAAAACTATAATGTTCTGAGCAGCAGTACTGTGAATATACCACTAATTGTTCTAAGTTGTTTATTACCTACAATTTCACTTTTCTTTATTTCTGAGTCTTATTCTTGCATGCATACATACACTGTATTTTATCACAGAGATGGAAACAAAAATACACATACCTTGAGGTCAGTCTTGCCATCCTGTCCTCGCATCCCTTCTGCACCTTTCTCTCCCTGAAAAAAAAAAAAGAAATAATTATTCATCAGAAACAAAGGGAACTCGGTATATTTTGGTTCATTTGGTTTCATTCCAACCTTAAAATAATAATAATAATAATAATAATAATAATAATAACAATAATAATAATTTATTAATTTATATTGCGCATTTTAACATTCAATGATCAAAAGCACATTACAATATTAAAATATATTAAGTATGTACATAAACTAATTTAACAATAGTAAAATAATTTAAGTGCTAAAGGCTAAAAGCTAACTTAAAAAGATATGTTTTAAGACAAGATTTAAAAGTTAAATCAATCAATCAATCAAAATTAAACTAGTGTAGCCCCATTTTCTGTATATAAATCATACACAACCCACAATTCCTTGATTTGCTCTGACAAAGGGCTAACGCTCGAAACATCAGCTTTTTGAATCCCTGTACGGCGGTCACTTCACATTATCAACTCTGTTGATAAACCAAATTTCCCCCCACTGATTCAGCACCATAGTTTCTTTAGAAACTAGTCCCCTTCAATCAAATATATAGCCTGCCTTTGCTCCAGAAGCCCCATCTCTCCCATCACGACCATCTTTTCCTGTGTTAAAATAACAATGTGTATGAAACATTATACTTATGTACCACTCAAGCCAGCAATGCTATGTCTATTGCTTGAACTAATGTCCTGCAATTTTTTGAGGGGTTTCTGTTGGCAACCAGAAAAGAGCTTTAAGCCAATTGCCACATAATGATTAGTTAAATAATTGAGGCTCAGATCTTACAAAGAGACTGGTCCATGTCCTTATAAAATACATTTTTGCAGTTAATGGCTTCAGCCCACTGCTTCAAGAAAGACTGGCAAATATAGACCCATCTCAAGTAAGGCATCCAAGAGCTGACCTTGATGCTGTGTTTTGTGTTAACCTGATATTATTTTGCTTCCTGTTTCCATTGTAGTTTTGATCATGATGTTCATCTAAAATTAAGTCATCTTGTTTTGAGGTTTTCCTCTTTAAATGAATTGGTTTGGCTGATTAACTACACACATCATAACTGTATAAAACTCAAAGAAAACATCAGGAGAAGGTTATGAACCAGGAGAAAGGCCCACAAACACATGAATAAATTATATCAGCCCCTCTGGAAGCTGGAAGGGCAAAAAAATTACTACATTACCATTCATTCCGTCACGTCCTGCGGAAAAGAAAATGAACCTTTTTTTACAATACAACAACAACAACAACAATAATAATAATAATAATAATCTATCTTTGTAACTATTTAATAGTTCAGTTGCAAATATGTTCTTCATGATAATCTTTTGAATGAAGTTTTCTTCTTCTTCTTCTTCAATAAAACAAACAATAATTGATGTGTCAAGGTGTTCATTAGACATCAGAGACCGGAGAATTCTCCGGCTACTACGCAGAATTCTCCTGCAAAATTTCGCTTGCTCCCTGAAAGAGCTTTGTCCTTTGATAATAATTCTGAGTCCTGTTACTGTACTTTATGCTATTCTCTTGTTACTACAATTCTTAATGAAAACCTTCACGTGTGATGGCCAAAGGACCTCAACCTGATTGTGAAAAAGATCTTTGCACTAGAGGCTTGGGTGTAATAATATTATTGCATGGTATACTCCAAATAATGATGATGATGATGATGATGATGATGATGATGATGATGATGAAAGTGACTTAATAGACCTAGATAATTATGTATAATTTAAACATGACTTAGTTTTAAAGCTACAGACTTTAAATAACTGGCATCAAAAAATTGAGATCCTAAATGTTCAGATTCTTTCCAGGTAAGAGTTATGATCAGTTGATAGGAACTACAAATTCCAAAACTTAGGTACAACAAGTCAGATTTAAAATATGGCTAATTCACCATTTTGGCCATCTTTTCCATCCTTCCCTGTAAGAATAAAAAGTCAATTAAATAATTATTAGAGGTGCAAATATTAGCATGATTACAGTTCAATGATAACTGCAGGACACAGAAAGTACACAATACTGGCTGTGAACAAGGTATTAGAAAATACTATTATTCTATTTTTCTGGTCTCTGAAATACATTTGTGAGCAAATATTCAATTCTGATAGCAGCCAGTCATTTTATCAGAAAACAGTCCTTTAATAGATCCTACATTGTACATGCAAGTGAAAGAATATTAGTTACAAACTTAAGGCTGGAAACATTTCTCTACCTCTGATACATTGAGTTCTTTTCTTGGTCAAGCTCAACCTGTTTTTAATTATTGAATATTTATAAACAATAGACGAAATGCCACAAAGTGTTCAGAAAATTTGGGGGGAGGGGAAGGAGGTGGTTGTGCATTTACAGACTGTATTCATTAAAAGAAGACTGATAATAATCTAAAACTAAACAAAGGTGCTCAAAACAAAGATGATTTTAAAGTCGCAGTGAAAACACAGGGGTCCCAGAGAATCCATTTGTGCAACTCTTTGCTATTTTATAGCAAATGTATGGGATTTACTGTATATTTCATGCTCTAGCTATGAATCGCTAAATGTAATTGTATTGAACAACACTAAATAAAAGTTAAATTGCCTAATACCTGTGGTGTACTGTCATCCTTTTGCCTCAGTAGTGATACTTTAAGTGATTTTGTTGGGTTTTGTCTTCACCGCCAACTGTGCCTCATAAGAAACAGATCCATTTCTAGAGGCACAGTCGGCAGCAGAGACAAAACTCTAGAAAATTGCTGAAAATATCACTACTGAGGCAAAAGGATGGCAGTACACCACAGGTTAAGGCAACTTAACTTTTATTTAGCATTGTTCAACACATATATTTAGCAATTTGTTGAGCATGAAAAATACACCTACAATGAACATCAAAACAAGGCTTAATTTTCCGCACACTTTCTGCAGTTTGCAGCTACATGACCATACTACGTCAATTATTAAAAGCTCTTTACAGTCAACACTTGTAATTGTGTTTAGGTGGAAAACAGTTTGGAAAATATTTTTTCCTGCATTTTTGACGGGTTTTAATCCGAAACAGGTTTGACATGGTCAGGACAACACTGGTGACTGTACACAGTTATTCAAGGCAAGCACAATCTTTGGAGGGATATACTGTAAACCTTTTATAGTGCATATGGAAGGGTCTGTGAGGTATAAAATTGTTCATGCGGTATTGCAAGGACTGTCTTCATTATAACTGGATGATGTTTTGCCACTGAGAATCTTTAATTGAAGAAGCTTCTTCTGTGAACATGGGAAGTAACAATAAAACTATGAAGGGTTTTGTGTCTTTTGTGTCTGCTTAGCCAAGAAAATATTACTTTGCTTAAAATGGTGCTATTATGCAGCTCTGCATTCAGAGTGATCGCTAACTGACTAAACTATCAGGTTTGTACTCTTTCTGTCTAATTTCTACTGACATTTACAGTATGTCAAAATTGCTTACAATTTTTCTAACTAACTACGAGATATGTTTGTTACTTGTGTAGAATTTCTCCACCTTGTCCAATAATCTTCAAAGAAATGGCCTCATTGTTCTTTGTTTTCTTGCAATATTTGATTGTTTTGTGGTTTTTGAACCACAGTAAATTCCTGTTGACTACTCTTAATGATAAAACAATACTCCTTTTTGTTATTTCTACAGACACGTAAGTCAAAATTGCTTAGCAATTGTTCAAGCTTACTACGAGATACAGGTGTGTTTGTTACTTGTCTAATTTTTCCACCTTCTCCAAGAATCTTCAAACAAACAATATGCACTGTACTTTGTTTTCTCTCCATACAATGTTTTGTTTTTGATCTGCTTTGAAATCCTTCATACACAGTACAGTACATGTACGCTTTCATCTGTAGTTTGGACTCAAGAATGATTGTTTGTTTTTTTCAAACATTTCCTATAGAATGGTTCATCTGGATCGTAAAACTCTTCATTTTCCCAGCCACTGCTCAATTTTTTGGACACAGAATTGGCCCAAGGACTGGGCCATGTGAAGTTGTTAATGCCAGTAAAAAATAAAAAATATATTATATTCATGGAGCTCCGCTTTTAGGCTTGGCTGAATATATACACATAAATTATGCATATTATTCTTATTTAAAAGATACTGTCATTAAAGGCTTGGTAGATTAACTTCAATTGTCTTATTATTACTAATTTTCCCAAGAACTACAATGTACTTTACACAGTTTTCTGATTTCCCAAAAAATCACTAAATTGACCCATTCAGCTTAATTAACTCAATGTTACATGTATATCCAATTCAAACCCTTTGGGATGAAAACATTTTTTCCAGATATTTCCATATCATTCAAATATGAAAGCTACATTATAATGCAAATACAATTAACACAAAGAATCTTAAGCCCAGGAGATTCGAATTGGGTACATAAATTGGGTTAACCGAATGGGTCTATTAAATGCTCACTAAAAATAGAATGCACAAAAATTAATACTAGCTAAATTTAGTGCTATGTACAGTGTACATTGTATTTATTTAATAAAACGATACAAAATTTTATATTTGCTGTATTAAAGTATAGAGCTAGTTGCTCAAACAAGACTAATCATTTAACTGCTGCAACTGTAGTAAAGCTACATGTATTTCATGAGTTTTTTCTTGTTTGTGTTCAGGCTGCTACAGCAGTTAACGAAAATGTCTTCTTAATATGCAACTTTCACAATAGCGTCATTTGATTACTCTGAAGTACCAGAATTTATTTTGTTTTAATTTTCTCATTTAAATTTTGTAATACCAGCAAATTAGCTCAAATTAGCACAAGAAAAGAAAAACCTGAAGGATTCTGACTGGTAGTTGTAGCCAAATGGAGACAACAGGGTTTTTTTAGTGATTAACCCATTGGCACCTGTGCCGGCCAAAACCGGCCGTAAAAAACTCCCATGCTTCAAAACATTGCAACTTTCTCAATTGCACGAATATTGCCTTAACTGTTAGTTGTAAGCACGAAATGGAATGGCCTTTAAATTTGGATATCCAATAAATGCAAGAAACGTAGCGATTTTTACCAAATATGGCCTTTTGAGTTTGGACAAGAACGAAACTGGCCGTTTTTAACGTCAAAGAGAAACAACAAAAATGCCCCTTTTTGCCTGCATGTTTTTTAGGGAAATCATCGTCCAAAAACCAAAATTCAACCATCATAACAAAATTCAGTCCTTTTTCTAGCTTAGAAATGACTTTTTTTGTTCATATTCTTCTCCCGAGCGTAGATACAGCCTTTTGTTCCAGTGCATTCGGGCCTTCCCGACATTTTCAACATCTTGAGCGCATTGCATGCTGGGAACTAACGAGAATTTTTGACAGCGCCCATTCCTTCCCCCAATTCTTTCACATATAAACTAAGTCTACAGCCACTCCGACCTACCGCCAAAATTTCCTGCTCGTAGTCATCTTCAGTACACAGAAATTCCAAAATATGTGGCGGTAGGTCGAGAAATTCATCAATAGTCGAGAGTATTCGACCGGCCAAATTCCCAGTTCGTCGAGTAACAAGCCAAATTCAACAACAAAGTACATCACCTTGCTCGATTCTTTGAGAAAGTGGACTCTTAGCTACCGTCACGCTTAATGATGCTCATCAGGCAGCCGCTAAAGATGAAAAATGGCTGTAAATTTAGCAGAAATCGCAAGCAAACCGAACTTGGGCCATTGTTGTCGCTTCACGGATAAAAAATAGCTACGTCAAAATGATGTTTTCAGAAACCTTGAGCCTCCAGTGGCTTAATTAGGACAGCACCACTTTTCCCTGGTAGTTCAAATAAAGAGTCATGAATTGCTATTCATCGTTTATAGGTGGAAAATCACTCCGAAAATGTAAAAACCTGCGGTAGTCAATGGGTTAAAGGAATGCCGAAATCATGGAATGAAATACTCCTTTATTCTTTTTTTTCTCTCCAAATTCCAAAAAGTAAATGCTTGCAAAATACTGTTTACGATGTATGCCTTCAGGTTTTTTTTGAAATTAGGTGTTTCCAAAACTTATAGTTATGCTTTCCAATAACTACTATTTTAAGGTAAAAGAATATTGCTAATCTTTGCCTAGAAAGAATTTCGTCTTATTAATAAATTAAAGCTCTTTTTTCAAGCTGTTTAACTATGGAACCGCTCAACATTCTTATGTCATGCTTTAAACAATTTTGATCACTAATAATACCATAGAAATTACCTTCAATCATAGCATTAACATGTCCTTAATTAAAATTTTATTTAATGAGATGTTAAGGTTAATAGAGGTTTCCCAGTGCCAGCAGATCTCTGCTAGCAGGAAAAATAGAGTTCTAATTTGAAATTAAATCTTCCTGTAAGTATCAAAGCTTTTTCTCTATGTCAATCTACAGAAAGGTACAAATACAGTATGTTAAGATTATTACCTTTAATAAATGGCTCCAAGGTTATTGGCGCCATACTAACTGAGGGGCAAACAAGGCTAAAATTACAGTAAATGTACATGTATGTGATTTTGACCGACTTTGAACCGCTGTAACACCACTACAAATAGGTGAATTTCTGCAGCGAAAATGTCATTCAAAAGACTTTTGTACTGACATTATTTCATGAAGTATAAAGAACAGATTCAGGCTACCACGGTCATAAACAAATTTTTAATATTTCATACAAACCTCTCTAATCAAAATTATGCAAATTACCGCGAATTTAAGGATGTGGTACCTTCATTAATGGCCTTATTTTCTGTTGAATGAACGATATTGATAAAACCGTTAAAAGTAGTGGCAAATGTTGGAAATCCACCAATCCACTTTTTAGTGGCGTTACAGCGGTTTAAAGCCAGTCAAAATCCCATATATTTACTGTAATTTTGGCCCTGTTTGCCCCCAAGTTAATACCATGGAACCATCTATAATTTAGCAAAAACAGTACTGTTGTAATTGTCAGGGTAAGTGAAAAAAAGACACAGTAGGACTTAAGTGTACTGGTCTGGTTAAAAGTTAAACTATACAATAAAATATTTCATTTTCAATTTTCACTCACCATCCTTACAGCAATTAATATGAGGTACAGCTCCACAGCTTTTCTGATTGGTTGTTGGTCCATCAGTCTATTCAGAAACAAATTTTGTTGGTTAATTAGTGAATGCCATAAACAACAGCTACAAGAGCAATTTATTTACAGTAAAAGATAAATTAAGAGAATAACTGACTGTTATGATGAGCACGCAAGTTAATTAGTGCACTACTGAAGACACTGATTTTCACAGCTTTCACTTCATATAAGCTAATAAGACTTACACGTCCTCTCAATCATTCTGCGGGAAAGTTTAACTAATTTCCAGATTCGAAACTTCTTACATTTGTTATTTCGCAATTAATAGCTTTGGAACCAGCTTAAAAGTTATTCAATTTACGTTTCGTTACCTAAATCTTGCCGAGATTTCAACAGTAATTGAAAAACACAACTCGTCCACTAATCCAGTGCTGATCATTCTCACTTGACGAGTATAAAACAGCAAAAATTGGTTCTAACAGAACCACATTTCCCTCAATTCTCGTTAGGGGTCACAAAATCGAGGTCAACTTTTGCTGCTGGACTAACTCTGGTCCACAACGAAAACACTCGAAAAAATCTCAAAACGAAAGCAAATTTTCGCCAGGCGTTTGTACATTCTACAAAGCCGTGAGTCTGGGCTCGGAGACTGGGCAACAAGAGGCAACAAGCATTTCGGGGCATTTGGCGCAAATTGCAAGCAATCACCATAGTCTGTCTCATCTATCTCGCCGCAGAATCATTGTACTAATATACCACTCGATCTTCCCAACCTTTGCGGGAATGGATGATAAATAGCTCGCCAAACAATTTTCCTTTTCATAAATTACATTTACCCTTTGCTGATTTGCGCTTGTTCCATGCAAAAGCGAACACGGCGGTTAACTCAGAAAATTCGGCTTGACTGATTTTGTAGAACGTTTCTCGACTTCTAAATTACAATTGCGGACTTAAATTTAAATTCATATTCTTTTTCCGATGTTACCTGATTATTAGACTTTCTCTGTGATGTTCCAAGCGAACCGGCTAAGAAAATGGCCAAAGCCAACAAGAAGATCAAGCGAAACATTTTTTTAAACTCGCTCCGAGGAAGTTAACTGAAAATGTTCGACGTGTTGTTCAGTGAAAAGACTTCAGCTCTACAGTTTACTTTGTTGGTGAACACGAAAAAATACTAAATGGAATGTTTACCAAAAAGACAAAAGACAAAGATGACCTTGACTACACTGATGGCTGGTGAATGCGTAACTGGGGAAGGGAGGGTGGTGAATTCCGCGGAGGGTCTCCACCCACAGGCCACAGTAACCCTTCACATACGAGTTAGAGAGCTTGCTCCCATATTACTCCCGAAATAATAAGATCTACTAAAATTCCATAGCAAAGACCAGTCGCGACGGGAGGTGAAAAGAAAATCATTACTCAGTGCGGCATGGAGTATGCAAGCCAGCGAACAAGCTCTCTGTTTCAACCAGTGAGGGAGAGGGGTGGGGTGGGGGAACCGATCCCCTCTCGATGCTCAAAGAGTAGTTAGTAGAAGCACGCCTTCCTTCCAAATCAATATTAGCCTTCTTGAATCCTAATTTCAGTTTAGTAGCTTGTGAGCAAATCTCCTCCACTTTGAAAAAAATAAGTTATTCACCGACAGAGCAGATTAGGGCAAGGGCTTTGAGAGAACTTGAAGATGCTCATTCAATATCAAGGAAATGGAACTTTGAGGACTTCCTGAATATATTTTAATATATCAATTACTCTCGCACATTTCAAACAATAATTCAATAGCCTATCTCACACCACCAATTATGAAGACTGGCGTTCGCGATTGTAACCTGAACCGAGCCCTTGTCCATTTTTGCCGGTGCATGAACGATGTCCGGTCGAGTTAGACGCAACAGACCGGCGTACAACATCTTGTCTTGTCGGTCTTCTGAAAGAGCGCACGTTTCCAGATCGATGACAACCTGAGCTATAATGTCATGAAAGCGGGGAATTTTCGGATAGTTTTGAGCGTTGAAACACAGACGAGTATATTTTTAAAAATAATAAGTACTCTTGCTCGAATCCTTGGCATGTTGTGCTTGGAATCACCAACCTGAGATTCAGGAAATTTCAACTGCGATACTGAAAATGGCGCCGCGAAATTATACCTTTTTTATTCGCCTGCTGTAAACTGAACGTCTTCGGTTCTGCTTGTTCCGGTCATTTTCTTTGCCTGATCTACTGTTTATGTTTTACTGGTATGATTCAAGCCTTTTCGAATGTTCAGCTCCTGATCGAATTCGGGATGAGAATACGTTATTTGCACAATAATTTTTGGTCTGATTTTCAATGTTTATGATTCATTTTATTATCAAAAAATTCGGGACGCTTCTATAAAATTTTCCATTTCTTAAATGACTAATCGAAGCACTTTTTAACACGGAAACTAAACAAAATAATCTTTTCTCTTTTCAAATTGTCATTGAAATTCTAGCAGAATCTCGCAAAACATCAGTTTAAGGGATTAATATGGTACTGAAAATTAAACCATTTTACGCGTCACCGTCACGATGTTCGCAAACAGTTCCATCAAAGATTGATATAATTTGAAGTCAATTTGCATAGAGAGGTTTGTATGCTGCAGATTTAATTAGTTTTTCGCTATTATGGCCTGAATCTGTTCGCTATTTGACGAAAATAATATGCGGACAAATCAGTGTTGTTGGAAAAGACATTAGCTGACGTTTCGAGCGTTAGCCCTTCATCGGCTCCGACGAAGGGCTAACGCTCGAAACGTCAGCTAATCGAATCCCTGTACGGTGGTCAATTTACATTATCAACTCCGTTGATAAACCAAATTTTCGTGTCTCACTTCCCCACCGACGCAGCACCACAGTTTCTTTAGAAACTAATCCCCTTTATTCATACGTTAAAGAGGGCCTCTTAAACAGTCTTAAAGTCGGCCAAAATTTAATCGATCTTCTGACGGTCAACTCATATCACGCCAGCTAGTGCGGCATTTTCCCGCTTGTCACCAATTGAATATAAAAAGAACAGAGCCTTACATATGCGTCTGTAGAATCCTGTTTCCAGCTTTAATTCCACTGAAATCTCTACTGATAGCGAGTCAGAGCCTTTCACACTAACGCGGGCCAGTTGTAACTCAGTACTTTTCCTTTTATTGCAGGCTCCAAAAATTTGTTCGGAATTAAGAATACGGTCAGAATAGTCTGTAAAGCACATTTCATCAAAACATCATCACGTGCTGTCCTATTAAAATGCCTACTGTATATACAGAAAATAAACAAGTCATTTGTTGAACACAAAGTGAATGTCAATGCACATGAACCTGCTTGAAGACAGAATATTTGAAGACAACTTATTCCAAACTGTTGCTGGAAAAACGACCGATCATTTGAGCCAGTATCTGTTGTTTCCTTTTGATGTATGGGATTCATTATGCGACCGTCTCTTTGGTTTTGCTTTATTCGAAATTTTGACAAGTTATTATTTTATTGACAGTGGTATTCGATTTTATTTTTGAGTCAGGAAACTCTCCGATTCACTCTGATGCCTTTTGTTACTGGCCGACTGCAAAGGCGAACAAAAACATCGCGAAAATTGCGGCCGGAAAAAAGTTATGACTTAAAGTTCCCAATAAATCCTTGTCTTCCATTTGGTAAATAGCGAATATATGGGAAATTTTGCATATTTCGTCATCTTGAAATTTTGCCGTTTAAACTAATTGGCGCCCTTATACACCATCCGTTCTTTATCGTAGCTCCCTCCCGGGAGCTCCCTGCATTCTATTATGATCCAACGCAGCCAGTCCCGAATGATTAGGAAAAACCCAGCGAAGTTTTGCGGTCACGGGTCAAAGATAGTGAAATCACCGGAGTAAGTTAACGAAATAGTGTAAGGTTACTCAAGGCGTTCCTTACCTGACTTTGACATTGGCATCCAAAATCGGTAGAAACAAATGAAACGTGTATATTGCGGCTTTGTTCTTCAGTGTTAGTGTAGCACAATATTGAAGATTACCTCATCCTTGAAATCAGAGGTGAAACACATTCCCCTACTACAACACTCAGCTAATATCATGCAGGAACCACTGAATTTTGTGTTGTCAGTGAATCTCATTTGCGCTGTCTGCCTCTTTATTGACGTCTTGTCTAATGTCTGGACCGTCTCCACTTTGTTGAACGAAACACAACACTTAAAAATGGCCAACCAAGCCGCGATGTTTGAGCTGAGCACTTTACGCTTTTTTTCAGTTTAACTGGGATTGCCCACATAGGATTTGTTCCCGAATTTACATACCAGTCGATATGTTGAAGGTTTCAGTAGAGTTACAATTGGCCAAGATAGTGAAATTATCTGCAAAAGACTGATTTCAGACAAACAGGACGCCAATTCCTTTAGCCAATTATCTGTGGCTGGAAAATGCGTGCCATGTCCCTTTTTCTTTAACTGCTCGCTGCTTGACGGAAATTTACGCAATCTTTTCTTCATCGTATGGTCACTTTGTGATCGTTTTTAACGACCGGAGGTATGAAAATAACCACTGCCACTGCACCGTTGCATGTATTTTTCACATCAGTGGAAGGCCGCTGACAAGCAAAAAGTTCGCTTCATGCCCGCGCAGGCCGTTTTCACATCTGCGCTCTGTCATAAGAAAGCGGACCTGCCCTCCCGGGCACACAGCCGAGGGCATGTTCAGTGTCCATGGTACGAACATGATACCGTGACACCATGGAGAGACGCCGCGTGGAGGGCCGGCTAATATTTACATGCCAAACTCTGCGACCCAGCGGCATGAACATAGATTTCAATTTCGTTTCAATTTTCGAAACGCGCGCTTTGAATGAAATTTAAACATCATAACGTGCGTTTTGTTTAAAAGGACAGTAGTCCCGAAACTTCTGACTTTCATCTTGAAATATTAGTGCCCAAAAGGACCAATAACTTTGAACAGAACTGTTTTCAGTTGGTTGGGTTTTAATAAACAGGCCATAAATGGACGTGTCATCATCAAGGTTCTGAAAAAGAGATAAGGGCACTCCAGGTTGGTGTGGCACTGTTTGATCTTTAATATTTCCTATTTCCCTCAATTTAACTAATCCCAGTTTAAGAAAATTTATCCCTTCCCAAATATACCCAAAAATCACCAAAACATTCACAAAATATCTCACAACATAGCTTCGTGAAATGAGCATAGGGATTTTTGATTGCTTGAAACGCGAACAAGATATTAACGTCAAAAAACATGTCAAGCGACGACGAGACTATGTTCAGGTGTACTCCGCCTTAACAAGTGAAAAAATCTTCGTTCTTACCTTGTATTTGCAACCTGAGGATCTAAATGGAAAAGCATATGTACACATGGGTTACCTATTTTTAACACTTTGCATCCTAACCACGCATATATGAGTGGAAAATACCGCTTTCGCTTTTATGATTTATTTCTTTCATAGCGAAGAGAAAGGAGTACTATATCGTGACTTAAAACCTGAGAATATGCTGTTGGACTTCAAAACAGATGAAATTAACTTGATACATTTTGGTTCAGCCTGCGAAGTCCAATGCGAACCTTTTCAATCGTTCCAAGGTGAGTAAAAACATTTGGAAAGAAAAATTAATGAAGTTTGATGTTTGTTTTACAGAGGGAAATGTTTTAAGAGGTAATGTCTTCAACAAACCCCCTTTTTCCAAGTTCAACAACTTTTTGTGATGTTTCTCTGATTGTTTCTGTTATTACTTTAAGGAAAAAAATTTACCCTTGATTTTGTTATAAAAGTTGTGAACCCACTTAATCTTGCTACGCTTATTTCATGAGGAGTCAAATACCTCTTGTTTTGGTGGACTATTCTTCAAACAAAGGTGGCTCACTCAATTTTACAAACTTGTCAAAAATATTTGGATAAAAGTTTTTGGATAGAAATCCTGCTTTTTGCTAATTTTGAAATATTTGTATCTGTTGCATGCACAGTGTACTATATGCCACCTGAGTTTGTTAAGACTGGGCGATATGATGGCTTCCAAGCCACGGTGTAGCAATTAGGCATCATTTTAGAGGAAATGTTACCTGATGTGACTGATTTTCCTGAAGCTCTATCACCAGGTACTGACAAATAGGAACATTGCCATAAATGTCACTTGATTTGCTGAATTACCTGTCTACAGATAATATGTACAGTAACAATCCACGGACATTAATTCTACATTAATTTTTTTGTGCTTTCAACAGGGGTGAGGAATCTAATAGATTCCATGCTGCAGTCACGCCCAGTTGAAAGGCCACCGTTGCGACAGATTCTCAAGCATCCCTGGTTCACAATGGAAGGTGACCGTCTTCATCTGTTCTCTCAGTTCTTTCTAACAGCTGGTCGTTGTTGGGTTCTGGAACATGTGATGTAGTTAGTGAGATTAATTCATGCTTGCTAATGTTTTCTGTTGATCTTATTATTTTTGCAGAGTCAGAAAATTCTCTTTCGCCTTTTATCGGGTTAGACACCTTCATGTAAGTGGTATCAAAATAACCTACAACACCTCACTTCATCAGCTATGCTACAACTTTTCAATCTTTTGTCTCTTTCTGGATGTTAAGTTGTCCAAAAAAGTATAAGCAGTCCAGTTTCGAGTTCGCCATGACCGCTGAATAAAAGCTAAGCACAGAGAACGCATTTGCACAGAGTTAGCCTCGACCTAAAGTAACATATTCACAAATACCGGCGGCGGGAAAATGGCAGAAATTTGAAAATTAAATAATAGACAGAGCTGTACAGGTCATCTCGCTGGAATTTGAGAATATTTTATTTTAGGTCAAGGCTAACGGTGTACAAATGCGTTTTCAGTACTTTTATTCAGCGGTCATGGCGAACTCGAAACTGATCTTCTGGTAAAAAGTTTTTGGCGCGCTCGTTTTGCTTTCGTTATTTGTTTAGCTGGTTTGTGGACCATTTTTCTTCCTTCTTTCGTCTTTGAATTTTTGGAAAAAAAAAAGCTGATCAAAGTAGAAATTTTTATCAAATAGGCAAAGTTGGGAGGCCAAGGTGGCCACTGATTCTGAAATAAAAATAACCATTTTTACTGAGGATGTAACTCAAAATTTAGTTCGATTTTATTATGTTATTCCAAGCATTTTTCCAGCTGCAGTAGCTGCATGCACTGCCAAAAGTCACTACGTCTTAAGTGGTACAACCTACCGTTTTGGCGCCAACCTTTAAAAATACGGACTCGATATAGGTTAAGGGGTTCAGCTGTTTACTTCTAAGCTCACTCTTGTATTCCAAATAAAAAGAAAAAAAGGGCTTTTCCCATTGGGTTTCACCATCAGAGAATACAGCGTTGTCGATCTGAACCCTGCATGGGATAAATATTCTAACGATGATAACAACGATGATTAATCATATACGATGGGGATGCCAGCCAGGCTCGCGGCTCAGACATTTCCTTTTTTGCATTTTATTCTCAGTGTGGACAAATCACATGAGGAGGCACTGACTTTTAACTTATCCAGCGCCAGGGTTGTGAAAGAAGAAGTAAACGGAACTGCATTACATTGTACTTCCCTGTGTAAGTTCTCAGTCTAACACTTCAGTCTTTTTAAAGAGTCCCTATATGTAATGGATTGGAAACAGGGTTTCTTTTAGTGGCCCTGAGAGGAAAAAATTTTAATCTTATACTTCACGCGCTCTTTCTGTGCAGCCCTTAACACATGGATATTTATCTGTGTTAGTATTTTATAAGCTTAGCTTCAGTCAAAACTGAATAAATTCCTTATCAAGTACCACTCTGCACGAAGAGGATGAGTAATGTGTTTAAGACAAGTCGACGAGGACGGACTGGAAACCACACAGAATAGACTGTAAAGGAAAGAAAAGACTGTAAGGATGACAATAGAGGCAGTATACAACCATCCAACTTTTCTTTACGGTTCTTGTTTTCAGCCTGGATAAATCAGTTGAAGATTCATTGTGGTTTAACATTGTCAGTGGAGACCGTTCTTTATCTCTGTCCTTAATTGTATTTTTCTGTGTAAGTGTTAACGTTTGATGCTTGTCTTTGAGTTCATTTCTTCACCCCGTTTCTCTGTTGTTTCAATATTGCTAAGTTAATACTTCGTTTATTTTTCTCGTCTTCAGCAGGAGTGATTTTCCAGAAATAGGTGCCTTAAACGCTGGCGATCATGTAATGGATGGTAAGATGAATACTTTTGAAGCGAGTGGCGCTGGAAGAACAAGCGTCTGTGATGATGTCAAACAGTATTGTGGCCCATGCCTTCTGTGCATAAATGAACTTCAAGTCAGGGGCATAGCCAGGATTTTTCAAAAGTGGGGGAGGGGGGGGGGGGGGGGGGAGGGTGACACTGTCTCAAACGGAGGGTACTCACCAGATTGCCACCAGATTTGACCCCTCGCTACGCCCCGTTGCAAATCAAACATGGAGAAGAGAGCAGGAAAATTGCCGGTGAAGAAACAGCAGTCACGATTGAAACGTGGCTTCGGAGTCTACAAGCGCCATTGGAACGAGTTGGCGAGCAGATTCACTTGTTTGCGATCTCAAGCTGGTGGCGAGGTCGGGAAAAACGACGCGAGGAGCAAAGTGAGCTGACGAGGAGACTGGGGTGAGAGTGAAAGGTAAGTTTCACTCTCGTCCCAGTTTCCTTGCCGGTTGGCTTCGCTTGTCGCCTCGTTCTTTGCGGCTGAGCTGCTGGAGTGAAATCAAGAACGAGTGAAGCATGGCGACCACACGAGATAGCATTTACTGGCTGCGGCAAGTATGGTGAAGGCTGTCGTTCAGTAATGTCTGAGGAAGACGATTATCCGACGGACTGGTGTGGTAGCAGTTCAGAAGTTGACAATGGCGCTAATGATAATAACAAATGGAATAATCTGCCCGTGAACTCGTTTATTCGTTGTAAGAATTGTTGGTGTTAATATTGCTCTAGGACTGACCAAAAAGAAATCCGCCATCAACACACGAACTCAAGATGGACGACCATGCTTATTGAATCCGTTTTTAAGTGTACCAGTTAAAAATAATAATTTGTTCAACATATGAAGCAAAACACTTGAGTATGAACAGAAGAGCAAGTACATCAGGACTGAAACATGTTGAGATCACACTTCATATATTTCTGGTTCGTCAATTTCTCTTTTGTTTACCATCACTCATTAGAAAGCTGCATTCGCGCTATAGAATGCATAGTGGTCGGTTGTAAAGTCATACAGTAAATGTACAAGGGAGAAAGCTTGAATAGCTGCTAAAAGAGAGATTGCTGTTCACACGAGCGGCCCTTAAAGTCCTGACCATGTATTTTGCAGTATTTCTTCTTTAATTTTTTATTGTTTTCCGACTTGACAAAATTCGTTGGCTATTATCCCCAAAAGGAAAAAAATATAGCCCAACATTCAACATGCATGTATCTACAACCAGACAACATGAGTTATGGTGGTACTAACATTGTATGAAACTACTGGACCATGACCGTACAAATAAAAACAATATTTTCAAAAACACTTCTCCGACTAAGTATACAAGGAGTGACACTGCAGTTTCTAAAGAACTTCCAGTTTTTTGTGAGGTGTAATAGGCTAGACTGACAACTTTGTGAATGGCACGCGTTTCATTGTACAACTGGTTCTGTCCAGCCTGGCTAGACTCTCGAAACAACAACCAGTAGCGGGTTTTCTCCATTCCGAGGGAGATAAATCTTGATCAGTGATATTGAAACTCCATGAGGAACAAGCTTATTTGTAAGAGAGGCCAAAAGTGAAGCGCCGTTACGAAACCAAGGCTTTCTTTCTTTTTTTTTTTTTTTTGGACAAAAATTACAAGAAGGGTAAAAGTTTGTGGTATTGCATTCCTTGTTTAAGCAACTTTCGTTGAGCAATTCTTGCTTTGGAGAAGCAAATAAAGTAGGGATTATTATAAAGACGACTTTGAAAGAAAAGAGAACTTTTTTATTCTGACTGCTTCATGTATTGCAATAATGTTATTTACTTTTGAAATAGTAAGCTAAATGACATGCTGGATGCCCTCAAAGATACTGGAAAAGGAAAATAGGGACTGTGTACAGTCTTCAAAGAGGGAAAACATATTTTGCGGGCTTAACTTGAGCGACAAAGACAATTTTCGGATGTCTTGTGTAAAACAGTGGAAGTGTATTATTAGTGTTTTTTCTTTGAAACGCAAGTGCTTAACTTACGTTTACTACGTTCTCAATTAGGCGATTGCAATTTGAGAACTTTCAAAATCACGAGTATCTATTAATCACGAATTGTAAGAGAAGGTCGTACGACGTTTTATTCATAGTGCATTCAAGTACTGGAAGTACACATTCTCCACCTCGTGCACACTCGTATCCTCTTTTTAATAAGTTCAAATTACTTAATATCTTCACCAGACAAAAGAGATAACCTCCACGTTCGAGCGCAAGGTCCACTCATCTGGAACAATATCCCGCTCTTGCTGCGTGATACTCTCACTTCTTCTAATTACCTTATTTATTCGATTAACCGCCCTGGGCACTTATTAAATTTTTGGACCTTGAGAGTAGGCGCTTATTCGAGGTGCGCGCTTATTCGAAGCTGAGTGCTTATTAAATTTTCACCATTTTCAGCAAGTGTAGTATGTTTATTTTCCAACAAAACAATAAATGGCAATGACAAAACGCGAAGATGTAACAAAGCAAAGTTTCTGTCAAATACTCTGAAGAAAACTCCATCTTCGGGGAAGTCTCTTATTAGTACTTATTCAGTTTCAATCCTCGTAGACAATGAATCTCGAGATTGTAAGCCAGTGAATAAATAATAATCAATACTACTTTCGTGCACTTCAGTGTCATTTTTAACTTTTTCTGCCTTTCGCCAGATTGGCGCTTATTCGAGGTGGGCGCTAATTCGAGGTTGGGCGCCTATTCGAATAAATGCGGTATAAACAAAAACTCAAAGATTATTTTTTAACACTGTAAGGTATTCTTTCTTTTCGTCATTCTCTCTATTAATAAAACACCGCCTTTCCATCTCCTGATGCCTATACTTCTATCTACTAATTTAAACAATAGCAAATCCTCATTCACTTTTCCGCCTATGTCTACCTCAACCAACAGAATATACTTCGTTATGCCTTGTTTTATATTTCTGTAGAATTCACCTTTTGTGTCTATTTAGGATTTTTGTTTGTTTTACTTCAACCTTTTTTGAGCACATCTTGGTTTGTAACTCTCGCACCATTGACCTTTGCCACATGAGCCTCTGGCTTTGCCTTATCATTGTATCCTCTTCTGTTTTGTGCTATTGGTTGTTAACAAATAAATAAATAAATAAATAAATAAGAACAACAAAATTATGAATTTTACGCGCCGTTGCAATGGAAATTTAATAGGTACTCCCGCGGAGTATTATTTGGGAATAATTGTACTGCTCTCGACCAACCAGAATTGAGTAATTTTGTTGAGTGTACTCTAATAATTATAATGATGATGATGATGATGATGATGATGGTGATGGTGATAAATAAATCACGATATTTACCCAGGAAGCTCCACAACGAAGATTAAAAAAGGAAGCTTCAAAATGAGATTCCAACAATAGCGTGGAGTTTCATATGGTATCGTATTTGATATTTTAGTGTTCACTCAATCTAACAGTGATGCCTTGTTATAAGAAATCAAATGAGATTCCTACAATAGCGTGGAATTTCATCTCGTACCTCAAAAAAAAAAAAAAAATTAAAATAAAAATAAAAATAATAATAATAAAAAACTAGACCGATCAGAAGAATGCTTTTAAAAGTTTCCTGATTTACTAATTGCATCCCGAAAGAACGTAGCCTCCTTCGTAGCCGCTGTTTGTGTCGGTCCTATTCTCCCTCCCCAGCAACGTCTGCTGAACCGAGCCGGACACTCCATTCCCATTGTGCCTGAGTATCCAATCAGAAGGGAGAATAGAACCGACGCAAACTACGGCTGCGAAGCAGCCACCGGGAACTTAGCAACCGAAAGTTAAAAGCCACGATGTGATTGGTTAGTTCCTGGAATGGAATGTCCGGCTCGGTTCAGCAGACGTTGGCGGGGAGGGAGAATAGGACCTACACAAACAGCGGCTGCGAAGGAGGCTAGAAATAACGCTGTTGCATATTTTTCTATTCGAATTTATGCAGTTTTCTGTGTTATGGTTATAAGACCTCTGTCACTCGCTTCCTTTATGAATTGAAACGCAGATTTTTAATCAGTTTTTGTCGTTGTTGTTAAGAGTCGAACCTCCGGGATATCCGGTTGTGACCACCTCTCCTCGGCGACCAGTTTTCCAAAATACCAAAAGTTTTCAAGCCAAATCACTGTATTTGGAACCTCTTGTAAGCGATCACCTCTCGTAAGCGACCGCGACCTCTTTTAGAGCTGAGTGAATTTTTCTTTTGTTTTTAACCTCCCGAGAGCGACCACTTCACAGATAAAAAAGCAGAAATTGGGTAATAAGGTGTTGTAACATTGCATTCCTAGGCAGTCCAAGAGACGGAAAATTCTCAATAGGAAGTACCGGATTTTTTTTCTCGAAACTGACTTTTTTCATGAATAAAACATCTCAAAATTTAAAGCAAAAGTGCACATATACTGGCAGTACTCTAGCAGTCTTAAAAGAGACGACCTTATGACAATTACAGAAAATACGAACTTATTTCATGAGTTTCCTGTTCTCTCAAGTTTAACGGAACTACAGTATAAAAATCAAAGTATAGTATTCGGCGCGGACAACACATTCCCTATTTAGCCCAAGTCATATCCAAGGCTTTTTAGTTTGATTTCAGCCCAGGTATCGATGTCTTCTTGTCTCCGTAGAAAAATGTATTCACATAGGATTTCTAGTCCATATCCGCCTCCACTATAGACACGTTTTTCGGCCAATTCCACCTTGCATTTATTGGTTCTTCTCTTATGAAATTTGGTTCTACATGCAAGACTGAGCCATTCACAGAATATGACCCTTAACGTTGGTAACTATTGTGAGACTTGTTCCGTTCTCATTATTACCTAGTTTATCAGAAGCGAACCATGATACTCTGAAAAATTACTTTGGGAAGCTTAAATCGACCACCTCCCGTAAGCGACAACCAAGGCTTGAAAATTTGGGGTGGTCGCTTACGGGAGGTTGGACTGTAGTTCCTCTTTATCGAGTATGGTGCTGTAGTCTGTAGAGCCAGACATTCAAGGTGCCTTTTGGGCAAGTGGAGCTCATTGTAGACCCTTAAAAATCTACATACCACGATCATGGTTCCATAGTGTAAACTAAAAGCGAGCCAGCAATAAAAAAAGAGGGCTAAAGAAAATAAAAAAGTTCCTCAGTGAAATCAATACCTTGTAAAAAAGATCTCTTAGTTTGCAAGTTTTGATGACTGAAATACCATTATTCTGTCCACTCCGTTGGACCATCTTAAGGGAGTTCAGAATCTTTTTGTTGCCGCAACAATGTTTCCTCGGGTGGCTAAACAGTAAAACATCGTGAAAACATGGCGCTTTAGCTCAAATTGTTGCCGCATCATTGATGCCTCAGCTACGTGAGTCCCTTGGGGTTTTTCGGAAAAACTCAATCTTGGCTTCTTTTTATAATTTTTTGTTGTTTCACACTATAGTGAAATTCCTGTTATAATCTCAGTCGACGGACAAGCACAAAACAAAAACGGGACACTGTAAAGATTTTCTGGCTAAGCGCACGTGGGATTATTGAAAGAAAAGAGAACTAATTAATATCCCGAAAATGAATTCCTACGCCTATTACCAACAACAACCAAATCTCTGGAGCTTAACACTGGTGAATATTTTAGGGTCGAGTAATGGTTGCTCTCGGTTTTTGTGTTCCTAACTTGAACTAGTATAGGGACAAAAATTACAACAGCGCTCGGTTGCGGAAGATACTAGAACAGATTAATGACGGGCTGTACAAACCGAGGGCCTTACAAATTTTAACAAAAAGAGAACTAAAATCTGTGCAATCGGTGGACTAAAAATAAGAAATGCCAAGTACCACTCACATTTATTTGAAACAATGCCACCAAGCCGGGGTGCGGTCCTTCATGTGTAGCTGTTACCTCTTAGATCATTTTTAAATTAAACGCTAAGATTCGGTACTTTAACAAACGTCCATTTTCTGGTTTTGGTTTGTAAACAGTCTATAAACAACAAAGGAGTGACTTGCATGTCTTACCGTGTTCTCGTACTGTACTCCTCTTAATCAACTGTAGCCGAGCATCCTGTAAGGTAAGTGACATAAGTATTTACCAGGTTAAGGACGGCGGATATCATTATCCAGGGGATAAAATGTCGGGTAGACAGTGTTATTCACTCTTTGAGCAACCGGGAACAAGTCTACTAATCACGTCTGTGTTTTCGAAAAAAGCGCAAGCTTAAGCTAAAGTTTAAGGAAAAAGCGTTAACGCAAACACAACAGCAAACCAAATTCCAGAAAAAAAAAATTCCCAAGTGACGAGTGAAATACAGTCAGAACCACATCACAAGAATCAATCATTCGCCGTTTCCTTGTTAGTTTGACTTCATCTTTGGGTTTAATTAGTTGTTATCGCTTGATGTAAAATACTGCGTAGGATTTTTGTTAGAAATTCGGGTGTTTATACAGCAGACTGGTCTGTTATAATCCAAGCAAAGCTTTATTGTTGATTCAAGCACTTCTACATCAACTCTAGGCAAGCATTCAAATGCATCTTATTGACTTCTGCACTGACTCACATTCCCGCGTCTTTATGCGATTGTCTATTACATATACTTTATGGTTTTACCTCACCAGCAAAAACTATTTCTTCATGCTTTACTTTCAAATTATCCTCTTGCATATATAAGTCAGCAAATCAAACGTTTTCATCCTACTGCTAGGCGTAAATCATTCTGTGCTTGGATAAAGATCTTCACAGTTTCCTTCCCTCTATACCCACTTGTACAGGGTGCTGTTGATGTTGTATTTTGGGCTATAATAGTTTGCCACTGCCAGGTAAGTATGACCTTTGTATTCAAATGACGTCATACCGTGTGCTCCGTGTGTTGGAATCTCTTGGTATTTGACGAACCGCGCTCCAGAGGCCTGGTACACAACTGACTGTGTGTTGTGTCCCTGACTGGAATCATAGTGATTGGTCACACCCAGGTACGTTTGACCGCTGATCATAAATGGATGCCAAGCGCTGGCTCCACGAGTAGGAATGGACTGGAACAGAACGAACTTGTTGCCATCCCAATTGTAAATGAAGGAGTCGATATTGCTGCTGCTTCCAGAGTTCTGATTAGCAAAGGCAAGGAATGTGTGACGATTAACGTTAAATGATTTTACATCGCGGGTTCCGTAAGTCTGAAGAGACTGAAACTTAACAAAGTGTCCTCCTGACCTCTTGAACACAGTGGACTGAACAGAATACTTCTGTTGGGAGTTGTAATAGTTTGCAAAAGCAATGAAAGTCTCATTGTTTATTAAAAATGCTGTACATCCAAGAGCACCTTCAGTTGCTATCTCCTGAAACTTGTTAAACTTGCCGCTGCTCCATTTGTAGATGACTGATTTTGTGGAATAGGTACTTCCATCGTGGTAGTTTGCCACTGCGAGGTAATTTTCACCATTTATAGAGAAAAATGTGAAGTGGCTTCCTCCTCTTGTAGATAACTTCTGAAAGATTACAAAAAGGTTTCCATTCCACTGATAAATGACTGAGTCCAGCACGTGGGTTCCATCGTACCAATTAGCTACAGCGAGGAAATGCTTGTCAGCGATTGAAAAGTACTCAATGCCATAGGCTCCTCTTGTTTGCATGGTTTGGTACAAAGTGAATTTTCCGGTTGATTCGTCCATCTTGTAGATCATGGAACTCGCCTTTTGCTTTTTAATGTCGCTATGATGGTTAGCAAAAGCGAGAAACAGTTTTCCATCAATGGTGAAATGTTCCACATATGCAGCTCCTCGGGTTGGAATGTCTTGAATTTTCTCAAAGAAGTGGAAACCAGTGGAACAATCTTAATAAAATGAAAAACAATAAAAAATGTTTCACGAGGATGGTCGTACAACTTTACCAACTTATCACCTACCTCTTCCAAATTTCCCAAAACGTGAATACGTTGCTTTTGTAACCAAAAGGCTTGGGGAATTTTGGTCAGCAAATAAAGATGAAATCTCGCCAAACGCGTGTTGCTGACGCAATAATTCCACCATCACGATGTGACACCAGGCGGCAAGTACTTAAACCAGGAAAGGTGGAACGGCGGAACGCCGGAGTGCTTAAACCGGGAACGGTGTGTGATTGCATGAAAATTAAAACTGATTGTTTTATATTGTTTATATATATATATATATATATATATATATATATATATAAGTACATCCAAGACATATATATATATATATATATATATATATATATATATATATATATATATAGATATATATATATATATGAGTTGCCCTGATGAAGTCTTTTAATAAAGACGAAATATTGGCAAAGTCGTATTTTCCAGTTCTTGGCTATTATATATATATACATATAGACATATATATATATATATATATATATATAGACATATATACATATGTATATATGTATGTATATAATATTCAATTGTGGACTAGTATGTGTGTGTGTGTATATATATATATATATATATATATATTTACATATTTATATAACGCATGGGACGTTACAACAACCAAAAATGCCTGCCTTTTTATCGAAACTGAAATCAGTTACTGATACTGAAGATAGCAGAAGAAATCAATCAGCTGAATAATAGGAATAATTTGCTGTTATATACATAAATACTGGCTCGCTGTATGGTGTTGGTTTGCATTCACCCATTTCAACGTGTAACCAACAACGACAACACGCACGTATAGTAATTTATTATTTTCCCGCCATTTGGATAATTACGACAATTAATTCATCACGGGACAAGCAAAGACCAACTGAGCATGGACCCGAGCTCAAGAAGGTGAGACATCTTCTTTATTTCGTTTCCTGTTGTTCCTCTACGCCTTTCAGTGTCTTTACTCAAGTGTTGACACAGTCTTTGATTTGATTAACCCGGCGTAATTTCTTTTTTCCTAGCCCCAGTCAAAGCCTGGAAAAAAAGAGGTAACGTATATATAGCGACATACAGTATAGCATGCGATTAGAAATATCCTGAGCTTAACTTTCAATTACACACAGTTCCCGGCTTAAGTATTCCGGCGTTCCAGGTTTAAGTACTTGCCACACTAGGCCCAGGGATGGGGGGGGGGGGGAAGGGGGTGCTTGAGTCATTTTTTGCTGGGTATGTGCCGCTGGCTTCTCAGAACTCCTACCCCAATGTAGTCTATCCTGTGGCCAGTTATAAACCCCATCTTAATCATTTTTGGCAAAATGTAGGTTAAGTAGGTCATCCTAAAAGGAATTGACACATTTTTTAAACTGAATGTAGAACACTTTACTTTTCACTTACAGCACAAACATTCTGGTACATTTACCCCAAAATCCCGAAAATGTGCGACCCCATACTAGTAACAATATTGAAAATGCAACCCGATTATAGTCAGTCCAGTAGTGAAAATGCGACCCCATCCAGCTATGGTTGGCGGAATGGTGCAAAATTCAACGAATCAAAATCGCTTCCAACATCAACAACCAATCTGAAGTTCAACACAAAATTGCTTCCAACATCAACAACCAATCTGAAGTTCAACACAAAATCGCTTCCAACATCAACAACCAATCTGAAGTTCAACATTTTTTTTCTATATCAACAATAAAATCCGTCCAACTTCAACGGCTGACGAAATTAAGTCAACATCAACAACAATTCCTCTTTGTCTTTTAAACAGCGAATCACCTCAAAACCAACATCGAAAAGCTTCTCAACTTCAACAACAAAATATTACGTTCAAAAATTTGGGGACGAGCGACTGGTTATGGTCGGGGGAGGCAGGGACAGAAAAAATTCCTACTAAAGCATGCTGAGAAATAGAAAATGGCGGCGGGCGGAGCAAGTAGCCACAGTATCGGATGGGACTTGTTTTTTATAGATTTGGAGAAGCTAGTTTTAGATTATGAGCAAATGAAAGCGTCAAACTTTACCACAAACGTTTCCTTAGCCGAAACTCTTCTGGAAACGTTTGAAAATGCTGTTCAAGCTTTACGAAACGTGCTTCCTCATGTTTATCATTCACATTCACTTGCTGCTATAGGGAACATATTTGTTTACAAACATTGTTTTTATTTAAATGTTCAAAATGTTAAACAAAAGAATTCTTTGTTTCACCAGTTACTGAGTTTGGACTAGAGCATTTGTCAAAATTTGACGAAATTAGTGATGATGAGCTAGACCAAAAAGTTAGGAATTTATGCAAGAACATGGATGCTTTGTTGGATTATCCATGAACCTTGGATAGGGTGTCTGGAAAATTCAGACCTAGAAAACTCAGACCTCAGACCTCAGACCTAGAAAACTCAGACCCCCCCAATCTGGAAAACTCAGACCCCCTCATAACTATACAAATTTTCAAAGTCAAATAAACGTGGGCAAAATGAATTATCGCCGTTCAGTGCGCTGAAATGTTACACCCTCTATTTATCGCAGATAACAAACACTTCACCTTTGTCGTCTCATGTTATTATAATCGGCTCCGGAGCACGAGTCGAGACCTAAAAAAACTCAGACCCCCCAATCTGGAAAACTCAGACCCTCTCATATACAAATTTTCAAAGTCAAATAAACGTGGGCAAAATGAATTATCGCCGTTCATGAGGGGGTCTGAGTTTTCCAGTTTAGGGGGGTCTGAGTTTTCTAGGTCTCGTGCTCCGGAGCCGATTATAATTTTGTCCACGTTTATTTGACTTTGAAAATTTGTGTAGTTATGAGGGGGTCTGAGTTTTCCAGATTGGGGGGGTCTGAGTTTTCTAGGTCTCGTGCTCCGGAGCCGATTATAATAACATGAGACGACAAAGGTGAAGTGTTTGTTATCTGCGATAAATAGAGGGTGTAACATTTCAGCGCACTGAACGGCGATAATTCATTTTGCCCACGTTTATTTGACTTTGAAAATTTGTATAGTTATGAGGGGGTCTGAGTTTTCCAGATTGGGGGGGTCTGAGTTTTCTAGGTCTGAGGTCTGAGGTCTGAGGTCTGAGTTTTCTAGGTCTGAGTTTTTCAGACACCCACCTTGGATATTCAGGGAATCAGAATCCAGCAAGATCGCATTTAGTAGTAGTAGTAGTAGTAGTAGTAGTAGTAGTAGTAGTAGTAGTAGTAGTAGTAGTAGTAGTAGTAGTAGTAGTAGTAGTAGTAGTAGTAGTAGTAGTAGTAGTAGTAGTAGTAGTAGTAGTAGTAGTAGTAGTAGTAGTAGTAGTAGTAGTAGTAGTAGTAGTAGTAGTAGTAGTAGTAGTAGTAGTAGTAGTAGTAGTAGTAGTAGTAGTAGTAGTAGTAGTAGTAGTAGTAGTAGTAGTAGTAGTAGTAGTAGTAGTAGTAGTAGTAGTAGTAGTAGTAGTAGTAGTAGTAGTAGTAGTAGTAGTAGTAGTAGTAGTAGTAGTAGTAGTAGTAGTAGTAGTAGTAGTAGTAGTAGTAGTAGTAGTAGTAGTAGTAGTAGTAGTAGTAGTAGTAGTAGTAGTAGTAGTAGTAGTAGTAGTAGTAGTAGTAGTAGTAGTAGTAGTAGTAGTAGTAGTAGTAGTAGTAGTAGTAGTAGTAGTAGTAGTAGTAGTAGTAGTAGTAGTAGTAGTAGTAGTAGTAGTAGTAGTAGTAGTAGTAGTAGTAGTAGTAGTAGTAGTAGTAGTAGTAGTAGTAGTAGTAGTAGTAGTAGTAGTAGTAGTAGTAGTAGTAGTAGTAGTAGTAGTAGTAGTAGTAGTAGTAGTAGTAGTAGTAGTAGTAGTAGTAGTAGTAGTAGTAGTAGTAGTAGTAGTAGTAGTAGTAGTAGTAGTAGTAGTAGTAGTAGTAGTAGTAGTAGTAGTAGTAGTAGTAGTAGTAGTAGTAGTAGTAGTAGTAGTAGTAGTAGTAGTAGTAGTAGTAGTAGTAGTAGTAGTAGTAGTAGTAGTAGTAGTAGTAGTAGTAGTAGTAGTAGTAGTAGTAGTAGTAGTAGTAGTAGTAGTAGTAGTAGTAGTAGTAGTAGTAGTAGTAGTAGTAGTAGTAGTAGTAGTAGTAGTAGTACTAGTAGTAGTAGTAGTAGTAGTAGTAATAGATCGCTTTATTTGCATGACCGCAAAATTTTACAGTATTGCAAAAGCTTATTAATTAATAACAAAACAAGGTTAATAGTAATATTGTCCTAAGTTACATTACTCTCATTAGATAATAGTAAAGTATCACGTATATTTGTACATGACGAAATGAACTTCATTACTAGCTTATTTACAAGATGATCATTAGAGTTCATAAGTAGTTTTATGCTTTCAGAGGTTGATTTCATTTCAAAGTCAGGTATTATTTCATATATTTGATTTAAGAAAGTCTCCCTCTGAAAGGAGTATCTGCTACACTGAAACAGGAAATGAGATTCATTTTCAACTTGATTTGACTTGCACAATGGGCATAACCTGTTTTCCCTTGGTATATGGTCTCTCTGATACCGACCTAGTTCAATCATAAGTTTATGATTACTTACTTTAAACTTCACTAAATTTCGCCTTTCATTAAAATTTCTAAGCTGATGTAGGTAATCGGATGTAGAGTACTCATCTTTAAAAACTTTGTAAAATTCTAATTTCTTTGAATGTTCAACGCTGTGTTGCCAAAAATATATATACTTCTCCTCCATATAGGTTGAATATCGCTTAACTGTGTCATTGTCAAAAGACTCAAGATCTACATAAGATGAATGGTATTGTTCTATCATGTTTATAAAATTGGAATAAAATCCGGAATTATTAACAGAGTGAAGGTTTTTCGACATGAGGAAAGCTTGTTTGACTATAGAAGCATTATTTTTGTTGTTTAGATAGACAAAATATTTCATAATTTTTTGATTAATTTGGACAATTAGTGGTAATCTCCCAAGTTCGGCTCTACACGCTAAGTTAGAGGCCTTATTGTTTACTTCTAAGTAGCGTTTACAGAATTTGAGATGGATTTTTTCTATTGCGGAATTGTCCCATTTTTTAAAATCCTGTTTAGTGTACATCCCCCATACCTCACTGTTGTAGCTTAAGATCGGGAATATCATCGTGTCAAAAATCTGTGATGCGGTATTGGGATTTAGTCTATGAAGAAGTGTATGTTTTCGTATACTAGAGAAGGCGTGTAGAGCTTTTTCTTTTAAGTGTTCTTGAGCAAGAGTAAAGTTTCCTGTTGGAGTTAGACGTGTGCCTAAATAGGTGTATTCTTGAACAATTTGAATTGTTTCAGTGCCTATCTTGAAGTTTGTGTCAACAGATTTCCTTGGGCGTTTTTGAAATATCATTATTTTTGTTTTCTTTGGGTTGATTTGTAACATCCATGTTCCGCAATATGAAGAGAGCGCGTTTAGACAGTTTTGTAACCCTATTTTGGATCTTGACAGGATTATCAAATCATCTGCATATAGGAGTGAATTTATTTTGGTTCCATTTGGAAGAATGAATGGATCAGACATGGTGTTTTCGAATAAATACGGCAAATTGTTGATATATAGGTTAAATAAAAGGGGACTTAAAATACATCCTTGACGTACACCTCTTGAGTATGAGAAAGATCGAGTTTTGTTTTCTCCGATTCTTACGGAACATGTAGAGCTGCAATAAAGGGTTTTAATCAGGTTGTAAAAGTGGCCTCCTATATTAATCTTGAGTAGTTTGTAGAACAACCCCTCGTGCCAGACGGAATCGAAAGCTTTACGAAAATCTACGAAACAAGCATAGACCTTTTCTTTATGGTAGTGGACGTATTTATCTATTAGGGTCCTCAGCGTGAAAACATGATCTGCAGTACGGTTTTCGGGCAGGAAACCAATTTGAGAATTATGTAATATCTTGTTTTCTTCAAAGTACAAATGTAATCTTTGATTTAAAATGGAGCTAAACAATTTTCCAAGGCAGCTAGATACACATATGCCTCTATAGTTTGTCGGGTCACTCTTGTCACCCGATTTGTAGATCGGAGTTATAAGGCCTTGACACCAAATATCTGGCATGTTCCCAGATTGCAGAATAAGATTAAAGAGTTTTTTATAAACAGGCATAAGCGATTCAAGGCTCGCTTTGATCATTTCGTTTCTAATTTTGTCAACAAATGGGGATTTCTCATTTTTTAATTTCTTCACTGCTTGGCGTATCTCTTGTTCAGTTATCGAATGATCTAAATTGCTAAGCTTTTCTTTTTCTTTTTCCAATGATTGCAACTCATTATAAATTTCTTGTTGTTGTATGGAAGTTCTCGGGTCTTTAGAGTGTAAGGATTGAAAGTGGTTGAGCCACGTTTCCTCCGAGATAGGGGCGGGGACATTTTCGACAATAGTATCGTTCATTGACTTTAAACAATTCCAAAACGATGCGCTGTTGGGATTTAATCCTAGTTCGTCGAGTTTCAGAGATTTTTCAGTCTGAAATGCTCTCCTTTTTGAGTCAAGGAGCTTTTTGTAATCAGTCAAGGTTTTATGAAATTTCTCCCGCAACTCAGAGTTAAAGGGATCACGATGTTTTTGATTTGATACTCTTCGTAACTCGTGTCTTTTTAGACGACATTCACGGTCGAACCATTTTTTGTTAACCGTTGCCTTAATACGTTTGCGAGTTTTTTTGGTTTTAATATTGAGGCAGATTTTTGATGCCGCAGTTAGAATGTTCACAGCATCGTCTAATGAGACGTTCACGTCTTCTGTGTGTTGTTCCATATATTCCCTTATTAGGATTTGGATTGATTCCGTGCGTAACGTGTTTCTGAATTTTAAATACGAGTCACTTTCCCAACAGAATTGGCGTGGTAGACTCGTTAATCTATCGGTAGAACATGCATTTTGGGTATTGCTTGTTGGTAAGCTGTTGTTTATATTCAGCCATGCGACGATGGCACTGTGGTCCGATAAGTAAGATGGTTGCTTAACAACAAAACTATTAACATTAAGTAATGTATATTGATCGCATATTACGTAATCGATAACGCTTGTCCCGTTTTTCCCATGAAAGGTGGGTCTGCCTAGAGTATCACCATTAGTTCTGCCATTTACTATTCTTAGATCAAGGTTTTTGCAAATTTCTAGTAGTCTTTTTCCATGACTGTTTATGACGTTATCAAGACTATTTCTTTGAGCTGGCTGAAACGCTGATTCTGATTGATCATTAGAGATTACGTCGTTGCCCTCTTGCGAGACAGTATCGGAGTATTTTCCGGTTCTTGAATTGAAGTCTCCCATAAGAATAATAGATCCTGTCGGAGACATATCTATTATGTCTTGTTCTAGCTGATCAAAAATTTCGGGATCGAAATATTTCGAGTTGCACGGAGGTATATATATTCCGCAAACGTGGATATCCTTCATCGAATTTAAGAGGTCTTTCTTGATTATAAACCAAACATAATTTTGCGTTGATTTTGTGATTACAATATTTGTATCGAGTTTGTTCTTATAGAGTAAGGCTAATCCTCCAGAGTTCCGACCACCTTTTCTCGATTGGTTAGGGGTAGAACATTGTACAAATGATTTATATCCGGTTATTTCCAAGTCAGTGCAATTGCCAATTTCGGTAAGTAGTATAAAATCACAGTTATCAATTTCATTCAAAAAATCAGGGTTCTGTAATTTGTTTCCAAGGCATTTGGAAGATAATCCGTTGATATTCCAAGCACAAAGGGACAAGTAGTTGTAGTAGTAGTAGTAGTAGTAGTAGTAGTTGTAGTAGTAGTAGTAGTAGTAGTAGTAGTAGTAGTAGTAGTTGTAGTAGTAGTAGTAGTAGTAGTAGTAGTAGTAGTAGTAGTAGTAGTAGTAGTAGTAGTAGTAGTTGTAGTAGTAGTAGTAGTAATAGTAATAGATCGCTTTATTTGCATGACCGCAAAATTTTACAGTATTGCAAAAGCTTATTAATTAATAACAAAACAAGGTTAATAGTAATATTGTCCTAAGTTACATTACTCTCATTAGATAATAGTAAAGTATCACGTATATTTGTACATGACGAAATGAACTTCATTACTAGCTTATTTACAAGATGATCATTAGAGTTCATAAGTAGTTTTATGCTTTCAGAGGTTGATTTCATTTCAAAGTCAGGTATTATCTCATATATTTGATTTAAGAAAGTCTCCCTCTGAAAGGAGTATCTGCTACACTGAAACAGGAAATGAGATTCATTTTCAACTTGATTTGACTTGCACAATGGGCATAACCTGTTTTCCCTTGGTATATGGTCTCTCTGATACCGACCTAGTTCAATCATAAGTTTATGATTACTTACTTTAAACTTCACTAAATTTCGCCTTTCATTAAAATTTCTAAGCTGATGTAGGTAATCGGATGTAGAGTACTCATCTTTAAAAACTTTGTAAAATTCTAATTTCTTTGAATGTTCAACGCTGTGTTGCCAAAAATATATATACTTCTCCTTCATATAGGTTGAATATCGCTTAACTGTGTCATTGTCAAAAGACTCAAGATCTACATTAGATGAATGGTAGTGTTTTATCATGTTTATAAAATTGGAATAAAATCCGGAATTATTAACAGAGTGAAGGTTTTTCGACATGAGGAAAGCTTGTTTGACTATAGAAGCATTATTTTTGTTGTTTAGATAGACAAAATATTTCATAATTTTTTGATTAATTTGGACAATTAGTGGTAATCTCCCAAGTTCGGCTCTACACGCTAAGTTAGAGGCCTTATTGTTTACTTCTAAGTAGCGTTTACAGAATTTGAGATGGATTTTTTCTATTGCGGAATTGTCCCATTTTTTAAAATCCTGTTTAGTGTACATCCCCCATACCTCACTGTTGTAGCTTAAGATCGGGAATATCATCGTGTCAAAAATCTGTGATGCGGTATTGGGATTTAGTCTATGAAGAAGTGTATGTTTTCGTATACTAGAGAAGGCGTGTAGAGCTTTTTCTTTTAAGTGTTCTTGAGCAAGAGTAAAGTTTCCTGTTGGAGTTAGACGTGTGCCTAAATAGGTGTATTCTTGAACAATTTGAATTGTTTCAGTGCCTATTTTGAAGTTTGTGTCAACAGATTTCCTTGGGCGTTTTTGAAATATCATTATTTTTGTTTTCTTTGGGTTGATTTGTAACATCCATGTTCCGCAATATGAAGAGAGCGCGTTTAGACAGTTTTGCAACCCTATTTTGGATCTTGACAGGATTATCAAATCATCTGCATATAGGAGTGAATTTATTTTGGTTCCATTTGGAAGAATGAATGGGTCAGACATGGTGTTTTCGAATAAATACGGCAAATTGTTGATATATAGGTTAAATAAAAGGGGACTTAAAATACATCCTTGACGTACACCTCTTGAGTATGAGAAAGATCGAGTTTTGTTTTCTCCGATTCTTACGGAACATGTAGAGCTGCAATAAAGGGTTTTAATCAGGTTGTAAAAGTGGCCTCCTATATTAATCTTGAGTAGTTTGTAGAACAACCCCTCGTGCCAGACGGAATCGAAAGCTTTACGAAAATCTACGAAACAAGCATAGACCTTTTCTTTATGGTAGTGGACGTATTTATCTATGAGGGTCCTCAGCGTGAAAACATGATCTGCAGTACGGTTTTTGGGCAGGAAACCAATTTGAGAATTATGTAATATCTTGTTTTCTTCAAAGTACAAATGTAATCTTTGATTTAAAATGGAGCTAAACAATTTTCCAAGGCAGCTAGATACACATATGCCTCTATAGTTTGTCGGGTCACTCTTGTCACCCGATTTGTAGATCGGAGTTATAAGGCCTTGACACCAAATATCTGGCATTTTCCCAGATTGCAGAATAAGATTAAAGAGTTTTTTATAAACAGGCATAAGCGATTCAAGGCTCGCTTTGATCATTTCGTTTCTAATTTTGTCAACAAATGGGGATTTCTCATTTTTTAATTTCTTCACTGCTTGGCGTATCTCTTGTTCAGTTATCGAATGATCTAAATTGCTAAGCTTTTCTTTTTCTTTTTCCAATGATTGCAACTCATTATGAATTTCTTGTTGTTGTATGGAAGTTCTCGGGTCTTTAGAGTGTAAGGATTGAAAGTGGTTGAGCCACGTTTCCTCCGAGATAGGGGCGGGGACATTTTCGACAATAGTATCGTTCATTGACTTTAAACAATTCCAAAACGATGCGCTGTTGGGATTTAATCCTAGTTCGTCGAGTTTCAGAGATTTTTCAGTCTGAAATGCTCTCCTTTTTGAGTCAAGGAGCTTTTTGTAATCAGTCAAGGTTTTATGAAATTTCTCCCGCAACTCAGAGTTAAAGGGATCACGATGTTTTTGATTTGATACTCTTCGTAACTCGTGTCTTTTTAGACGACATTCACGGTCGAACCATTTTTTGTTAACCGTTGCCTTAATACGTTTGCGAGTTTTTTTGGTTTTAATCTTGAGGCAGATTTTTGATGCCGCAGTTAGAATGTTCACAGCATCATCTAATGAGACGTTCACGTCTTCTGTGTGTTGTTCCATATATTCCCTTATTAGGATTTGGATTGATTCCGTGCGTAACGTGTTTCTGAATTTTAAATACGAGTCACTTTCCCAACAGAATTGGCGTGGTAGACTCGTTAATCTATCGGTAGAACATGCATTTTGGGTATTGCTTGTTGGTAAGCTGTTGTTTATATTCAGCCATGCGACGATGGCACTGTGGTCCGATAAGTAAGATGGTTGCTTAACAACAAAACTATTAACATTAAGTAATGTATATTGATCGCATATTACGTAATCGATAACGCTTGTCCCGTTTTTCCCATGAAAGGTGGGTCTGCCTAGAGTATCACCATTAGTTCTGCCATTTACTATTCTTAGATCAAGGTTTTTGCAAATTTCTAGTAGTCTTTTTCCATGACTGTTTATGACGTTATCAAGACTATTTCTTTGAGCTGGCTGAAACGCTGATTCTGATTGATCATTAGAGATTACGTCGTTGCCCTCTTGCGAGACAGTATCGGAGTATTTTCCGGTTCTTGAATTGAAGTCTCCCATAAGAATAATAGATCCTGTCGGAGACATATCTATTATGTCTTGTTCTAGCTGATCAAAAATTTCGGGATCGAAATATTTCGAGTTGCACGGAGGTATATATATTCCGCAAACGTGAATATCCTTCATCGAATTTAAGAGGTCTTTCTTGATTATAAACCAAACATAATTTTGCGTTGATTTTGTGATTACAATATTTTTATCGAGTTTGTTCTTATAGAGTAAGGCTAATCCTCCAGAGTTCCGACCACCTTTTCTCGATTGGTTAGGGGTAGAACATTGTACAAATGATTTATATCCGGTTATTTCCAAGTCAGTGCAATTGCCAATTTCGGTAAGTAGTATAAAATCACAGTTATCAATTTCATTCAAAAAATCAGGGTTCTGTAATTTGTTTCCAAGGCATTTGGAAGATAATCCGTTGATATTCCAAGCACAAAGGGACAATTTGCTTGAAATATCGGGGCAAACTTTGGTACCAATGATAGCTTCATTATTTCCTCATTATACTGGTATAAAATTTATAGTAGTATTACGTAGAATTAAGTGTCTCAATGTTCAAATAAAGTTTCATGGTTAATTAAACAAATGATTTTACAAATCGTAGAAAGGATATGATTTCTTGAGGTATTGTATTTGTTACGCTGCTGGGTGGGTGGGTCTCTTCACGGGCAATTTCCATTTTTCCAGCGTGCGGAAGTGTTTGATGCGGTGCGTTGGGATACTGATGGGGGACAGCTGGCGTTTGATTCTGTGCAGCTTGGTATGGTGTAGGGGTTATTTGTTGCTGCAGTCGTGGTTTAACAAGTGGCATTGCCTGCGGACGAGTCTGAGGATCGTAAGGCCAGTGATAGGTATGAGGAGGTGTGTTCTCGATGGCGTTGCTGTATGACGTATGACGCAACAGCGGACTGCGACCTTGGGGAGATGCCGGGTGATTTCGTGGTGTTCTTCGTTGGGCACGGCCATGAATGGCGTCTTTTAGGTTTTTCGCGAAAAGTCCTATGTGGCGTTTAAGAATATGCTTGTGATCATGGAGAACATTTGGTTGATTCGCGAAAAGGTTGTCGTGCTTGATTAATTGTACATTGGGTACATGTACATTGGGTACATTGGGTGGTAGTAGTAGTAGTAGTAGTAGTAGTAGTAGTAGTAGTAGTAGTAGTAGTAGTAGTAGTAGTAGTAGTAGTAGTAGTAGTAGTAGTAGTAGTAGTAGTAGTAGTAGTAGTAGTAGTAGTAGTAGTAGTAGTAGTAGTAGTAGTAGTAGTACTTCCACAAGGTGGCTCTTCAATCTCAAATCAAATCAAATTTGTAAGAGTCTAGTAAGAATTGATCCAAGAAATGCAAGAACTCGATGGGCCGTTACCATCTCAGCTCTCGACGTGCAAACTGTGTGCCTGGCCCAAGCAGCTTGTGGCACCTAGATGGGCATCATTCTCTGGTATCTTGGGGATTTGTTATACATGGAGCTATTGATGGCTATTCACGTTTAATCACTTACCTTCACTGCTCAACCAATAATCACAGTGAGATGGTAAAAGAATTGTTCCTAGATGCTATTCAGTCATTTGGATTGCCTTGAAGGGTCTGGACAGATCTGTAGGTGGGGAAAATGTTGGCATCTGGCAAGAAATGCAACAAAGAAGAGGCCTGAACAGGGGAAGCTACTTGGCAGGTACTTCAACCCACAACCAGAGAATCGAATGACTTTGGCGGGATGTCTTTCGTTGTGTAGCCCACATCTTTTACTACACATTCCAGGTAATAATGTAAGAGAATGGTTTATTGAATATGGATAATCAAATTGATAAATCTGCTCTGCATGAAGTGTTTCTGCCCTGTATAAACAGAGCTATTGCAAGTTTTAAAATGGCATGGAATAGCCATCCACTTAGAACTGAGCACAACTGGAGCCCACAGAGAATCTGGTCCAGTGGTATGGTTGATATCACAAACCGTACTCTGACTGCAGTAGCAGACGTTGCTGAGGCAGAGCCAGCTATAGATGATTTAGAGTGGTATGGATTTGATCCAGCCGCACCTACACCAATGGATGAAGAGTTACCCACAGTGGAAGTTGATGATGCCACTCTACTTTCAGATGATATCTTAGACCAGCTCTGTACTATGGTTAATCCACTACAAGAATCAAATCATTATGGAACTGATAGATACACATATTGCCTTACTACTCTTCAAGGTTTAGTTACCAATGCGTAATGTACAGAGAAAGACTGAACATTTTTGGGGTCAGGATATTCCAATATGGGCCCTGCCAAGCAAAAGGGACCTTACACTGTATGTAAACTTTCAGCAACATTAATTTTATCAAAATTTTACATGGCATCCTGGAGATTTGATCATCTTAGTGATGTTGGAATTTTACACTTTTTAGGCAAAATTGCAAAAATTCTGTACTTAGGTCCATTTTCAATTGACAGGGCTTAATCTAATCTAAGGTGCATGATGAAACAAAGCTTATCCTGTGGTTGACCACTACATGAGTAGAAACCTGCATACAAAAACCTAGAATTTTAGCCTGTAAAGGTTATTATAGTATTGGTCTTTACAGGGAAATAAGGGATCCAAATCAGCAGTTTTAGCCTAAAGAGCTTCTTATATCAAGGTTCTTATCAGTGGGTTTTAATGTCTTTTTGGCTATATTATTATTTTTGACTTGATCTCAGACCTTGTTCTGGACTTCCTCCCCTTTTCTCAGAGATGTTGGCCTGTGGGAGTGGTATATTGGCAATCTGTGTACAACAGTGCCCCCCTCTTATTTGCCCCTCCTCAACCATACTGCCTCAATTGTGCTTGGATTCAGCAGAGCTCACAGCTGAATAATGGACCATAGAAAGCAAGCTAGTAATTGGACAGTACATGTTAAGTTTCTAACATATTGTTTATTGCCAAAGCGTACACTTTCTTGCTAAAGCTGTTCATGGACTACAGGCCAACAGTAAACAAATTACTTTGGGTTTCCAAAGCATTGTAGAATTTGAACAAATGCATAATGCTTGAGGATGAAAATACTATTATTTGACTTAACTCTCTGGATTGGAGTGCAGGTGTCAGACCCAAGAAACGCTACTAACTCAAATACCACTATTTCTTTTCTGTGGTTTCGTTTAAATATTTAGCTGTAAATATTCAAGAGTATTTCATGTGTCTAATGTCTACACTCTAGCTTCTCGTGCTTTCCTGAGTGTTCTATTATGTTTCTAAATACACTTCAAGTAAAATCACTTTTTTGTTTTATAGTACACAGTTTTGTGTTCAACTCAACATGAAACTTCTACAAGAGTGTCCGAAATAAGGCCCCCAAACCCTGATTGCCATTCTCACTAGTTTTTCTTGGACTCCTAAATTCTCAAATCCCTAAGAATCTAAAGTTGGATTTAAACATCCTTAATCTTGTCTCAGCAGAGGCTTGGATTTTATACATTTTTCCTAAAACTTATTGTGGACCCTCCTACAACCTACAATAATCATTTTTTATAATATCAGTTTAGCAGAAACATAATGTAATTTGTTACATTTTTCAAAGTGTATATTATTCTGTTTCTTAGTTAAAAATTTCAACACTTGTCTTGTAAAATAATCAGGGGCACCCAACGACAACTTTCGGTAGATATCTGTTCGGTGGATGATAGTTCGCCTTGGGTTTTCGGCGTCGATTCAAGAGTGCACTCGGATTTTCGTAACTAAAACGTGGCCTAAAAGATTCGCAATGGGGAAATCATAGCCCCTAAGGTTTTCGGAAAGGTTGTAATTGCTGTTTTTGGCAGTTAAAAACGTCAGCTAGCATTTTCGGAAAGAAATTAGTTCCATAGAAAGTTCGTGGGAAGTTCATTTCAACTTGCATTTTCTAAAAGGAAGATTTTGTTCCCTAACATTTTCGGGCAATTAAAATTTCAGCTAGGGAATCCGAACAGATGAACTCCTTCTAGCTAATGAAAACATTACTTTAAACAGACTTCAAACACCATAAGGTACTTAAAAATGCCTTTCTACAGCTTTTGGTTGATTTGGCTCGTTGGGTGCCCCTGAATAATGATGGTTAAATGCTCGGAGATATTAGCTGCACAAGCTACTCTAAAAATCTGAGGGTAAATAAAAGAGATGTATGTATGTAATAAATGTTGCTCTGATTTCAGACCATTTCAAGTTCCAAATAATGAATTACAGCCTGTTTGTTATCTTAAGTAGTGTAAAAAGAGTCCATCAAATTCACCACCGGTACGTGGGAGATTTATTTTCCCCCAACAAAACCCCCATCATTAACTTCGAGCAAAGCGATGATGGTGGTATTTGATGGACTCTTTTTCCACTACTTCTGAACATCATCTCGTTTGTCCAAAAGCCATACAGTCTTGGAAATTGACTGGACATGCTTGATCTTTTCTTGTTTTGTCTTCTTTAGCCTGTTCCAAAGCAGAAATGCCAATCTCTGGGGATCTTAAACCTTGAGATTTTTTGTCATCAGGAACTTCCCCCCCCCCCCCTCTCCCCCCACCTAGGGCGCAACCCACTCACTTCCCGCTATTAGCTCACTCCTTCCTCCCCACAAAAAAACTCAGCCACCCAACCCCCCAAAAATGACTTCCTTCCAAATAAAATCATTCAGAATCGAATTAGGCCCTCCTTTTTGTTTAGTTTCTCTCAACGTACGTGTATTTGAAAGTCAGCGATGCAGAAATATATTAAGAAACGGCGAAGCATTGAAAAATAGAAATTCGTTTAATTTAACTGTAATTTGGGGATGCAATTTGCGTCTATAATGGAGCACAGTCTTGGAAACGTTCAAAGTCGTTTTTATCCGGGAGATACGGGATACCGGGATATTCGTTCCGTATCCGGGAGATTCCCGGATAATCTGGGAGAGTTGGCATAAGTGCCAATGGCCCGGAATGTTTTGTATTTTTATAGCCAGTCGAGAAGATCGCTCTAAAGAGCTCCTTTCTGTGGTTTGATTCGCAAAAGCATCCGCCATATTTCTTTCCCCGTGCTTCTATTTCCCAGCATGCCCTAGTAGGAATTTTTTTTCTGTCCCAGCCCACCCCCCCCCCCCCTCCCCCCGACCATAACCAGTCGCTCATCCCCAAATTGTTGAACGTAATATTTCGTCGTTGAAGTTGAGACGCTTTTCGATGTTGGTTTTGAGGTGATTCGCTGTTGAAGACAAAGAGGAATTGTTGTTGATGTTGACTTAATTTCGTCAGCCGTTGAAGTTGGACGGATTTTATTGTTGATATAGAAAGAAAATGTCGAACTTCAGATTGGTTGTTGATGTTGGAAGCGATTTTGTGTTGAACTTCAGATTGGTTGTTGATGTTGGAAGCAATTTTGTGTTGAACTTCAGATTGGTGGTTGATGTTGGAAGCGATTTTGATTCACTGAATTTTGCACCATTCCGCCAACCATATCCAGCGGCACATCCTCATTACAAGGAAGTACCTCCACTCTCACTCCCGGGACATTAAGCCACCTTTACCTTCCATGAGTAAACGCTGAGAACGAATGGCTTACTGGTGGGAACTTGAAACTGTAATTGCCGAGATCCTTGAGACTGCGCGACGCTCACGATCTTCAACAATCACAGGGGTCGCGTGGTGCGAGTCAATAGACAATTCGAACTCCAATCGGATAGAATGACTAAAATGATTTAATTACAGTTCAAAGTTCCTAGATGCACATTACAGAGTAGCGATTAATCCTAGATTTAGCGATGATAGAACGAAGTAAAGGTAGGCGGTAACGGTAGCCGTGGTAGAGATGCAAGTAGTAGCAGTACGTGGTGGCAGTAGTAGTAGGTTCGAACTGAAATACGATAGTTAAAAAATACATTCTAACTTAGATAATAGCCTTTTAGCAACACATGCAACATACATTAAAACGTGATAATTGATACTAAAAACCAGTACAATTAAAAAAACTCACAATAACAAAGTATACTCAAAAACAAAACTAAATATGTCAATAAAGCACCATTTGAGATTGAATTGAATCAAACAGCATGAGTATAAATTGAAAGAAACACGCGTGTCAGGATGTGCATATGTTTAGGGCGTTTCCCAATACGCGTGCAGCTATGATAAAAAAACCATGACACTGTAAACTTCCTAACTGTATCGTCACACTATGGTAGGGACGTTTTCATGAAATGACTAACAGAAACCATGTCCTTAATTAAAAGGAACAGAGCCACTGCCTAATATGCAAACTTAGCAAAAAGGACAAACACATGAGAAAGAATTGATGCGTCAAGCCTTACCTCTGGAACAACAAGCTGATTTACTGGAAGGTGAGCCCTGAAATTCAAAGAGGAAAGACAATTTCTTCGATCACAGAAACAGCAAAATGCTTCCATTTTCGTTTGAATCACATCTCAACTAAATTAGAGGGGTGATATTATAAGTACTCGAGAGAAGGATATAAGCACTCCTTATGTTTTAGTTTCGTTTCCTCGCAAAAAAAAAAAAGGTACTATTTTGGCTTCAGGGTGAACTATTTACATCAGTGGGGAATAGTGGCCAATCAAAATAGAGCTTGCAATTAAGAATGTAAACATGTTCAAGACAAACTTGACTGTGAACATGTTGGATAAAAGGAGTGCCATGAACACAAAAGGAAGAGCACATGTATAACAAATGAGAAGTTTTGACTACTTTAGGCTTAGTTTTGGGTTATATGGTAACGATTTATTGTCATCATTTCATGGTGGTTACCTTACTAGCGTCACATGTTCCCGGCATTCCTTTCTGCCCTGGTTCTCCTTTTTCTCCTTGTGATCCTATATTTCCAGTCGAACCTTTCCCACCCTCAGTAAGAAAGACAAGCGAATTTACCGCATTAACTCTAATGGTAATGAAGAAAGTGATTTTTAGTCGGGTGTCCTTTGTTTTTAGTCAAACCTTTCTTGCCCTGAGTTTGCGATTTAGCTATCTTTTATAGGGTTGGTTTTCTTTCGCAACACAATGAACATTGAGTTTCACAGTAAGGAAAGATAATGGAATTTACCAAATTATCTGTAATGGAGGGTAATAAAGTGATTTTCAATTGGGTGTCAAAGACTGCTTGGTTTTAAGTTTGTTCAAACAGATTTGAACATTGACTACAACTGAATCATAACGCTGCTAATCTGTACCAATAGCAATTAAATTTTCTTTTCTAAAAGGATTTCTTGTTGCTTTTGAACGTTGATGTAAATGTTAGGAAAAAGAAGGCCATTTAAAATTCGTGTTCTTGTTTTTTTTGGACCCAATTATGGAGTAATATTTTGACACCAATCGTCTTACGTGTTTTTAAACGGCGGTTTCCTGCTAACTTTACATCACAATTCATACAACCATACTACTTTTCCGAAAAGTTTCCATTGTTTCCTGGTTCTCCTTTCTCTCCCTTGAAAGACAGAGACAAAAATTAATGTGTTTCGTTCAGACCAGTCAAGGACATGTTTCTAAAATCAAATCAACTTTGGAATAGAATTTGAGTTATTTCTTTCAATCAAATGGAACTACCCAACAATTAGAATTCCAAAATTCAGTAAACCTTATAATAAAACCACTCTGTCTTAATCATAATTACAGCATACCAACCGAGTCTGCTACAATGCACATTTCCCACGTTTTTGTTACATTCCCCTCACAGAAAAAAAAATCAGAAAGAAACTAAGAGCTAAAATTGATTTCTCAACCCTTTGTGTGGAGGGTAAGATGGATGGAGGGGATTTGAAGGCATAATTCTATGTAAGCCAAGTTTATGATGGCTCCATAGAAAACAATGTGAGACATACTAATTAGGATGCATATACAAAGGAAAACCTGTTCTATTCTCTCACAGTACAGTATTTGTCCTTTTATTTTGAATACAAAAAGTGAGGACACTAACATATTTTGCCAAGTTAATCGTCCATATTCTCAATGTGCTGAGGAGACTAGTGCCATGGCAACAATTAAAGCTAATCTCAATTCTTTTGAACCAATGGTTTTACCTTAAGTTCAAGATGCTCATTTTGATACTATGAAAAAGAACTCTGTATGATCTAGGCTCCCAACCATTTTTTGGCTGCAAAATGTACCTTTTGATTTCCTAAATACTACGACGTACAGCATCTATAATACATGTACATATGACCAAAGTTTAGTTTTTCATTGATTTAAAAGCAACAGCTATAACCATCGAGCAATGAGAATGCATGGTCTCTCATTTTAAGCCTCCTTAAATTATATACAATCTTTATCACATTGTTTTAATAGCTTGTCTTAAAATGCAGAAATTATGCAAAATACCAAACTTTACTTGTCTCCTGACCTGCATCATCACCGTGTGGTCGGCTTATTATGGTCATTTGCAAATATAGTTTTTTATCAAATATGAAGCTAACATCTACATTGACACATGTATTCCTTTTGCAGTTGTAATTTCTGCAGTTTTGACCTTCAGGCTCACATTTCATGAATATATTTCCTTCTCACTTTTGTCTAAACACTAAGTAAATTATTTGTGCCCTCTTCTACAAAGAAATACAATGATATCATTATTAATAGGTTTTTTACCAAGTATTTTTCTTGTTGTCTTCTTGTTTCTATCAGTTTTTCAATTTTTACTAAAAATTTCTAATGCCTGAAGTCATCAATTGTGCTCTTTTTCCTTCAAGCCCTTTAATACCATTGTACTCAGTCAGCTGTAATACTTTAAATTTGGGAATATGATTTGTAATAAATTGTGACAAATATGTATGTACATGTACTTGATCAGAAACAATATAAAAATTGAATGGCCACTATTTTGCAATACAAGGCAAAACATGCACAAATGACTGCAGGTTTTCTTGTGATATCACTTCAAAATTCTAAAACGTAAACTATGCAGGCACCACAAAGCTCCCTTTTTGCACTGAAAAAAATTAAATCTTCAAGGAAAATTTCATACTGATATATGTACCCCCAAGAAGCACACTTTTAAATTTGATCACAGTAGTAGCAACCCACTTAAGAATGAGAAAAGCCATCTCAAAAATTCTGAAGAGAAATTATGATGTGGTGCATTTCTTTAACTTACTCTTATGGCAGCCAATAATATTGTTGGTGCCCCTCAGAAGCACACCAACAGAACAATATACTCTTAAAATTGTCAGAACGCAGTTATCACCATTAAAACTAATAATGTTCTGAGCAGCAGTACATTATACCACTAATTGTTCTAAGCTGTTTATTACCTACAATTTCACTTTTCTTTGTTTCTGAGTCTTATTCTTGCATGCAAACATATGCTGTATTTTATCACAGAGATGGAAACAAGAATACACATACCTTGACGCCAGTCTTGCCATCCTGTCCTTGCATCCCTTCTGCACCTTTCTCACCCTGAAAAAAAGAAATAATTATTCATCAGAAACAAAGGGAACTCAGTATGTTTTGATTCATTTGGTTTCATTCCAACCTTAAAATCAATCAATCAATCAATCAATCAATCAAAAACTAGCATAGCTCCATTTTCTGCATATAAATCATGCACAATCCACAATTCCTTGATTCACTCCTACATGTATGAAGGGCTAAAGCTCGAAACGTCAGCTTTTTGAATCCCTGTATATATGGTGGTCAATTTACATTTTTATCAACTCCGCCGATAAACCAAATTTACGTGTTTCACCACAGGTAACCCAGACTCAGTATCTGCTACTATATGGGAAAATACAGGGCACATATGGGGCGAAGTTCAAGTCTGGAAGTTTGTAAGAAATAGGAAATAAAAAATTATGTCACTTACCATATGTGTAGTTGTGGTTGTCCTTAATACTGAGGGTGAAGTGGACTTTATTTTCCAAAACTCCTTGTGGGAGCAGGATTGGCGTAGTGGTGAGAGAGTGCTCGCCTTCCACCAATGTGGCTCGGGTTCGATTCCCGGACTCAGCGTCATAAGTAGGCTGAGTTTGTTGGTTCTCTACTCTGCTCCGAGAGGTTTTTCTCCGGGTACTCCAGTTTTCTTCTCTCCCCAAAAACCAACATTTGATTTGACTTGATTTATTTAGAGTTGATTTGATATAGTCTCCCAAATTAGTAGAGCATCTGTGCTCGGCTAGATAGATTTGAGACTTAAATAAAGTGATTATTATTATCATTATTATTATTATTATTATTATTATTATTATTATTATTATTATATTAAGGACAACCACAACTACACACATGGTAAGTGACATCGTTTTTATTTCCTATTTCTTACAAGTTTCTAGACTTAAACTTCACCACATATGTGCCCCATATTTTCTCATATAAAATCTCTATAATTATAGCAGAACAGAGCCTGGGTTACCTGTGGTTTCACTCCCCTACTGATGCAGCACCATAGTTTCTTTAGAAACTAAACCCCTTTAATCAAATATATAGCTTGCCTTTGCGCCAGAAACCCCATCTCTTCCATCACGACCATCTTTTCCTGTGTTAAAAGAATAATAAATAATATTAATTATAACAATATAAGGGCTATTAATACGGGAGAAAATAAGACGCATCTTATCTAAGACGTGACTTAAATTGTAGACGTGAACTGATCGTATAATTGGTGCAAAATAAGTGTTCGCATCTTATTTAAGTCGCGTCTTATATAAGACATGTCTTATTTTCTCCCGTATAATTATATATGGCCCTAATGTGTATGAAGCATTATACTTATGTACCACTCATTAGCCAGCACTGCTATGTCTATTGCTTGACCTTGTCAATGAGTCCTGCAATTTTTTGAAGGGCTTCTGTGCAAGTCAACCAGAAAAGAGCTTCAAGCCAATTGCCACATAATGATTGGTTATAAATAATTGAGGCTCAGATCTTACAGATAGACTGGTCCATGCGTCCTTATAAATACACATTTTTGCAGTTAATGGCTCAATCCAGCCCACTCCTTCAAAATAAAACTGGCAAATATACAATGTAGATCCAACTCTTGAAAGTTAAAGGCATCCAAGAGCTGACCTTGATGCTGTGTTTTGTGTTAACCTGACATTTGCTTCCTGTTTCCATTGTAGTGCTGATCATGATGTTCATCTAAAATTAAGTCATCTTGTTTTGAGGTTTTCCTTTTTAAAATTAATGTGTTGTTTTGGCTGATTAATTACACAAATCATAACTGTATAAAACTCAAAGAAAACATCAGGAGAAGATTATGAACCAGGCACAAATTAAGCCCATAAATACATATGTCTAAGGTCTATGTATGAGTACACATTAGAAACGTATTTACATGTAAGGTGCTACATTGAATGTGCAATCTAGTTAACAATTAAATTATGAGCTTGAGAACATAAATTAGTATAAATCTACAGGCATTCTATAATGAATGCCATTCTCTAATTGGCTATGCTACGTACTCACTTAATCTATTCTGTGATACATGTAGATAGCAATTAGCAGTTGTCAACAAAATTCAGCCCGCTTCTTCGCATTTTTGAGGTGTGTGTGAGGAGGATTAATTGGATAATTTACTTGTTTAGTTTTGAACAACTAGTAGATTTATACTAAAACAATTAGATTATTTGCTCTCGATTTCTACAGTTATGTGTGATAGCTGATTCAGGCTGCACCCTCATCAGCTATCACACGATAGTTCTAAATCTTGAGCTCACAATCTAATAATTGTTAATTATATCAGCCTCTCCGGAAGGTGGAAGGGCAAAAAAAAATGACTACATTACCACTCATTCCATCACGTCCTGTGGAAAAGAAAATGAGCCTTTCATTACAAATATACAACATGCAACAACAATAATAATAATAATGATAATAATAATAATTTTAATTATCTTTGTAAGTAGTTGTTGCAAAATGTTCTTCATGACATTCTTTTAAACAAAGTTTTCTTCTTCTTCAATTAAACAAACAATAATTGACATGTCAGGGTGTTCATTAGGCAACGGAGATCAGAGAATTCTCCTGCTACTATGCAGAATTCTCCTGCAAAATTTCGCTTGCTCCCTGAAAGAACTTTGCCCTTTCATAATAATTCTCCTGTTACTTTACGTTATTCTCCTGTAACTATACAATTCTTAATGAAAACCCTGACGTGTGGTGGGTATTCAAAGGACCTCGACCAGATCATGAGAAAGATCTTTGTACTACAGGCTTTGGTGTCTGCATGGTATACTGAAAATGATGATGATGACGGTGATGATGATGACGATGACGACGATGATGATGATGGTGATGGTGATGATGATGATGAAAGTGACTTAATAGACCTAGATATGTAATTTAAACATGACTCAGTTTTAAAGCTACAGACTTTAATTGGCATCACAAAAAATTGAGATCCTAAATGTTCAGATTCTTTCAGGTAACAGTCAGTTGATACGAACTATAAATTCCAAAACATAGGTACAACATAGTCAGATTTAAAACATGTCTAACTCACCATTTTGGCCATCTTTTCCATCCTTCCCTGTAAGAATAAAAAGTAAATTAAATATTAGAGGTGCAAATATTAGCATGATCATGGTTCAATGATAACTGCAGTACACAGAAAGTACACAACACTAAGGCTGTTGATGCCTTGTGAACAAGGCACTGTGAGAAAATACTATTATAATTCTATTTTTCTGGTTATTAATAATTTGCACATTTTTCTTGTCTCTGAGATACATTTGTGAGCATGCAAATATTCAATCCTGATAGCAGCCACATTATTTTTATCAGAAAACAGTCCTTCAATATCCTGCATTGTACATGTACATGCAAGTGAAAGAATATTAATTACAAACTTAAGGCTGGAAACGTTTCTTTACCTCTGATGCATTGAGTTCTTTTCTTGGTCAAGCTCAACCTGTTTTTAATTATTAATTATTTACAAACAATAGACGAAATGCCGCAAAGTGTTCAGAAAATTTAGGAGGAGGGGAAGGAGGAGGTGGTTGTGCATTTACAGACTGTATTCATTAAAAGAAGACTGATAATAATCTAAAACTAAACAAAGGTGCTCAAAACAAAGATGATTTTGAGGTCAAAGAGAGGGGGTCAGAGAATCTGTTTGACGTGTAACCCTTTGCTATTTTATAGTAAATGTATAGGATTTACTGTTTATTTCATGCTCTAGCTATGAATCGTTAAATATATGTATTGAACAACACTAAATAAAAGTTAAATTGCCTTAACCTGTGGTGTACTGTCATCCTTTTGCCTCAGTAGTGATACCTTAAGCGATTTTGTTGGGTTTTATCTTTGCCACCAACTGACTACCTCATAAGAAACGGATCCATTTCTTATGAGGCATAGTCGACGGATAAAACTCTAGAAAATTGCTGAAAATATCACTACTGAGGCAATTAAGGACCGACAGTACACCACAGGTAAGGCAATTTAACTTTTATTTAGCGCTGTTCAACACATATATTTAGCAATTTGTTGAGCATGAAAAATAAACCAACACCAAAACGAGGCTTAATTTTTCACGCACTTGCTGCAGTTCGACACGTCTACACAGCCAATTTACTACATCAACAAAAACTCTTTACAGTCAATGCTTGTAATTGTGTTTAGGCAGAAAACAGTTTGCAAAATATTTTTTTCCTGCATTTTTGGCTGGTTTTAATCCAAAACAGGTTTGGCATATATAGCTGTGGTCCAGACAACACTGGTGGCAGTATGCAGTTATTCAACTCAAGCATCTTTGGAGGGATATAAACCTTTTATAGTGCACGTGGAAGGGTCTGCAAGGGATAAGTGCATGCGGTTTTGCAAGCACTAGCTGTCTTCATTATAACTGGATGACATTTTGCCACTCAGAGAATCTTTAATTGAAGAAACTTCTTCAGTGAACATGGGAAGTAACAGTAAAACTATCAAGGGTTTTGTGTCTTTTGTGTCTGCTAAGTAGCCAAGAAAATATTTTGTTTGAAATGGTGCTATTATGCAGCTGACTGTGTATTCAGAGTGATTGCTAACTGACTAAACTATCAGGTTTGTACTCATTTTGTCTTTTCTACTGACATTTATGTCAAAATTGCTTACAATTTTTCTAACTTACTACGAGATACAGCTGTATGTTTGTTACTTGTCTAATTTCTCCACCTTGTCCAATAATCTTCAAACAAACGGCCACATTGTTCTTTCTTTTCTTGCAATATTTGGTTGTTTTGTGGTTTTTGAACCACAGTAACTTCCTGTTGACTACGCTAAATGATCAGGGGCCGGTTCCTGAAAGATGTAATAACTCTATTCCAGGGATAAATCTGCCTTATTCCAAAAGGTATTCCTAGAATAAGGCAGATTTATCCCTGGAAAAGAGTTATTACACCTTTCAGGAACCTGCCCCAGGAGCATACTCCTTTTTGTATTTTCTACGGACACTTAAGTCAAAATTGCTTAGCAATTGTTCTAGCTTACTAAGAGGTATATTTGTCACTTGTCTAATTTTTCCATCTTCTCCAAGAATCTTCAAACAAAACAATATGCACAGTATTTGTTTTCTCTCAATTATACAATGTTTTGTTTTTGATCTGATTTGAACTCCTTCATAGAGTACACTGTACACTGCATACGCTTTTATCTGTAGTTTGGACTTGAGAATGTTTGTTTGTTTGTTTGTTTGTTTGTTTTTTTTTACAAACATTTTCTATCAAGTAGCTCATCTGGATTATAAAACTTTTCATTTTCCCGGCTGCTGCTCAATTTTTTTGGACACAAAATTGGCCCAAGGTCACTGGGCCATGAGAAGTTGCTCAATGCCAGTAAAAAAAATAAAAAATACATGATATTGACGTGGAGCATCGCTTTTAGGCTATATATATATATATACACTAAAAAAAATGAAAACCCAAAGTCTTCTGTTACTTTGCTTTTGCGCTATGCGTTTCACCGCTGTTGCGGCTCTTCAGGCATAGCAAAGTGTGTTTATTGACTTATTGCATCACAGATGTAATTGTAATTACAATTATAATGGCTATTGTAATTCTAAGTGCGGGAGCAATTAGCGTAATTTCAAATCATTAAGAACGGGTTTATACTTCAAAATAAGAAACCTCTCTTTGTTCTTTCTCATGCCTTCTGAGGGGCTGAGAATCTTATAAAATGGAAAGATAGTGAACTGAGGTGTCAATCCCGCAGCACATTCATCAATATGCTTGCTGACTCCTAGCATACGTGTGTGCGGGTCTCTAATTTGCTGTTTATGAACTGTCACTCTATTTCTCAGGACATCACCTGTTTCTCCTATATAATTATGTCCAAAAAAAATTTGCCAAAATTATGCCACAAATTTCTGCTTATGGTCATCTTCAGTACTCAGAAATTCCAAAATATGTAGCGGTAGGTCGAGAAATTTATCAATAGTTGAGTCCCAAAGTTACTAAGTGTTTGACCGGCCAAATTCCCAGTTCGTCGAGTAACAAGCCAAATTCAACAACATAGTACATCACCTTGCTCGATTCTTTGAGAAAGTGGACTCTTAGCTACCGTCACGCTTAATGATGCTCATCAGGCAGCCGCTAAAGATGAAAAATGGCTGTAAATTTAGCAGAAATTGCATTAGCAAACCGAACTTGGGCCATTGTTGTCGCTCCACAGATAAAAAATGGCTACGTCAAAATGACGTTTTCAGAAACCTTGAGCCTCCAGTGGCTTAGGACATCACCACTTTTCCCTGGTAGTTCAAATAAAGAGTCACGAATTGCTATTCATCGTTTATAGGTGGAAAATCACTCCGAAAATGTAAAAACAGCCGGTAGTCAATGGGTTAAAAAACATGAAGGCGAAAAGGGGCATTTTTGTCGTTTCTCTTTGACATTAAAAACGGTCAGTTTCGTTCTTGTCCAAACTTGAAAGGCCATATTTGGTAAAAATCGCTACGTTTCTTGCATTTATTGGATATCCAAATTTAAAGGGCATTCCATTTCGTGCTCACAACTAACAGTTAAGGCAATATTCATGCGATTGAGAAAGTTGCAGTGTTTTGAAGCATGGGAGTTTTTTACGGCCAGTTTTGGCCAGCACGGGTGCCAATGGGATAAACAATTTTGATCACTTTAAATAAATTATAGAAAATAACTTCAGTCATAGCCTTAATATGTCCATAATTAGAATTTTACTTAATGATATGTTAAGATTAATAGAGTTTTCCCTGCAAGCATACCTTACAGTGTATGCTAGCAGGAAAAATAGAGTTCTAATTTGAAATTAAATCTTCCTGTCAGTATCAAAGCTTTTTCTCTAAGAATTTACAGAACTTAGGTACAAATACAGTATGTTAAGATACCTTTAATTATTTAGCAAAAACAGTACCATTGTAATTGTCAGAGTAAGTGAAAAAAAGACACAGTAGGTCTTAAGTGTGTACTGCTCTGGTAAAAAAGTTAAACTATATGATAAAATATTTCATTTTCAATTTTCACTCACCATCCTTACAGCAACTAACATGAGGTACAGCTCCACAGCTATTCTGATTGGTTGTTGGTCCATCAGTCTATTCACAAACAAATTTTGTAGCTCAATATGTGAATAATGCCATAAACAATAGCTGCAAGAGCAATTTATTTACAGTAAAAGGTAAATTAAGAGAATAACTGACTGTTATAATGAGCATGCAAGTTGTGCACTGCTGAAGACACTGATTTTCTCTACTTTCACCTCATATAAGCTAATATCAATAAGACATTAATACAAGTTCTACTCTCGATCATTCTGCAGGAAAGTTTAACCAATTTTCTACATCTACATTTATTAATTGACAACGCTTTCACATCAAGTCAATATAAATTATAAAATAAATTATAATATCAGAAATACAATAACAGAAAAAAAAAACACTTGTAAATTATACATAGTAATATATTACAATTTCTTACATTTGTTATTTCGCAATTAATAGGTTTAGAACCAGCTTCAAAGTTATTCAATTTCAGTTTCGTTACCTAAATCTTGCGGAAATTTCTGAACGGTAATTGAAAAACACCACTCCGCCGTCCATTAATCCAGTGCTGATCATTCTCACTTGAAGAGTACATAAAGCAGCAAAAGTTGGTTCTAAAAGACCCACATTTCTCTGAATTCTCGTTAGGGGTCACAAAATCAAGGTCACTTTTGCTGCTGGACTAACTCTGGTCCACAACGAAACCATTTGTAAGGTACCGGTTAAATTAACGCGAAAACATCTGAAGAAAGCAAATTTTCGCCAGGCGTTTCTACATTCTACAAAGGGCTGAGACTGGGCCCGGGGACTGGCCAACAAGGGGCAACAAGCCTTTCGGGGCATTTTGCGCAAATTGCTAGCAATCACCATAGGGTGTCTCATCCTTCTCGCCGCAGAATCATTGCACTAATATTCCACTCGATCTTCCCGACCTTTGCGCGAAAAGATGAGAAATAGCTCGCCAAACAATTTTGCCTTTTCATAATTAAGTTACATTTACCTTTTGCTGATTTGCGCTTGTTCCAAAAGCGAACACGGCGCTTAACGAAGAAAATTCGACTTGACTTTGTGCAACGTTTCTCGACTTCTAAATTACAATTGCGGACTTAAGTTTAAATTCATACTGTTTTTTCAATGTTACCTGATTATTAGACTTTTTCCGTGATGTTCCAAGCGAACCGGCTAAGAAAATGGCCAAAGCCAACAAGAAGATACAGCGAAACATTTTTTGAAACTCGCTCCGAGGAAGTAAACTGAAAATGTTCGACGTGTTGTTCAGTGAAAAGACTTTAGCTCTACAGTTTACTTTGTTGGTGAACACGAAAAAATACTAAATGGAATGTTTACCAAAAAGACAAAAGACAAAGATGACCTTGACTACACTGGTGGCTGGTGAATGCGTAACTGGGGAAGGGAGGGTGGTGAATTCACCAGTTAGAGAGCTTGCTCCCATATTACCCCCGAAATGATATCTATTAACATTCCACAGCAAAAATGACGAGGCTGAGCTTTATTTAGCAAAGACCAGTCGCGATGGGAGGTGAAAAGAAAATCATTACTCAGTGCGGCATGGAGTATGCAAAGCCAGCGAACAAGCTCTCTGTTTCAACCAGTGAGGGAGAGGGGTGGGGTGGGGGAGCCGCTCCCCTCTCGATGCTCAAAGAGTAGTTCGTAGAGGCATGCCTTCCCTCCAAATCAATATTAGCCTACTTTAATCACTATTTCAGTTTTAGCTTGTGACTAAATCTCCTCCACTTTTTAAAAAAATTTATTCACGGCAGAACAGGTTAGGGCAAGGTCTTTGAGAGAGCTTGAAAATGCTTATGTATATATTTTGGAGAATCGAACTCTGAGGACTTCCTGAATATATTATTAATATATCAATTACTCTCGCACATTTCAAACAATAATTAAACAGCCTGTCTTACTCTACCTTATCAAGAATGGCGTTCGACGGATTGTAAACTGAACCGAACCCTTGTCCATTTTTGCCGGTGCATGAATAATGTCCGGTCGAGAAAACTTAGACGCAACTGACCGTTTATCACCTTATTTTGTCGGTCATCTGAAGCAGCGCACGTTCAGATCGATGACAACCTGAGCTATAATGTCATGAGTGCGGTGAAATTTCGGATCCTTTTGAGCGCTGAAACACAGACGAATTTTATATTTTTAAAAATAACAAGTACTCTTGCTCGAATCCTTGGCATGTTGTGCTCGGAGTTCACAACCTGAGATTCAGCAAATGTGAACTGCGATACTAAAAATGGCGCCGCGAAATTATACCTTTTTGTTCGCCTGCTATAAACTGAATGTCTTCGGTTCTGCTTTTTCCGGACATTTTCTTTGCCTGATCCTATGTTTTACTGGTATGATTCAAGCCTTTTCGAATGCCGGTTCAGTTCCAGATCTAATTCAGGATAAGAATACGTTTTTGTTCTAATTACACTTCGTTTCTACGTTTACGATTCATTTTATTATCAACTGAAAAAGTCGGGACGCTTCTATAAAAAATTCCATCAAATGACTGATCGAAGCACTTTTTATATACGCGGAAACTAAACGAAATAAGCTTTTATGTTTTCAAAGTGTCATTGAAATTCTAGCTGATTCTCGCAAAACATAAGTTTGGGGGATTAATATGGTACTGAAATGATGTTCGCAAACAGTCCATCAAAGATTAATATAATTTAAAGTCAATTTGCATAGAGAGGTTTTTATGCTGCAGTTTCTTTGAAAGATTTAGTTTTTTGCTATTATAGCCTGAATCTGTTCTCTATTTGACGAAAATAATATACGGACAAATCAGTGTTGTTGTAAAAGACATATCTTACGTTGAAGTTTATTTACTAGTAATCGATCTTCTGACGGTCAAATCATATCACGCCAGCTAGTGTGGCATTTCCCGCTTGTCACTGAAGACCAGAGTACATGTGCGTCTGTAGAATCCTGTGTCCAGCTATTATTACACTGGAATCTCTAATGATAGTGAATCAAAGCCTTTAAAAATAACGCGGGCCAGTTGTAACTCAGTCCTTTTCCTTTTATTGCAGGCTCCAGAAATTTGTTCGGAATTTAGAATACAATCAGAATAGTATGTAAAGCGCATTTCATCAAAACATCGCTGTCCTATTGATATGCCTACTGTTTTGTCATTCGGTCAACACAAAGTGAATGTGAATGCACATGAAGGCAAAATATTCGAAGACAACTTATTCCAATCTGCTGCAGGAAAAGAGACCGAATTGTAGACAATATCTGTTGTTTCCTTTTAGTGTATGAAAAAATCCTTTGGGGATTCATTATGCGACCGTCTCTTTTGTTTTGCTTTATTCGAAATTTCGACAAGTTATTGTTTTATTGACAGTGGTGTTCGATTGTATTTTTGAGGAAGGAAACTTATTCAATCTGATATTTTTTGATACTAGTCGACTGCAAAGACGAACAAAAATCAATGATCGGGGAAATTGCGGCCGGGAAAAATTTATAACTTAAAGCTCCCAATAAATCCTTGTATTCCATTCAGTAAACTGCGAATATATGGTAATTTTCATATTTCGTCATCTTGAAATTTTGTCGTCTGAACTGGTGCTCTTATGCACTATCCGTTCTTTATCGTAGCTCCCCGCATTCTATTATTATTTAGCGTAGCCAGTCCCGAATGATTAGGAAAACAAAAGCGAAGTTTGGCAATTTTTGTTACAAAATTATCATGGTTGAGTCAATAACCTTGAGCCAAATTTGCGGTCACGGGTCAAACATAGTGAAATCACCGGAGTAAGTTCAACAAAATAGTGCAGGGTTACTCAAGGCCTTCTTTTCGGCCTGACTTTGACACAGGCATCCAAAGTCGGTAGAAGCAAATGCAACGTCTACATTGCTGCTTTGTTCTTCAGTGTTAGCGTAGCACAGTATTGAAGATTACCGCATCTTTGAAATCAGAAGTGAAACACACTCCCCTCAGTCCCCTACGACAACACACAGATAATAACATGCAGGAACCACTGAATTTTGCGTTGTCAGTGAATCTCATTTGCGCTGTCTGCTACTTTATTGATATCTTGACTAATATCTGGACCGTCTCCATTTTCTTGAACAAAACATAAAACCTAAAAATGGCCTACCAAGCTGCGAAATTTTGAGCTAAGCACTTTAATAACAACTTTAATAACAACTCACTAAAAAGTGGTCTTCTAAAGAATTAACAGACATATATGTTATTTGCCGGCCTTGGTGGGTCCGTGATGGGAAAAACTGTGCCAGAGGTCCCGAGTATGGCCTGAGGCCGCAGGCGGTAAGCTAAGCTACAACTTTGAAATTAAATTCGGATGTGTACTCAGTTGAGTATACTCGCCTTTTTTAGAAAATGCAACGATTTAAATCCCCCACTTGTTTCTTCATCCACTTAACAACCATTCATGGTTGATATAAAACGTCACTTACGCCATCAGTTTTGCGCTTTCACTTTGATGAAAATTCTCGCTCGCTCCCCGCTACAGCGCGCCCATTCATTGGCTAGTTCATGGTCACATGACATCTAACAATGAAACTATTTCCCCCAAATGCCATGAGCAGGCAACATTGTTAAAACTATGACGTCAAACGGGAAACAGTTCACTGTTACCCGCGAAATGTTGACCGCTGTTGCACGTGTTCAGAGCGTGCAGTTGAAGGTGGCCTGATGTTGTCACTGGAATCTCAGCGCGTTTTTCAAAATTTGCTTTGGTTTTGTTTTCCACCGGTTTGACCCATTTGTTTTCCTGTATAACAAATCACTTAATGACTGGTCCCGAGGGGAACAGTGAATTTTGTTTCCCGAGAATCTCAATGTTTCCCGAGACGAAGTCGAAGTCTTTCAGCGGTCAAGATAAATCAATTCTCCCGCTGTGATTGGCTAAGCACGAGGTCAAAATGGAGCCATCTTGACCGCTTGGGATAGCCCTTTCGTTCCGCGTTTTACTGTCTTTTAATAGCATCCCTTGAGTCATATAATAAATCCCTTATTGACCAAGCTTGTTCGGTCAAGATGGCGGGATATTGGCCTCGTTCTTTTTTTTGCGTGTTTATGGACCTCGACTTCATTTCGGTCCATAAACACGCAAAAAAAGAACTTGGCCAATATCCCGCCATCTTGACCGAACAAGCTTTGCCAATAACCCATATTTATTCACTCCGGAATCGAATGATTACCTGATTACCTGTTAGGTCGGTCAGTTTGCTTGCGTTCCCTGAGCCGAGTTCTTTTGGTCAGCAACAATAAGGGGAGAATAGCGGGGACAGAAAAAAAACCTACGTTCTCAATTGGGTGAGTGCAATTTGAGAACTTTCAAAATCACTAGTATCTAAGAGAAGGTCGCTCGACTTTTTATTTATTTATTTATTTTTTTACTTTTTTTATTTGAATATCATACCTTCTTACAATGCGTACATAACTTATTAATTGACAGATATTGAACAGTAAAACTGATTGACATCATTTACAATACGCAAATAAAAATAACAATACAGTTATTGCATACTTACGATACTCGAGAGCAAAACACAGACAAAAAGCGGAAACAGAAACACACACGTGTAAGTGTCGTGTAGTACCGTGAGAAAGTTGTATTCACAAATTAATTTGCGATTTGCATTTGCTTTTCTCTATAGATAATTTGCTTTTAAGGTATGCAAGGAAGGCTTCAAAGTAGTAATTTTCTTCATCCCTTGAAGCACAATAGATGTAATACAATTATTGTAATGCAATTATTAAGCAGAGGTTAAAGCCGAGTTGTTGTTTAAAATCATTTGTAAAGTCGTAGATTATGGTTTCATCGTTTAAGGTGATAGAATCGTCATTCTTAACATTCCACCAGCGAGAAAAGCTTTGCCAGAAGGTCTGCACATCCGGGCAAGCAATAAAAAGATGGCTCAGGGTTTGCTTTTGGTCACAGAGATGACGTTTATCATGTTGTATAATTTTATCTCTGAATAGAGTGGCATTGGTCGGTACGATGTGGTGCACAATTTTAAATTGAAAAATTGTGAGTCATATCTTTGGTCACTTTGAATGGAATATTATAAATAGTGCTGATTGCTTGTTCGTCTAGGTTCGCTTGCAACATTCTTCTCTGAGCTGTAGGAGGCTCAAATTTCTGACTGATAAGAATTCGAGAAGCTTATTTGCAGGAAAGCTTGCTTAAAGGTATTTTCCCCACATATTCTAAATTCGTAGGTGTGTTTGCGTCAGATTCTTTTAACAAGCGAATCCATTTTTGAGGAACTGAGTTGCATAATCCGTAATATGTGAGGAAATTAGTTTTGATCGTGAACTTGCGGCAAAAGTCATTGAAAGTTTAAGAAGTTGCTTTCACAAAAAATGTCTTTGACCTTGATCACTCCTGCTTTATGCCAGCTTTGGTAATAGACAGAAAACTTTTCGATTTTAATGAAGCGGTTATTCCACAGGATTTCGTAAAGTGTTTGCTCTTTGTTTTCTGGAATATGTTGGTTTATCGTCTGCCAGGTATACAAGATGTCTTTGTAAAATTTAATGGGGATAGAAACTTTAAGACATTTTAAATCATAGTTGCATTCGAATAAAAACGAACCTCCTACCTCTTTTAAAAGCGAAAGACGCATGTGGCTCCAACTTGCATTACCGCTACCTTCATGTAGCCTTGTCTTTTTATCCAAGTGACCTTAAGGGCGTTGTTCATTATTTCGAAATCTGGTAGGTCTAAGCCACCTTTAATTTTCGGACTAATCATTGTGGTGTGTTTGATTTTAGGTTTGGTATTCCAAACAAACTCAGAGATAGCCGTTTTAACCAAAGCTGCAAATTCTAAAGGGAAAGTGAGTACAGATGTATTGTAGACTAGCTTGGAGAGAGCAAAGCTTTTAAGAATGGTTACTCGACCTCACAAGTAAGGTTTCTTGTCCGCCAAAGATTTAGAAGGTTCTTCATTGAGATTAATTTTTCCTCAAAGTTTTTTTGAAGGAAATGTGTTTATTATAAGTGAAATAGATTCCTAGTGCCTATATCGGTTCCGACTCGGAACCGATATATGAGGCCAAGCTATATCAAAAGGTGTCGAAGTGTTGTATCTACACGCCCCTAGCCAGATTCCTTCAGTTTTGGATTTATTTCATTCTAAACCTGAAACGTCTCGGAAAATGCACAATATTTCAAAAAGGTTTTCCGCCGAAGATACATCAAACACGAAAGCAGTAGTATCATCCCCATATTGTGATATTTTATATTCCTTATTATAGATTTGTATTCCTTTAATATTATTACTTTTTCTGATTGCCTGAACTAAAACTTCCGCGCAAAGAACAAAGAAAATACCGGATAGAGGACAGCCTTGTCTAACGCCTCTTTGCAGGTTAAAAAACTCCGAAGCGTGCCCATTGTTAATAACACAGCCGCTGATATCGGTATAGAACGTCTTAATCCACTTTCGGATTTGAGAACCGAAGTTGAAGGCTTCTAGAACTTTAGCAAGGAAATTCCAATCTACAGAATCAAAGGCTTTTTTGAAATCGATGAAAATTGCCATACCGGGAATGTTATGTAAAGATGTTAATTTCATTATGTCTTTAACTAGCCTTATATTTTGGCCGAAGTAACGGTCTTTAACATATCCAGTTTGGTCTTCATGTACTAGTTAAGGGAAGAACTTTAGAAATTCTACCTGCTATAGTCTTCGTTGCTATTTTGTAGTCAATATTAACAAGGGATATTGGTCTCCAGTTTTCTAAGTAAAGCCTATTTTTTCGTTTCTTGGGCATTATTCCTTGTCTCTGGGTTATATTGAGATGACCATATATCCGAAGGTTTGATTGAAGCTTTGAACCATTTCCTCCCCTAGTATGGGCCAGAAATGTAAATAAAATTCTACTGTAAATCCATCACTTCCTGGACATTTGCCTTTGGTGCTCGATTTTAGGGTTTCAAAACACTCTTCCTTCGTCAATGGCCTTTCTAATTCTTTCAGTTCGACTTCGTTTAATGTAGGATGGTTTGGGCTTTCAAAGAACAATTTATCGTTTAGGTTTTCACGAGGTACAGCCGTGTAAAGGTTTTTATAAAACAGCTTTTGACATTTTAAAATTTCATCTGCATTCGTTATTTCAAGACCATCTTGGGTTTTAAGTTTCGAAATATATCTTTTGGTCCAGTAAAGACCTCTGCCAGTGAGATAGTTGCATTTGTTTTTGTTCGCAGGTATCATATTGTAAAGTTGTTCAACGAAGACATAATCATCCAGGAGAGAATTATTAAATTTCCAAAAACCGGGTCCTCTTTGAACGTAACCCTTAGACTGAAGTGTCAGGGTTATTGCATAATGGTCTGTTAATGTGAAGCTTTTCATTTCGGTATTAATCACGATGCGTGACAATTCTTTATAAACCAACCAATAATCCAATCTACATTGTACTTTAAAAGCCTTGTCGCGCCATGTAAATTATGATTCATTAGGGTGCTGACATCTCCAAACATCTTGAAGTTTTAACAAGTCGCACAATTTGGTAATCTCGCTAATTACATTGTTTTTCCTTTCCACTGCAGCCCCGCCAAGTTTGTCTCGTGGTGTTAGAGCGCGATTGAAATCTCCGCCGATTGTAATGTTTATCTCCGTACGTTTTCTGAGGACGTCTAGAATGTTCGATAAAAACGGTTTCTGGTCAGGGTTATTGTTGGGGCTGTAAGATGTTGCACAGTTGGAAGGTGGTATCAGAAATAGTTGTTTGAAGAAGTAAATATCTTCCGTTTTTATCTGCTTCAATGCTGTTGACCCGGGGCTGTTGACCAGAGCAGCTAATTTGGGATTGAAAAGAATCATTACACCTCTCGAATGACCTGTACCATGACAGAAATAAATTTTCCCACCCCATTCAGATTTCCATATGTTTTCTACGCTTTCAGTTGAATAGGTTTCCTGCAAGAATACAATATCGAATTTATTATTGTGCAGCCATCTGAAAAGCTGTCTTCGCTTAAGTGTTTGATTTAGCCCTCTGACATTCAAAGAACAAAAAGAGGCTGTAAACGGAGTAGTCATGTCTTTTGTTAATCACTGAATTAGATGTAAAGCGAGTGTTTTATTGTAAATAAATAAATAAATAAATAAATAGACCGTGTACTGATGTTTTAGAGCTGCTGGCTGCGAGGCCTTCCCTGCAAGTCGAGTTTTTATTTCGGCTGGAAGAGTATGCTATTTAATATGGGAAACAATACTGTGAATCTTAATACCCGGTAGTACTATTAAACAACGCGCAATCGCTTGTGTGCTTAAGTTTGCACGTCTTTGAGCTTTGTCTTTGCTCACTCCAACAAATAGCGAAATCGAATTTGCACGTAGCAAAAAAAGATCTCGCATCAAGGTAAGGCAAGGAAAAAAACACACGCGAAGACCAAACATTTTGCAATACAACAGAATCAGCATAAGGTAACTACACATAAAACATGCACCACCTGCCCCCGCTACTCCTTGCGAAAGATATACAATTATGCTATCAAATTACGTTTCTCCAACGATTACAAAGAAGTCAGGCAATAACACGATGGTCGGAAAACAAAACAAAAACAAACATCAGAGTTCCTTGATTTCCTCAATCGAAAACTTTCGCCTTGGTCGTCCGCTGGGGGACGTTTTAATAAAGATCTTTCCATCCAGTGACCCAGTGCTTAGGATTTTCCCATCCTTGCGTTTCTCCAAGGCGAGTTTCATCATATCGCTTCGGTATCTCGTTAAATTCTCGTTGATAAAAATTCGCTGCCCAGCTAGACCGGTTTGCAAGTAGCTCGTAGCTCGGGGAGAGGGTAGACAGAGTTACATTCCTGAGTTGAACTCTCGCTTTATGTAACTTTGCTTTGTCTTTGTGATCTGGAAACTTTGCAATGATCGGTTTTGCACCTTTCTTCCTATATAGTCGATGAGAGATCTCGATATTATCCAGTACAATCTGAACACCGACCGCCGCCGCAACTTTACAGACGACTTCGTCTGTTGAAATGCCTATATCGTCTGGAATGCCGTGAATTTCAACAGAGTTTTTACTGGAATAAATTGTTCCAGCTCGTCAAGGTTCTCTAGAAGTTCCTGAATGTCGCTTCTTTGTTGTTTACCAGCTTTTTTCTCCCTCTCAAGTTCCAGTTCCAAACAGGCAACATATTGGTTTTGTTTTGTGAAATCACTCTTGAGCTTTTCGACTTCGCCGTTGTTCTTTGCGATATATATTATAAGAGAGCTACGACGACGGCGACGGGTAACACTAATCTGTGGAACTGCAGACCGCGGAACCTGAGGAACCTGCGGAACCGCCGGAACCTGCGGAACCTATATTTTTTGTAATAAAATTTAAAAAAAAAGTAAAAATAGTAATAATAAAAATGTCTACGAGTGGTTTAGTTCTTAAAAACAACAGAGGAAGAAAAAAAAAAAGAAAAAAGAAAAGAAAAATAAAAAGGGAGGAGGCAAACAAAAAAGATAGCGTACAACAAGGGGTATTTTTTGTCGGTCACCCATCCAAGTTCTAACCCGGCCGGATTGGGCTTAACTTCGGCGATCGGATGACGAGCACGCTTTCCTTGTGGTATCACACGCAGACAATACAAAGTATAAATGGTTCGCGTAAGTTGAAAAAAGCGAAATGATAAGCGAGAAATTACTAGAAATTCTAAAATTCACACAAACAAAAGCCGAAATTTCAACAGTAGTTGAAAAACACAACTCGTCCACTAATCCAGTACTGATCATTCTCACTCGACGAGTATAAAGCAGCAAAAATTGGTTCTAACAGAACCACATTTCCCTCAATTCTCGTTAGGGGTCACAAAATCGAGGTCAACTTTTGCTGCTGGACTATAAACTCTGGTCCACAACGAAACCACTCGAAAACATCTCAAAACGAAAACAAATTTTCGCCAGGCGTTTGTACATTCTACAAAGCCGTGAGTCTGGGCTCGGAGACTGGGTAAGAAGAGGCAACAAGCATTTCGGGGAATTTGGCGCAAATTGTAAGCAATCACCACAGTCTGTCTCATCTATCTCGCCGCAGAATCATTGCACTAATATTTCACTCGATGTTCCCAACCTTTGCGCGAAAGGATGATAAATAGCTCGCCAAACAATTTTCCTTTTCATAAGTTGCATTTACCTTTTGCTGATTTGCGCTCGTTCCATGCAAAAGCGAACACGGCGGCTGACTCAGAAAATTCGGCTTGACTGATTTTGTAGAACGTTTCTCGACTTCTAAATTACAATTGCGGACTTAAGTTTAAATTCATATTGTTTTTCCGATGCTACCTGATTATTAGACTTTCTCTGTGATGTTCCAAGCGAACCGCCTAAGAAAATGGCCAAAGCCAACAAGAAGATCAAGCGAAACATATTTTGAAACTCGCTCCGAGGAAGTAAACTGAAAATGTCCGACGTGTTGTTCAGTGAAAAGACTTCAGCTCTACAGTTTACTTTGTTGGTGAACACGAAAAAATACTAAATGGAATGTTTACCAAAAAGACAAAAGATAACCTTGACTACACTGATGGCTTGTGAATGCGTAACTGAGGAAGGGAGGGTGATGAATTCCGCAGAGGGTCTCCACCCACAGGCTACAGTAACCCTTCACATACCAGTTAGAGAGCTTACTCCCATATTACTCCCGAAATAATAAGATCTACTAACATTCCACAACAAAAATGACGAGGCTGAGCTTTAACCATAGCAAAGACCAGTCGCGCGACGGGAGGTGAAAAGAAAATCATTACTCAGTGCGGCATGGAGTATGCAAAGCCAGCGAACAAGCTCTCTGTTTCAACCAGTGAGGGAGAGGGGTGGGGTGGGGGAACCGATCCTCTCTCGATGCTCAAAGAGTAGTTAGTAGATGTACGCATTTCTTTCAAATCAATGTTAGCCTTCTTAAATCACAATTTCAGTTTTAGCTTGTAAGCAAATCTCCTCCACTTTTAAAAAAAAATTATTCACCGACAGAACAGATTAGGGCAAGGGCTTTGAGAGAACTTGAAGATGCTTATTCAATATTAAGGAGAATGGAACTCTGAGGACTTCCTGAATATATTTTAATATATCAATTACTCTCACACATTTCAAACAATAATTCAATAGCCTATCTCACTCCACCAATTATCAAGACTGGCGTTCGCGATTGTAACCTGAACCGAGCCCTTGTCCATTTTTGCCGGTGCATGAACAATGTCCGGTCGAGTTAGACGCAACTGACCGTACAACATCTTGTCTTGTCGGTCTTCTGAAAGAGCGCACGTTTCCGGATCGATGACAACTTGAGCTATAATGTCATGAGTGCGGTGAAAATTTTCGGATAGTTTTGAGCGTTGAAACACAGACGAGTATATTTTTTAAAAATAATAAGTATTCTTGCTCGAATCCTTGAACATGTCTCACAACCTGAGATTCAGCAAATGTGAACTGCGATACTGAAAATGGCGCCGCGAAATTAATATACCTTTTTCAGTCGCCTGCTATAAACTGGACGTCTTCGGTTCTGCTTATTCCGGTCATTTTCTTTGCCTGATCTACTGTTTATGTTTTACTGCTATGATTCAAGCCTTTTCGAATGTTCAGCTCCTGATCGAATTCAGGATGAGAACACGTTGTTTGCACATTAATTTTTGGTCTGATTTTCAATGTTTACGATTCATTTTATTATCAAAAAAGTCGGGACGCTTCTATAAAATTTTTTCCATTTCTTAAATGACTAATCGAAACACTTTTTAACACGGAAACTAAACAAAATAAGCTTTTCTCTTTTCACATTTACATTGAAATTCTAGCTGATTCTCGCAAAACATCAGTTTGGGGGATTAATATGGTACTGAAAATTAAACCATTTTACGCGTCACCGTCACGATGTTCGCAAACAGTTCCATCAAAGATTGATATAATTTGAAGTCAATTTGCATAGAGAGGTTTGTATGCTGCAGATTTAGTTTTTCGCTATTATGGCCTGAATCTGTTCGCTATTTGACGAAAATAATATACGGACAAATCAGTGTTGTTGGAAAAGACATATATTACGTTAAAGAGAGCCTCTTAAACAGTCTTAAAGTCGGCCAAAATTTAATCGATCTTCTGACGGTCAACTCATATCACGCCAGCTAGTGCGGCATTTTCCCGCTTGTCACCAATTGAATATAAAAAGAACAGAGCCTTACATATGCGTCTGTAGAATCCTGTTTCCAGCTTTAATTCCACTGAAATCTCTACTAATAGCGAGTCAGAGCCTTTCACACTAACGCGGGCCAGTTGTAACTCAGTACTTTTCCTTTTATTGCAGGCTCCAGAAATTTGTTCGGAATTAAGAATACGCTCAGAATAGTCTGTAAAGCACATTTCATCAAAACATCATCACGTGCTGTCCTATTAAAATGCCTACTGTATATACAGAAAATAAACAAGTCATTTGTTGAACACAAAGTGAATGTCAATGCACATGAACCTGCTTGAAGACAGAATATTTGAAGACAACTTATTCCAAACTGTTGCTGGAAAAACGACCGATCATTTGAGCCAGTATCTGTTGTTTCCTTTTGATGTATGGGATTCATTATGCGACCGTCTCTTTGGTTTTGCTTTATTCGAAATTTTGACAAGTTATTATTTTATTGACAGTGGTATTCGATTTTATTTTTGAGTCAGGAAACTCTCCGATTCACTCTGATGCCTTTTGTTACTGGCCGACTGCAAAGGCGAATAAAAACATCGCGAAAATTGCGACCGGAAAAAATTTATGACTTAAAGTTCCCAATAAATCCTTGTCTTCCATTTGGTAAATAGCGAATATATGGGAAATTTTGCATATTTCGTCATCTTGAAATTTTGCCGTTTAAACTAATTGGCGCCCTTATGCACCATTCGTTCTTTATCGTAGCTCCCTCCCGGGAGCTCCCTGCATTCTATTATGATCCAACGCAGCCAGTCCCGAATGATTAGGAAAAACCCAGCGAAGTTTTGCGGTCACGGGTCAAATATAGTGAAATCACCGGAGTAAGTTAACGAAATAGTGTAAGGTTACTCAAGGCGTTCCTTACCTGACTTTGACATTGGCATCCAAACTCGGTAGAAACAAATGAAACGTGTATATTGCGGCTTTGTTCTTCAGTGTTAGTGTAGCACAATATCGAAGATTACCTCATCCTTGAAATCAGAGGTGAAACACACTCCCCTACTACAACACTCAGCTAATATCATGCAGGAACCACTGAATTTTGTGTTGTCAGTGAATCTCATTTGCGCTGTCTGCCTCTTTATTGACGTCTTGTCTAATGTCTGGACCGTCTCCACTTTGTTGAACGAAACACAACACTTAAAAATGGCTAACCAAGCTGCGATATTTCAGCTGAGCACTTTACGCTTTTTTTCAGTTTAACTGGGATTGCCCACATAGGATTTGTTCCCGAATTTACATACCAGTCGATATGTTGAAGGTTTCAGTAGAGTTACAATTGGCCAAGATAGTGAAATTATCTGCAAAAGACTGATTTCAGACCAACAGGACGCCAATTCCTTTAGCCAATTATCTGTGGCTGGAAAATGCGTGCCATGTCCCTTTTTCTTTAACTGCTCGCTGCTTGACGGAAATTTACGCAATCTTTTCTTCATCGTATGGTCACTTTGTGATCGTTTTTAACGACCGGAGGTATGAAAATAACCACTGCCACTGCACCGTTGCATGTATTTTTCACATCAGTGGAAGGCCGCTGACAAGCAAAAAGTTCGCTCCATGCCCGCGCAGGCCGTTTTCACATCTGCGCTCTGTCATAAGAAAGCGGACCTGCCCTCCCGGGCACACAGCCGAGGGCATGTTCAGTGTCCATGGTACGAACATGATACCGTGACACCATGGAGAGACGCCGCGTGGAGGGCCGGCTAATATTTACATGCCAAACTCTGCGACCCAGCGGCATGAACATAGATTTCAATTTCGTTTTAATTTTCGAAACGCGCCCTTTGAATGAAATTTAAACATCATAACGTGCGTTTTGTTTAAAAGGACAGTAGTCCCGAAACTTCTGACTTTCATCTTGAAATATTAGGGCCCAAAGGACCAATAACTTTGAACAGAACTGTTTTCAGTTGGTTAGGTTTTAATAAACAGGCCATAAATGGACGTGTCATCATCAAGGTTCTGAAAAAGAGATAAGGGCACTCCAGGTTGGCGTGGCACTGTTTGATCTTTAATATTTCCTATTTCCCTCAATTTAACTAATCCCAGTTTACAGCGGTTACCAGTCACACGCGCCCTCCAACGGCTTTTTCCTTCATCGAAACCTAAGTTTTGGTGGACGTCAATCAAATGTATCCATGACAATAACGGGGTTTCTTTTAAACGAACTACTCGCAGAGTACCCAAGTTTCTCTTTCGTCTTTACTTGACTCGTTGATAAACAGAAACTGTTCTGGTTGAAACTGAGAAGTAAATCTTCTGAACTCTGTGCCTTTTCGTTCGTCTCGCTCACGGGCAATGATTTGAGGCTACAAATTTACGAACAGTGTACGGCAACCACAACAAATTGAGAACTAAATAATAACCTTTATTACAGGATGAACTACAAAACTTTGACTGCTAATCTCTTGCGGCTTTCAGTACCTTTTTTTACTGTCAATCCCATCTGTCTTATAGTTCTGCTGAGGGTTTGCATTGCATACGCCTCACCTCTCTCGTACTCCAACCACGCTTGCAACTCGTCAAGATAGAGCTCTGGATTATCTTATAGCATAACTAATGACAAGAATTTCTGCGGCTAAAATAATCTACATCCGTAAAAAGCTGATAAAAAGTCAATTTCCACACAACTCGACTCATTTTCTGAGACCAACGTTTTCAGCTACCTGATATTTTTCGTTTCTTTGATCTTCTCTTTGGCGGATCCCTTAGGGCTCCGGTGTTTACGTACAATCGAATCGCCTTCTTCACAAACGTTTTGCTCCCAAAAAGTGTTTCTGCATGCTATGTGATTCAAGGCTGACCATGTCGTCTCGACATAATAATCCTCCATCTCAACGAATTAAATTGGAAACGACTTTCTCAGTAATAACTGAGCGATTTATACCTGATCACAACGACGATTGAACATGGCCGTGAAACTGACACGAAACGAGGACTATATTGTCATGGAAACATTTGATTGACGTCCACCAAAACTTAGTTTTCGAAAATGGGAAAAATCGTTGGAGGGCGCGTGTGACTGGTAAGCGCTGTAAGAAAATTTATCCCTTCCCAAATATATCCAACAATCACCAAAACATTCACAAAATATCTCACAACATAGCTTCGTGAAATGAGCATAGGGATTTTTGATTGCTTGAAACGCGAACAAGATACTGATTAACGTCAAAAAACATGTCAAGCGACGGCGAGACTATGTTCAGGTGTACTCCGCCTTAACAAGTGAAAAAATCTTCGTTCTTACCTTGTATTTGCAACCTGAGAATCTAAATGGAAAAGCATATGTACACATGGGTTACCTATTTTTAACCCTTTGCATCCTAACCACGCATATATGAGTGGAAAATACCGCTTTCGCTTTTATGATTTATTTCTTTCATAGCGAAGAGAAAGGAGTACTACATCATGACTTAAAACCTGAGAATATGCTGTTGGACTTCAAAACAGATGAAATGAAATTGATACATTTTGGTTCAGCCTGCGAAGTCCAATGCGAACCTTTTCAATCGTTCCAAGGTGGGTAAAAACATTTGGAAAGAAAAATCAATGAAGTTTGATGTTTGTTTTACAGAGGGAAATGTTTTAAGAGGTAATGTCTTCAACAAACCCCCTTTTTCCAAGTTCAACAGCTTTTTGTGATGTTTCTCTGATTGTTTCTGTTTTTACTTTAAGGAAAAAAATTTACCCTTGATTTTGTTATAAAAGTTGTGAACCCACTTAATCTTGCTACGCTTATTTCATGAGGAGTCAAATACCTCTTGTTTTGGTGGACTATTCGTCAAACAAAGGTGTCTCACTCAATTTTACAAACTTGTCAAAAATATTTGGATAAAAGTTTTTGGATAGAAATCCTGCTTTTTGCTAATTTTGCCACCTGAGTTTGTTAAGACTGGGCGATATGATGGCTTCCAAGCCACGGTGTGACAATTAGGCATCATTTTAGAGGAAATGTTGCCTGATGTGACTGATTTTCCTGAAGCTCTATCACCAGGTATTGACAAATAGGAACATTGCCATAAATGTCACTAGATATGCTTTATTACCTGTCTACAGATAATATGTACAGTAACAATCCACGGACATTAATTGTACATTAATTTTTTTGTGCTTTCAACAGGGGTGAGGAATCTAATAGATTCCATGCTGCAGTCACGCCCAGTTGAAAGGCCACCGTTGCGACAGATTCTCAATCATCCCTGGTTCACAATGGAAGGTGACCGTCTTCATATGTTTTCTCAGTTCTTTCTAACAGCTGGTCGTTGTTGGGTTCCGGAACATGTGATGTAGTTAGTGAGATTAATTCATGCTTGCTAATGTTTTCTGTTGATCTTATTATTTTTGCAGAGTCAGAAAATTCTCTTTCGCCTTTTATCGGGTTAGACACCTTCATGTAAGTGGTATCAAAATAACCTACAACACCTCACTTCATCAGTTATGCTACAACTTTTCAATCTTTTGTCTCTTTCTGGATGTTAAGTTGTCCAAAAAAGTATAAGCAGTCCAGTTTCGAGTTCGCCATGACCGCTGAATAAAAGCTAAGCACAGAGAACGCATTTGCACAGAGTTAGCCTCGACCTAAAGTAACATATTCACAAATACCGGCGGCGGGAAAATGGCAGAAATTTGAAAATTAAATAATAGACAGAGCTGTACAGGTCATCTTCGATTTTATTATGTTGAGACGATTATTCCAAGCAGTTTTCCAGCTGCAGTAGCTGCATGCACTGCCAAAAGTCACTACGTCTTAAGTGGTACAACCTACCGTTTTGACGCCAACCTTTAAAAATCATAGTACGGACTCGATATAGGTAAAGGGGTTCAGCTGTTTACTTCTAAGCTCACTCTTGTATTCCAAGTAAAAAGAAAAAAAGGGCTTTTCCCATTGGGTTTCACCATCAGAGAATACAGTGTTGTCGATCTAAACCCTGCATGGGATAAATATTCTAACGATGATAACAACGATGATTAATCATATACGATGGGGATGCCAGCCAGGCTCTCGGCTCAGACATTTCTTTTTTGCATTTTATTCTCAGTGTGGACAAATCACATGAGGAGGCACCGACTTTTAACCGCTTATCCAGCGCCAGGGTTGTGAAAGAAGAAGTAAACGGAACTGCATTACATTGTACTTCCCTGTGTAAGTTCTCAGTCTAACACTTCAGTATTTTTAAAGCGTCCCTATAAGTAATGGATTGGAAACAGGGTGTCTTTTAGTGGCCCTGAGAGGAGAAAGTTCTTAATCTTATACTTCACGCGCTCTTTCTGTGCAGCTCTTAACACATGGATATTTATCTGTGTTAGTATTTTATTAGCTTAGCTTCAGTCAAAACTGAATAAATTCCTTATCAGGTACCACTCTGCACGAAGAGGATGAGTAATGTGTTTAAGACAAGTCGACGAGGACGGACTGGAAACCACACAAAATAGACTGTAAAGGAAAGAAAAGACTGTAAGGATGACAATAGAGGCAGTATACAACCATCCAGCTTTTCTTTACGGTTCTTGTTTTCAGCCTGGATAAATCAGTTGAAGATTCATTGTGGTTTAACATTGTCAGTGGAGACCGTTCTTTATCTCTGTCCTTAATTGTATTTTTCTGTGTAAGTGTTAACGTTTGGTGCTTGACTTTGAGTTCATTTCTTCACCCCGTTTCTCTGTTGTTTCAATATTGCTAAGTTAATACTTCGTTTATTTTTCTCGTCTTCAGCAGGAGTGATTTTCCAGAAATAGGTACCTTAAACGCTGACGATCATGTAATGGATGGTCAGATGAATACTTTTGAAGCGAGTGGCGCTGGAAGAACAAGCGTCTGTGATGATGTCAAACAGTATTGTGGCCCATGCCTTTTGTGCATAAATGAACTTCAAATCAGGGGCATAGCCAGGATTTTTCAAAACGGGGGGGGGGGGGAGGGTGACACTGTCTCAAACGGAGGGTACTCACCAGATTGCCACCAGATTTGACCCCTCGCTACGCCCAGGAAAATTGCCGGTGAAGAAACAGCAGTCACGATTGAAACGTGGCTTCGGAGTCTACAAGCGCCATTGGAACGAGTTGGCGAGCAGATTCACTTGTTTGCGATCTCAAGCCGGTGGCGAGGTCGGGAAAAACGACGCGAGGAGCAAAGTGAGCTGGCGAGGAGACTGGGGCGAGAGTGAAAGGTAAGTTTCACTCTCGCCCCAGTTTCCTTGCTGGTTTGCTTCGCTTGTCGCCTCGTTCTTTGCGGCTGAGCTGCTGGAGTGAAATCAAGAACGAGTGAAGCATGGCGACCACACGAGATAGCATTCACTGGTTGCGGCAAGTATGGTGGAGGCTGTCGATCAGTAATGTCTGAGGAAGACGATTATCCGACGGACTGGTGTGGTAGCAGTTCAGAAGTTGACAATGGCGCTAATGATAATAACAAATGGAATAATCTGCCCGTGAACTCGTTTATTCGTTGTAAGAATTGTTGGTGTTAATATTGCTCTAGGACTGACCAAAGAGAAATCCGCCATCAACACACGAACTCAAGATGGACGACCATGCTTATTGAATCCGTTTTTAAGTGTACCAGTTAAAATAATAATTTGTTCAACATATGAAGCAAAACACTTGAGTATGAACAGAAGAGCAAGTACATCAGGACTGAAACATGTTGAGATCACACTTCATATATTTCTGGTTCGTCAATTTCTCTTTAGTTTACCATCACTCATTAGAAAGCTGCATTCACGCTATAAAATGCATAGTGGTCGGTTGTAAAGTCATACAGTAAATGTACAAGGGAGAAAGCTTGAATAGCTGCTAAAAGAGAGATTGCTGTTCACACGAGCGGCCCTTAAAGTCCTGACCATGTATTTTGCAGTATTTCTTCTTTAATTTTTTATTGTTTTCCGACTTGACAAAATTCGTTCGCTATCATCCCCAAAAGGAAAAAAATATAGCCCAACATTCAACATGCATGTATCTACAACCAGACAACATGAGTTATGGTGGTACTAACATTGTATGAAACTACTGGACCATGACCGTACAAATAAAAACAAGATTTTCAAAAACACTTCTCCGACTAAGTATACAAGGAGTGACAATGCAGTTTCTAAAGAACTTCTAGTTTTTTGTGAGGTGTAATAGGCTAGACTGACAACTTTGTGAATGGCACGCGTTTCAATGTACAACTGGTTCTGTCCAGCCTGGCTAGACTCTCGAAACAACAACCAGTAGCGGGTTTTCTCCATTCCGAGGGAGATAAATCTTGATCAGTGATATTGAAACTCCATGAGGAACAAGCTTATTTGTAAGAGAGGCCAAAAGTGAAGCGCCGTTACGAAACCAAGGCTTTCTTTGTTTTTTTTGTTTTTTTTTTGGACAAAAATTACAAGAAGGGTAAAATTTTGTGGTATTGCATTCCTTGTTTAAGTAACTTTTGTTGAGCAATTCTTGCTTTGGAGAGACAAATAAAGTAGGGATTATTATAAAGACGACTTTGAAAGAAAAGAGAACTTTTTTATTCTGACTGCTTCATATAATGCAATAATGTTATTTACTTTTGAAATAGTAAGCTAAATTACATGCTGGATGCCCTCAAAGATACTGGAAAAGGAAAATAAGGACTGTGTACAGTCTTCAAAGAGGGAAAACATATTTTGCGGGCTTAACTTGAGCGACAAAGACAATTTTCGGATGTCTTGTGTAAAACAGTGGAAGTGTATTATTAGTGTTTTTTCTTTGAAACGCAAGTGCTTAACTTACGTTTACTACGTTCTCAATTAGGCGATTGCAATTTGAGAACTTTCAAAATCACGAGTATCTATTAATCACGAATTGTAAGAGAAGGTCGTACGACGTTTTATTCATAGTGCATTCAAGTACTGGAAGCACACATTCTTCACCTCGTGCACACTCGTATCCTCTTTTTAATAAGTTCAAATTACTTAATATCTTCACCAGACAAAAGAGATAACCTCCACGTTCGAGCGCAAGGTCCACTCATCTGGAACAATATCCCGCTCTTGCTGCGTGACACTCTCACTTCTTCTAATTACCTTATTTATTCGATTAACCGCCCTGGGCACTTATTAAATTTTTGGACCTTGAGAGTAGGCGCTTATTCGAGGTGCGCGCTTATTCGAAGCTGAGTGCTTATTAAATTTTCACCATTTTCAGCAAGTGTAGTATGTTTATTTTCCAACGAAACAATAAATGGCAATGACAAAACGCGAAGATGTAACAAAGCAAAGTTTCTGTCAAATACTCTGAAGAAAACTCCATCTTCGGGGAAGTCTTTTATTAGTACTTATTCAATTTCAATCCTCGTAGACAATGAATCTCGAGATTGTAAGCCAGTGAATAAATAATAATCAATACTACTTTCGCGCACTTCAGTGTCATTTTTAACTTTTTCTGCCTTTCGCCAGATTGGCGCTTATTCGAGGTGGGCGCTAATTCGAGGTTGGGCGCCTATTCGAATAAGTACGGTATAAACAAAAACTCAAAGATTATTTTTTAACACTGTAAGGTATTCTTTCTTTTCGTCATTCTCTCTATTAATAAAACATCGCCTTTCCATCTCCTGATGCCTATACTTCTATCTACTAATTTAAACAATAGCAAATCCTCATTCACTTTTCCGCCTATGTCTACCTCAACCAACAGAATATACTTCGTTGATGCCTTGTTTTATGTTCCATTTATTTGTTTATTTATTTCTGTAGAATTCACCTTTTGTGTCTATTTAGGATTTTTGTTTGTTTTACTTCAACCTTTTTTGAGCACATCTTGGTTTGTAACTCTCACACCATTGACCTTTGCCACATGAGCCTCTGGCTTTGCCTTATCATTGTATCCTCTTCTGTTTTGTGCTATTGGTTGTTCACAAATAAATAAATAAATAAATAAATAAATAAATAAGATCAAAAAAATTATGAATTTTACGCGCCGTTGCAATGGAAATTTAATAGGTACTCCCGCGGAGTATTATTTGGGAATAATTGTACTGCTCTCGACCAACCAGAATTGAGTAATTTTGTTGAGTATACTCTAATAATTATAATGATGGTGATGATGATGGTGATGGTGATGGTGATAAATAAATCACGATATTTACCCAGGAAGCTCCACAGTGAAGATTAAAAAAGGAAGCTTCAAAATGAGATTCCAACAATAGCGTGGAGTTTTATCTGGTATTGTATTTGATATTTTAGTGTCCACTCAATCTAACAGCGATGCCTTGTTATAACAAATCAAATGAGATTCCTACAATAGCGTGGAATTTCATCTCGTACCTCACAAAAAAAATTTTTTTTTTAATTAAATAAAATAAAAAACTAGACCGATCAGAAGAATGCTTTTAAAAGTTTCCTGATTTACTAATTGCATCCCGAAAGAACGTAGCCTCCTTCGTAGCCGCTGTTTGTGTCGGTCCTATTCTCCCTCCCCAGCAACGTCTGCTGAACCGAGCCGGACACTCCATTCCCATTGTGCCCGAGTATCCAGTCAGAAGGGAGAATAGAACCGACGCAAACTACGGCTGCGAAGCAGCCACCGGGAGCTTAGCAACCGAAAGTTAAAAGCCACGATGTGATTGGTTAGTTCCTGGAATGGAATGTCCGGCTCGGTTCAGCAGACGTTGGCGGGGAGGGAGAATAGGACCGACCAAGGACCGACACAAACAGCGGCTGCGAAGGAGGCTAGAAATAACGCTGTTGCATATTTTTCTATTCGAGTTTATACAGTTTTCTACGTTATGGTTATAAGACCTCTGTCACTCGCTTCCTTTATGAATTGAAACGCAGATTTTTAATCATTTTTTGTCGTTGTTGTTGTTGGTTAAAAAAACAGTCGAACCTCCGGTTGCGACCACCTCTCCTCGGCGACCAGTTTTTCAAAATACCAAAAGTTTTCAAGCCAAATCACTGTATTTCGAACCTCTTGTAAGCGATCACCTCTCGTAAGCCACCGCGACCACTTTCAGAGTTGAGTGAATTTTTCTTTTGTTTTTAACCTCCCGAGAGCGACCACTTCACAGATAAAAAAGCAGAAATTGGATAATAAAGTGTTGTAACATTGCATTCCTGGGCAGTCCAAGAGACGGAAAATTCTCAATAGGAAGTACCGGATTTTTTTTCTCCAAACTGACTTTTTTCATGAATAAAACATTTCAAAATTTAAAGCAAAAGTGCACATATACTGGCAGTACTCTAGCAGTCTTAAAAGAGACGACCTTATGACAATTACAGAAAATACGAACTTATTTCATGAGTTTCCTGTTCTCTAAAGTTGAACGGAACTACAGTATAAAAATCAAAGTATAGTATTCGGCGCGGACAACACATTCCCTATTTAGTCCAAGTCATATCCAAGGCTTTTTATTTTGATTTCAGCCCAGGTATCGATGTCTTCTTGTCTCCGTAGAAAAATGTATTCACATAGGATTTCTAGTCCATATCCGCCTCCACTATAGACACGTTTTTCGGTCAATTCCACCTTGCATTTATTGGTTCTTCTCTTATGAAATTTGGTTCTACATGCAAGACTGAGCCATTCACAGAATATGACCCTTAACGTTGGTAACTATTGTGAGACTTGTTCCGTTCTCATTATTACGTAGTTTATCAGAAGCGAACCATGATACTCTGAAAAATTACTTTGGAAAGCTTAAATCGACCACCTCCCGTAAGCGACAACCAAGGCTTGACATTTGGGGTGGTCGCTTACGGGAGGTTGGACTGTAGTTCCTCTTTATCGAGTATGGTGCTGTAGTCTGTAGAGCCAGACATTCAAGGTGCCTTTTGGGCAAGTGGAGCTCATTGTAGACCCTTAAAAATCTACATACCACGATCATGGTTCCATAGTGTAAACTAAAAGCGAGCCAGCAATAAAAAAAGAGGGTTAAAGAAAATAAAAAAGTTCCTCAGTGAAATCAATACCTTGTAAAAAAGATCTCTTAGTTTGCAAGTTTTGATGACTGAAATACCATTATTCTGTCCACTCCGTTGGACCATCTTAAGGGAGTTCAGAATCTTTTTGTTGCCGCAACAATGTTTCCTCGGGTGGCTAAACAGTAAAACATCGTGAAAACATGGCGCTTTAGCTCAAATTGTTGCCGCATCATTGATGCCTCAGCTACGTGAGTCCCTTGGGGTTTTTCGGAAAAACTCAATCTTGGCTTCTTTTTATAATTTTTTTTGTTTCATACTATAGTGAAATTCCTGTTATAATCTCAGTCGACGGACAAGCACAAAACAAAAACGGGACACTGTAAAGATTTTCTGGCTAAGCGCACGTGGGATTATTGAAAGAAAAGAGAACTAATTAATATCCCGAAAATGAATTCCTACGCCTATTACCAACAACAACCAAATCTCTGGAGCTTAACACTGGTGAATATTTTAGGGTTGAGTAATGGTTGCTCTCGGTTTTTGTGTTCCTAACTTGAACTAGTATAGGAACAAAAATTACAACAGCACTCGGTTGCGGAGGATACTAGAACAGATTAATCACGGGCATAGCCGTACGGGCATCTCCGGACTCAGGGGACGGTGACTTTCTTGCCCGAAAAAATTACGCAGTGCCCGAAAGCGTGAGGTTTTAAATCGGGATGCAAACGCAGACGTTCACCATTTTCGTATCTAATGAAACTGCTATCATTGAAAAATAGGTAAATTGAAAGCTTGCATACTTAATTCTATCACCAGTCTCAATGTAATCTAGAACATATTAACAGAAATAGTTCTTCCTTCCATGGCGTTGTCCAAAAATGTCAATTATCTTGTCCATGCTGTTGAATTGCAGTATGTCAACACTCCGGGTCAACACCGAACAAAATTAGCAAAACTACACCGACGAATAAATATGAATAATGATGAATATAATGTCTGCTAAATGCAGTAACACTAATCCAGGGATGAAAAATATTCAGTTTCGGGAGTCTTTACCAGATGTCACATATCATTTCATTTAGGGACAATAAAGGCTGAAAAAGCAGTCAATACTTGGTACTTACCAGCTGGGTGACGTCAACTCGTATTATGTGATGCTTTAACACTGAGATTTACGGATAGAATCAATCGAATAGAATAAACAAATTACCTTTCGCCTTGTTGACCTTGACGACCGCTTGACCTTTAGTCACCTTCTAAGTTTTGAGTCGACGGACTCCACAGAGAATCGAACGAACTTCAACGAAGAAACCTTAAACCTGACCTTCTTGTGAACTCGTCGAAACGTTTTCCCGTTCTCCGCGGTATTGGCGCAAAAATTAGGCGTGAACTGCACCTGTGCAGCATGCGCAGATGTCAGCGAAACCATACACTTTACATTTCACACGATATTATTCAAATTACCAAATCTCTGAAGAAACCACTTTCGGGCATCTAAATAGGCCCGGTTCAAACGTCGAACTTCACATGTGCCGAATCTAATGCAAATGAGAAAAATCTATTGTTTTCGCTCATTTGCATTAGATTCGGCACATGTGAAGTTCGACGTTTGAACCGGGCCTTTTAATCACCAGAAAAGTTCCTAACTAGAAACTTTATTTACGACTTTTGGAATCACGCCGACAGCATTATTTTATAATGTTTTCTCCCAAGTGTCGTTGCCCGAATCAAGAGCGTTTTGCCCGAAAAATTACATAATCTTCGCAGCTGGGGACGGAGGGGGGAATTGCAGCCCCCCCGCCCCGTACGTCTATGATCACGGGCTGCACAAACCGGGGGCCTTACAAATTTTAACAAAAAGAGAAATAAAATCTGTGCAATCGGTGGACTGAAAATAAGAATTGAATGAAGCCACTCACAATTATTTGAAACAATGCCACCAAGCCGGGGTGCGGTCCTTCATGTGTAGCTGTTACCTCTTAGATCATTTTTAAATTAAACGCTAAGATTCGGTACTTTAACAAACGTCCATTTTCTGGTTTTGGTTTGTAAACAGTCTATAAACAACAAAGGAGTGACTTGCATGTCTTACCGTGTTCTCGTACTGTACTCTTAATCAACTGTAGCCGAGCATCCTGTAAGGTAAGTGACATAAGTATTTACCAGGTTAAGGACGGCGGATATCATTATCCAGGGGATAAAATGTCGGGTAGACAGTGTTATTTACTCTTTGAGCAACCGGGAACAAGTCTACTAATCACGTCTGTGTTTTCGAAAAAAGCGCAAGCTTAAGCTAAAGTTTAAGGAAAAAGCGTTAACGCAAACACAACAGCAAACCAAATGCCAGAAAAAAAAAATTCCCAAGTGACGAGTGAAATACAGTCAAAACCACATCACAAGAATCAATCATTCGCCGTTTCCTTGTTAGTTTGACTTCATCTTTGGGTTTAATTAGTTGTTATCGCTTGATGTAAAATACTGCGTAGGATTTTTGTTAGAAATTCGGGTGTTTATACAGCAGACTGGTCTGTTATAATCCAAGCAAAGCTTTATTGTTGATTCAAGCACTTCTACATCAACTCTAGGCAAGCATTCAAATGCATCTTATTGACTTCTGCACTGACTCACATTCCCGCGTCTTTATGCGATTGTCTATTAGATATACTTTATGGTTTTATCTCACCAGCAAAAACTATTTCTTCATGCTTTGCTTTCAAATTATCCTCTTGCATATATAAGTCAGCAAATCAAACGTTTTCATCCTACTGCTAGGCGTAAATCCTTCTGTGCTTGAATATAGATCTTCATTTCCTTCCCTCTATACCCACTTGTACAGGGCGCTGTTGATGTTGTATTTCTGACTGTTGTAATAGTTTGCCACTGCCAAGTAAGTATGACCTTTGTACTCAAATGACGTCATACCGTGTGCTCCGTGTGTTGGAATCTCTTGGTATTTGACGAACCGCGCTCCAGAGGCCTGGTACACAACTGACTGTGTGTTGTGTCCCTGACTGGAGTCATAGTGATTGGTCACACCCAGGTACGTTTGACCGCTGATCACAAATGGATGCCAAACAATGCCTCCGCGGGTAGGAATGGACTGGAACAGAACGAACTTGTTGCCATCCCACTTGTAAATGAAGGAGTCGGTGTTATGGCTGCTTCCAGAGTATTGATTGGCAAAGGCGAGGAATGTGTGACGATTGATGTTAAATGACTTCACATCGCGGGTTCCGTATGTCTGAAGAGACTGAAACTTAACAAAGTGTTCTCCTGACCACTTGAACACAGTGGACTGAACAGAATACTTCTGTCGGGAGTTGTAATGATTAGCAAAAGCGATGAAAGTCTCATTGTTTATTAAAAATGCTGTACATCCAAGAGCACCTTCAGTTGCTATCTCCTGAAACTTGTTAAACTTGCCGCTGCTCCATTTGTAGATGACTGATTTTGTGGAATAGGTACTTCCATCGTGGTAGTTTGCCACTGCGAGGTAATTTTCACCATTTATAGAGAAAAATGTGAAGTGGCTTCCTCCTTTTGTAGATAACTTCTGAAAGATTACAAAAAGGTTTCCATTCCACTGATAAATGACTGAGTCCAGCACGTGGGTTCCATCGTACCAATTAGCTACAGCGAGGAAATGCTTGTCAGCGATTGAAAAGTACTCAATGCCATAGGCTCCTCTTGTTTGCATGGTTTGGTACAAAGTGAATTTTCCGGTTGATTCGTCCATCTTGTAGATCATGGAACTCGTCTTTTGCTTTTTAATGTCGCTATGATGGTTAGCAAAAGCGAGAAACAGTTTTCCATCAATGGTGAAATGTTCCACATCTGCAGCTCCTCGGGTTGGAATGTCTTGAATTTTCTCAAAGAAGTGGAAACCAGTGGAACAATCTTAATAAAATGAAAAACAATAAAAAATATTTCACGAGGATGGTCGTACAACTGTACCAACTTATCACCTACCTCTTCCAAATTTCCCAAAACGTGAATACGTTGCTTTTGTGACCAAAAGGCTTGGGGAATTTTGGTCAGCAAATAAAGATGAAATCTCACCAAACGCGTGTTGCTGACGCAATAATTCCACCATCACGATGTGACACCAGGCGGCAAGTACTTAAACCAGGAAAGGTGGAACGCCGGAATACTTAAACCGGGAACGGTGTGTGATTGCATGAAAATTAAAACTGATTGTTTTATATTGTTTATATATATATATATATATATATATATATATATATATATATATATATATATATATATATATATATATATAACTGTAAACTTCTGTGTCGAATGATGATACTAAAAACAATGAAAGCCCAAAGTCTTCTGTTAGTAACAGAAGACTTTGGGTTTTCATTGTTTTTAGTATATATATATATATATAGACATATATACATATGTATATATGTATGTATGTATGTATGTATGTATATAATATTCAATTGTGGACTAGTATGTGTGTGTGTGTATATATATATATATATATATATATATATATATATATATATTTATATAACGCATGGGACGTTACAACAACCAAAAATGCCTGCCTTTTTATCGAAACTGAAATCAGTTACTGATACTGAAGATAGCAGAAGAAATCAATCAGCTGAATAATAGGAATAATTTGCTGTTATATACATAAATACTGGTTCGCTGTATGGTGTTGGTTTGCATTCACCCATTTCAACGTGTAACCAACAACGACAACACGCACGTATAGTAATTTATTATTTTCCCGCCATTTGGATAATTACGACAATTTATTCATCACGGGACAAGCAAAGACCAACTGAGCATGGACCCGAGCTCAAGAAGGTGAGACATCTTCTTTATTTCGTTTCCTGTTGTTCCTCTACGCCTTTCAGTGTCTTTACTCAAGTGTTGACACAGTCTTTGATTTGATTAACCCGGCGTCAAAGTCAAAGCCTGGAAAAAAAAGAGGTAACGTATATATAGCGACATACAGTATAGCATGCGATTAGAAATATCCTGAGCTTAACTTTCAATTACACACAGTTCCCGGCTTAAGTATTCCGGCGTTCCAGGTTTAAGTACTTGCCACACTAGGCCCAGGGATGGCGGGGGGGGGGGGGGGGGGGGGGAGAAGGGGGTGCTTGAGTCATTTTTTGCTGGGTATGTGCCGCTGGCTTCTCAGAACTCCTACCCCAATGTAGTCTATCCTGTGGCCAGTTATAAACCCCATCTTAATCATTTTTGGCAAAATGTAGGTTAAGTAGGTCATCCTAAAAGGAATTGACACATTTTTTAAACTGAACGTAGAACACTTTACTTTTCACTTACAGCACAAACATTCTGGTACATTTACCCCAAAATCCCGAAAATGTGCGACCCCATACTAGTAACTGTATTGAAAATGTAGCCCGATTATAGTCAGTCCAGTAGTGAAAATGCGACGCCATCCAGCTATGGTTGGCGGAATGGTGCAAAATTCAACGAATCAAAATCGCTTCCAACATCAACAACCAATCTGAAGTTCAACACAAAATTGTTTCCAACATCAACAACCAATCTGAAGTTCAACACAAAATCGCTTCCAACATCAACAACCAATCTGAAGTTCAACACAAAATCGCTTCCAACATCAACAACCAATCTGAAGTTCAACATTTTTTTCTATATCAACAATAAAATCCGTCCAACTTCAACGGCTGACGAAATTAAGTCAACATCAACAACAATTCCTCTTTGTCTTAAACAGCGAATCACCTCAAAACCAACATCGAAAAGCTTCTCAACTTCAACAACAAAATATTACGTTCAACAATTTGGGGACGAGCGACTGGTTATGGTCGGGGGAGGCAGGGACAGAAAAAATTCCTACTAAAGCATGCTGAGAAATAGAAAATGGCGGCGGGCGGAGCAAGTAGCCACAGTATCGGATGGGACTTGTTTTTTATAGATTTGGAGCAGCTAGTTTTAGATTATGAGCAAATGAAAGCGTCAAACTTTACCACAAACGTTTCCTTAGCCGAAACTCTTCTGGAAACGTTTGAAAATGCTGTTCAAGCTTTACGAAACGTGCTTCCTCATGTTTATCATTCACATTCACTTGCTGCTATAGGGAACATATTTGTTTACTAACATTGTTTTTATTTAAATGTTCAAAATGTTAAACAAAAGAATTCTTTGTTTCACCAGTGGCTGAGTTTGGACTAGAGCATTTGTCAAAATTTGACGAAATTAGTGATGATGAGCTAGACCAAAAAGTTAGGAATTTATGCAAGAACATGGATGCTTTGTTGGATTATCCACGAACCTTGGATAGGGTGTCTGGAAAATTCAGACCTAGAAAACTCAGACCTCAGACCTCAGACCTAGAAAACTCAGACCCCCCCAATCTGGAAAACTCAGACCCCCTTATAACTATACAAATTTTCAAAGTCAAATAAACGTGGGCAAAATGAATTATCGCCGTTCAGTGCGCTGAAATGTTACACCCTCTATTTATCGCAGATAACAAACACTTCACCTTTGTCGTCTCATGTTATTATAATCGGCTCCGGAGCACGAGTCGAGACCTAAAAAAACTCAGACCCCCCACCCCTCCCCCCCCCCCCAATCTGGAAAACTCAGACCCTCTCATATACAAATTTTCAAAGTCAAATAAACGTGGGCAAAATGAATTATCGCCGTTCATGAGGGGGTCTGAGTTTTCCAGTTTAGGGGGGTCTGAGTTTTCTAGGTCTCGTGCTCCGGAGCCGATTATAATTTTGTCCACGTTTATTTGACTTTGAAAATTTGTGTAGTTATGAGGGGGTCTGAGTTTTCCAGATTGGGGGGGTTTGAGTTTTCTAGGTCTCGTGCTCCGGAGCCGATTATAATAACATGAGACGACAAAGGTGAAGTGTTTGTTATCTGCGATAAATAGAGGGTGTAACATTTCAGCGCACTGAACGGCGATAATTCATTTTGCCCACGTTTATTTGACTTTGAAAATTTGTATAGTTATGAGGGGGTCTGAGTTTTCCAGATTGGGGGGGTCTGAGTTTTCTAGGTCTGAGGTCTGAGGTCTGAGTTTTCTAGGTCTGAGTTTTCCAGACACCCACCTTGGATATTTTCGCTCCCAGGGAATCAGAATCCAGCAAGATCGCATTTAATAATAATAATAATAATAATAATAATAATAATAATAATAATAATAATAATATATTTTATTATTATTATTATTATTATTAGTAGTAGTAGTAGTAGTAGTAGTACTTCCACAAGGTGGCTCTTCAATCTCAAATCAAATCAAATTTGTAAGAGTCTAGCAAGAATTGATCCAAGAAATGCAAGAACTCGATGGGCCGTTACCATCTCAGCTCTCGACGTGCAAACTCTGTGCCTGGCCCAAGCAGCTTGTGGCACCTAGATGGGCATCATTCTCTGGTATCTTGGGGATTTGTTATACATGGAGCTATTGATGGCTATTCACGTTTAATCACTTACCTTCACTGCTCAACCAATAATCACAGTGAGATGGTAAAAGAATTTGAGTAATGTACACAGAGAAAGACTGAACATTTTTGGGGTCAGGATATTCCAATATGGGCCCTGCCAAGCAAAAGGGACCTTACACTGTATGTAAACTTTCAGCAACATTAATTTTATCAAAATTTTACATGGCATCCTGGAGATTTGATCATCTTAGTGATGTTGGAATTTTACACTTTTTGGGCAAAATTGCAAAAATTCTGTACTTAGGTCCATTTTCAATTGACAGGGCTTAATCTAATCTAAGGTGCATGATGAAACAAAGCTTATACTGTGGTTGACCACTACATGAGTAGAAACCTGCATACAAAAACCTAGAATTTTAGCCTGTAAAGGTTATTATAGTATTGGTCTTTACAGGGAAATAAGGGATCCAAATCAGCAGTTTTAGCCTAAAGAGCTTCTTATATCAAGGTTCTTATCAGTGGGTTTAAATGTCTTTTTGGCTTTATTATTATTTTTGACTTGATCTCAGACCTTGTTCTGGACTTCCTCCCCTTTTCTCAGAGATGTTGGCCTGTGGGAGTGGTATATTGGCAATCTGTGTACAACAGTGCCCCCCTCTTATTTGCCCCTCCTCAACCATACTGCCTCAATTGTGCTTGGATTCAGCAGAGCTCACAGCTGAATAATGGACCATAGAAAGCAAGCTAGTAATTGGACAGTACATGTTAAGTTTCTAACATATTGTTTATTGCCAAAGCGTACACTTTCTTGCTAAAGCTGTTCATGGACTACAGGCCAACAGTAAACAAATTACTTTGGGTTTCCAAAGCATTGTAGAATTTGAACAAATGCATTATGCTTGAGGATGAAAATACTATTATTTGACTTAACTCTCTGGATTGGAGTGCAGGTGTCAGACCCATGAAACACTACTAACTCAAATACCACTATTTCTTTTCTGTGGTTTTGTTTAAATATTTAGCTGTAAATATTCAAGAGTATTTCATGTGTCTAATGTCTACACTCTAGCTTCTCCTGCTTTCCTGAGTGTTCTATTATGTGTTTCTAAATACTCTTCAAGTAAAATCACTTTTTTGTTTTATAGTAAACAGTTTTGTGTTCAACTCAACATGAAACTTCTACAAGAGTGTCCGAAATAAGGCCTCCAAACCCTGATTGCCATTCTCACTAGTTTTTCTTGGACTCCTAAATTCTCAAATCCCTAAGAATCTAAAGTTGGATTTAAACATCCTTAATCTTGTCTCAGCAGAGGCTTGGATTTTATACATTTTTCCTAAAACCTATTGTGGTCCCTCCTACAACCTACAATAATCATTTTTTATAATGTCAGTTTAGCAGAAACATAATGTAATTTGTTACATTTTTCAAAGTGTATATTATTCTGTTTCTTAGTTAAAAATTTCAACACTTGTCTTGTAAAATAATGATGGTTAAATGCTCGGAGATATTAGCTGCACAAGCTACTCTAAAAATCTGAGGGTAAATAAAAGAGATGTATGTATGTAATAAATGTTGCTCTGATTTCAGACCATTTCAAGTTCCAAATACTGAATTACAGCCTGTTTGTTATCTTAAGTAGTGTAAAAAGAGTCCATCAAATTCACCACCGGTACGTGGGAGATTTATTTTCCCCCAACAAAACCCCCATCATTAACTTTGAGCAAAGCGATGATGGTGGTATTTGATGGACTCTTTTTCCACTACTTCTGAACATCATCTCATTTGTCCAAAAGCCATACAGTCTTGGAAATTGACTGGACATGCTTGGTCTTTTCTTGTTTTGTCTTCTTTAGCCTGTTCCAAAGCAGAAATGCCAATCTCTGGGGATCTTAAACCTTGAGATTTTTTGTCATCAGGAACTCCCCCCCCCCTTCCCCCACCTAGGGCGCAACCCACTCACTTCCCGCTATTAGCTCACTCCTTCCTCACCACAAAAAAACTCAGCCACCCAACCCCCCAAAAATGACTTCCTTCCAAATAAAATCATTCAGAATCGAATTAGGCCCTCCTTTTTGTTTAGTTTCTCTCAACGTACGTGTATTTGAAAGTCAGCGATGCAGAAATACATTAAGAAACGGCGAAGCATTGAAAAATAGAAATTCGTTTAATTTAACTGTAATTTGGGGATGCAATTTGCGTCTATAATGGAGCACAGTCTTGGAAAGGTTCAAAGTCGTTTTTATCCGGGAGATACGGGATACCGGGATATTCGTTCCGTATCCGGGAGATTCCCGGATAATCTGGGAGAGTTGGCATAAGTGCCAATGGCCCGGAATGTTTTGTATTTTTATAGCCAGTCGAGAAGATCGCCCTAAAGAGCTCCTTTCTGTGGTTTGATTCGCAAAAGCATCCACCATATTTCTTTGCCCGTGCTTCTATTTCCCAGCATGCCCTAGTAGGAATTTTTTTCTGTCCCAGCCCCCCCCCCCCCCCCCGACCATAACCAGTCGCTCATCCCCAAATTGTTGAACGTAATATTTCGTCGTTGAAGTTGAGACGCTTTTCGATGTTGGTTTTGAGGTGATTCGCTGTTGAAGACAAAGAGGAATTGTTGTTGATGTTGACTTAATTTTGTCAGCCGTTGAAGTTGGACGGATTTTATTGTTGATATAGAAAGAAAATGTTGAACTTCAGATTGGTTGTTGATGTTGGAAGCGATTTTGTGTTGAACTTCAGATTGGTTGTTGATGTTGGAAGCAATTTTGTGTTGAACTTCAGATTGGTTGTTGATGTTGGAAGCGATTTTGATTCATTGAATTTTGCACCATTCCGCCAACCATATCCAGCGGCACATCCTCATTACAAGGAAGTACCTCCACTCTCACTCCCGGGACATTAAGCCACCTTTACCTTCCATGAGTAAACGCTGAGAACAAAAGGCTTACTGGTGGGAACTTGAAACTGTAATTGCCGAGATCCTTGAGACTGCGCGACGCTCACGATCTTCAACAATCACAGGGGTCGCGTGGTGCGAGTCAATAGACAATTCGAACTCCAATCGGATAGAATGACTAAAATGATTTAATTACAGTTCAAAGTTCCTAGATGCACATTACAGAGTAGCTATTAATCCTAGATTTAGCGATGATAGAACGAAGTAAAGGTAGGCGGTAACGGTAGCCGTGGTAGAGATGCAAGTTGTAGCTGCAGTACGTAGTGGCAGTAGTAGTAGGTTCGAACTGAAATACGATAGTTAAAAAATACATTCTAACTTAGATAATAGCCTTTTAGCAACACATGCAACATACATTAAAACGTGATAATTGATACTAAAAACCAATACAATTAAAAAAACTCACAATAACAAAGTATACTCAAAAACAAAACTAAATATGTCAATAAAGCACCATTTGAGATTGAATTGAATCAAACAGCATGAGTATAAATTGAAAGAAATAAAATTATTTGTATAAAATCCTATCTAAAAAAAATTAAACATAAAACTGTTTGGTTGATGACTCGCACTAGAGCGATAGCAGTATACAGCGGAAAATAGCGGGTAGTGGATCCTATAATCGTAGCGCAGTACTTGCGAGTTAACTTGTATTCTACGGTTTCCCTCGAGTCGCCTTTATAACACGCGTGTCAGGATGTCATATGTTTAGGGCGTTTCCCAATACGCGTGCAGTTATGATAAAAAAACCATGACACTGTAAACTTCCTAACTGTATCGTCACACTATGGTAGGGACGTTTTCATGAAATGACTAACAGAAACCATGTCATTAATTAAAAGGAACAGAGCCACTGCCTAATATGCAAACTTAGCAAAAAGGACAAACACATGAGAAAGAATTGATGCATCAAGCCTTACCTCTGGAACAACAAGCTGATTTACTGGAAGATGAGCCCTGAAATTCAAAGAGGAAAGACAATTTCTTCGATCACAGAAACAGCAAAATGCTTCCATTTTCGTTTGAATCACATCTCAACTAAATTAGAGGGGTGATATTATAAGTACTCGAGAGAAGGATATAAGCACTCCTTATGTTTTAGTTTCGTTTCCTCGCAAAAAAAAAGGTACTATTTTGGCTTCAGGGTGAACTATTTACATCAGTGGGGAATAGTGGCCAATCAAAATAGAGCTTGTAATTAAGAATGTAAACATGTTCAAGACAAACTTGACTGTGAACATGTCGGATAAAAGGAGTGCCATGAACACAAAAGGGAGAGCACATGTATAACAAATGAGAAGTTTTGACTACTTTAGGCTTAGTTTTGGGTTATATGCTAACGATTTATTGTCATCATTTCATGGTGGTTACCTTACTAGCGTCACATGTTCCCGGCATTCCTTTCTGCCCTGGTTCTCCTTTTTCTCCTTGTGATCCTTTATTTCCAGTCGAACCTTTCTCACCCTCAGTAAGAAAGACAAGCGAATTTACTGCATTAACTCTAATGGTAATGAAGAAAGTGATTTTTAGTCGGGTGTCCTTTGTTTCTAGTCAAACCTTTCTTGCCCTGAGTTTGCGATTTAGCTATCTTGTATAGGGTTGGTTTTCTTTCGCAACACAATGAACATTGAGTTTCACAGTAAGGAAAGATAATGAAATTTACCAAATTACCTGTAATGGAGGGTAATAAAGTGATTTTCAATTGGGTGTCAAAGACTACTTGGTTTTAAGTTTGTTCAAACAGATTTGAACATTGACTACAACTGAATCATAAGGCTGCTAATCTGTACCAATAGCAATTAAAATTTCTTTTCTAAAAGGATTTCTTGTTGCTTTTGAACGTTGATGTAAATGTTAGGAAAAAGAAGGCTTTTTAAAATTCGTGTTCTTGTTTTTTTTGGACCCAATTATGGAGTAATATTTTGACACCAATCGTCTTACGTGTTTTTAAACGGCGGTTTCCTGCTAACTTTACATCACAATTCATACAACCATACTACTTTTCCGAAAAATTTCCATTGTTTCCTGGTTCTCCTTTCTCTCCCTTGAAAGGCAGAGACAAAAATTAATGCGTTTCGTTCAGACCAGTCAAGGACATGTTTCTAAAATCAAATCAACTTTGGAATAGAATTTGAGTTATTTCTTTCAATCAAATGGAACTACCCAACAATTAGAATTCCAAAATTCAGTAAACCTTATAATAAAACCACTCTGTCTTAATCATAATTACAGCATACCAACCGAGTCTGCTACAATGCACATTTCCCATGTGTTTGTTACATTCCCCTCACAGAAAAAAAAATCAGAAAGAAACTAAGAGCTAAAATTGATTTCTCAACCCTTGGTGTGGAGGGTAAGATGGATGGAGGGGATTTGAAGGCATAATTCTATGTAAGCCAAGTTTATGATGGCTCCATAGAAAACAATGTGAGACATACTAATTAGGATGCATATACAAAGGAAAACCTGTTCTATTCTCTCACAGTACAGTATTTGCCCTTTTATTTTGAATACAAAAAGTGAGGACACTAACATATTTTGCCAAGTTAATCATCCATATTCTCAATGTGCTGAGGAGACTAGTGCCATGGCAACAATTAAAGCTAATCTCAATTCTTTTGAACCAATGGTTTTACCTTAAGTTCAAGATGCTCATTTTGATACTATGAAAAAGAACTCTGTATGATCTAGGCTCCCAACCATTTTTTGGCTGCAAAATGTACCTTTTGATTTCCTAAATACTACGACGTACAGCATCTATAATACATGTACATATGACCAAAGTTTAGTTTTTCATTGATTTAAAACCAACAGCTATAACCATCGAGCAATGAGAATGCATGGTCTCTCATTTTAAGCCTCCTTAAATTATATACAATCTTTATCACATTGTTTTAATAGCTTGTCTTAAAATGCAGAAATTATGCAAAATACCAAACTTTACTTGTCTCCTGACCTGCATCATCACCGTGTGGTCGGCTTATTATGGTCATTTGCAAATATAGTTTTTTATCAAATATGAAGCTAACATCTACATTGACACATGTATTCCTTTTGCAGTTGTAATTTCTGCAGTTTTGACCTTCAGGCTCACATTTCATGAATATATTTCCTTCTCACTTTTGTCTAAACACTAAGTAAATTATTTGTGCCCTCTTCTACAAAGCAAATACAATGATATCATTATTAATAAGTTTTTTACCAAGTATTTTTCTTGTTGTCTTCTTGTTTCTATCAGTTTTTCAATTTTTACTAAAAATTTCTAATGCCTGAAGTCATCAATTGTGCTCTTTTTCCTTCAAGCCCTTTAATACCATTGTACTCAGTCAGCTGTAATACTTTAAATTTGGGAATATGATTTGTAATAAATTGTGACAAATATGTATGTACATGTACTTGATCAGAAACAATATAAAAATTGAATGGCCACTATTTTGCAATACAAGGCAAAACATGCACAAATGACTGCAGGTTTTCTTGTGATATCACTTCAAAATTCTACTAAAACGTAAACTATGCAGGCACCACAAAGCTCCCTTTTTACACTGAAAAAAAATTAAATCTTCAAGGAAAATTTCATACTGATACATGTACCCCCAAGAAGCACACTTTTAAATTTGATCACAGTAGTAGCAACCCACTTAAGAATGAGAAAAGCCATCTCAAAAATTCTGAAGAGAAATTATGATGTGGTGCATTTCTTTAACTTACTCTTATGGCAGCCAATAATATTGTTGGTGCCCCTCAGAAGCACACCAACAGAACAATATACTCTTAAAATTGTCAGAACGCAGTTATCACCATTAAAACTAATAATGTTCTGAGCAGCAGTACATTATACCACTAATTGTTCTAAGCTGTTTATTACCTACAATTTCACTTTTCTTTGTTTCTGAGTCTTATTCTTGCATCCTGTCCTTGCATCCCTTCTGCACCTTTCTCACCCTGAAAAAAAGAAATAATTATTCATCAGAAACAAAGGAAACTCAGTATGTTTTGATTCATTTGGTTTCATTCCAACCTTAAAATCAATCAATCAATCAATCAATCAAAAACTAGCATAGCTCCATTTTCTGCATATAAATCATGCACAACCCACAATTCCTTGATTCACTCCTACATGTATGTAGGGCTAAAGCTCGAAACATCAGCTTTTTGAATCCCTGTATATATGGTGGTCAATTTACATTTTTATCAACTCCGCCGATAAACCAAATTTACGTGTTTCACCACAGGTAACCCAGACTCAGTATCTGCTACTATATGGGAAAATACAGGGCACATATGGGGCGAAGTTCAAGTCTGGAAGTTTGTAAGAAATAGGAAATAAAAAATTATGTCACTTACCATATGACTTGTGTAGTTGTGGTTGTCCTTAATACTGAGGGTGAAGTGGACTTTATTTTCCAAAACTCCTTGTGGGAGCAGGATTGGCGTAGTGGTGAGAGCGCTCGCCTTCCACCAATGTGTCCCGGGTTCGATTCCCGGACTCAGTGTCATAAGTGGGCTGAGTTTGTTGGTTCTCTACTCTGCTCCGAGAGGTTTTTCTCCGGGTACTCCAGTTTTCTTCTCTCCCAAAAACCAACATTTGATTTGACTTGATTTATTTAGAGTTGATTTGATATAGTCTTCCAAATTAGTAGAGCATCTGTGCTCGGCTAGATAGATTTGAGACTTAAATAAAGTGATTATTATCATCATTATTATTATTATTATTATTATTATTATTATTATTATATTAAGGACAACCACAACTACACACATGGTAAGTGACATCGTTTTTATTTCCTATTTCTTACAAGTTTCTAGACTTAAACTTCACCACATATGTGCCCCATATTTTCTCATATAAAATCTCTATAATTATAGCAGAACAGAGCCTGGGTTACCTGTGGTTTCACTCCCCTACTGATGCAGCACCATAGTTTCTTTAGAAACTAAACCCCTTTAATCAAATATATAGCTTGCCTTTTCACCAGAAGCCCCATCTCTTCCATCACGACCATCTTTTCCTGTGTTAAAAGAATAATAAATAATATTAATTATAACAATATAAGGGCTATTAATACGGGAGAAAATAAGACGCATCTTATCTAAGACGTGACTTAAATTGTAGACGTGAACTGATCGTATAATTGGTGCAAAATAAGTGTTCGCGTCTTATTTAAGTCGCGTCTTATATAAGACACGTCTTATTTTCTCCCGTATAATTATATATGGCCCTAATGTGTATGAAGCATTATACTTATGTACCACTCATTAGCCAGCACTGCTATGTCTATATTGCTTGACCTTGTCAGTGAGTCCTGCAATTTTTTGAAGGGCTTCTGTGCAAGTCAACCAGAAAAGAGCTTCAAGCCAATTGTCACATAATGATTGGTTATAAATAATTGAGGCTCAGATCTTACAGATAGACTGGTCCATGCGTCCTTATAAATACACATTTTTGCAGTTAATGGCTCAATCCAGCCCACTCCTTCAAAATAAAACTGGCAAATATACAATGTAGATCCAACTCTTGAAAGTTAAAGGCATCCAAGAGCTGACCTTGATGCTGTGTTTTGTGTTAACCTGACATTTGCTTCCTGTTTCCATTGTAGTGCTGATCATGATGTTCATCTAAAATTGTCATCTTGTTTTGAGGTTTTCCTTTTTAAAATTAATGTGTTGTTTTGGCTGATTAATTACACAAATCATAACTGTATAAAACTCAAAGAAAACATCAGGAGAAGATTATGAACCAGGCACAAATTAAGCCCATGAATACATATGTCTAAGGTCTATGTATGAGTACACATTAGAAACGTATTTACATGTAAGGTGCTACATTGAATGTGCAATCTAGTTAACAATTAAATTATGAGCTTGAGAACATAAATTAGTATAAATCTACAGGCATTCTATAATGAATGCCATTCTCTAATTGGCTATGCTACATACTCACTTAATCTATTCTGTGATACATGTAGATAGCAATTAGCAGTTGTCAACAAAATTCAGCCCGCTTCTTCTCATTTTTGAGGTGTGTGTGAGGAGGATTAATTGGATAATTTACTTGTTTAGTTTTGAACAACTAGTAGATTTATACTAAAACAATTAGATTATTTGCTCTCGATTTCTACATTTATGTGTGATAGCTGATTCAGGCTGCACGCTCATCAGCTATCACACGATAGTTCTAAATCTTGAGCTCACAATCTAATAATTGTTAATTATATCAGCCTCTCCGGAAGGTGGAAGGGCAAAAAAAATGACTACATTACCACTCATTCCATCACGTCCTGTGGAAAAGAAAATGAGCCTTTCATTACAAATATACAACATGCAACAACAATAATAATAATAATGATAATAATAATAATTTTAATTATCTTTGTAAGTAGTTGTTGCAAAATGTTCTTCATGACATTCTTTTAAACAAAGTTTTCTTCTTCTTCAATTAAACAAACAATAATTGACATGTCAGGGTGTTCATTAGGCAATGGAGATCAGAGAATTCTTCTGCTGCTATGCAGAATTCTCCTGCAAAATTTCGCTTGCTCCCTGAAAGAACTTTGCCCTTTCATAATAATTCTCCTGTTACTTTACGTTATTCTCCTGTAACTATACAATTCTTAATGAAAACCCTGACGTGTGGTGGGTATTCAAAGGACCTCGACCAGATCATGAGAAAGATCTTTGTACTACAGGCTTTGGTGTCTGCATGGTATACTGCAAATGATGATGATGATGGTGATGGTGATGATGATGATGATGATGGTGATGGTGATGATGATGATGAAAGTGACTTAATAGACCTAGATATGTAATTTAAACATGACTCAGTTTTAAAGCTACAGACTTTGATTGGCATCACAAAAAATTGAGATCCTATATGTTCAGATTCTTTCAGGTAACAGTCAGTTGATAATTCCAAAACGTAGGTACAACATAGTCAGATTTAAAACATGTCTAACTCACCATTTTGGCCATCTTTTCCATCCTTCCCTGTATGAATAAAAAGTAAATTAAATATTAGAGGTGCAAATATTAGCATGATCATGGTTCAATGATAACTGCAGTACACAGAAAGTACACAACACTAAGGCTGCTGATGCCTTGTGAACAAGGCACAGAAAATACTCTTATAATTCTATTTTTCTGATTATTAATAATTTGTACATTTTTCTTGTCTCTGAGATACATTTGTGAGCATGCAAATATTCAATCCTGATAGCAGCCACATTATTTTTATCAGAAAACAGTCCTTCAATATCCTGCATTGTACATGTACATGCAAGTGAAAGAATATTAATTACAAACTTAAGGCTGGAAACGTTTCTTTACCTCTGATGCATTGAGTTCTTTTCTTGGTCAAGCTCAACCTGTTTTTAATTATTAATTATTTACAAACAATAGACGAAATGCCACAAAGTGTTCAGAAAATTTGGGGGGAGGGGAAGGAGGAGGTGGTTGTGCATTATTTTATTCATTAAAAGAAGACTGATAATAATCTAAAACTAAACAAAGGTGCTCAAAACAAAGATGATTTTGAGGTCAAAGAGAGGGGGTCAGAGAATCTGACGTGTAACCCTTTGCTATTTTATAGTAAATGTATAGGATTTACTGTTTATTTCATGCTCTAGCTATGAATCGCTAAATATATGTATTGAACAACACTAAATAAAAGTTAAATTGCCTTAACCTGTGGTGTACTGTCATCCTTTTGCCTCAGTAGTGATACGGCTTAAGCGATTTTGGTGGGTTTTATCTTTGCCACCAACTGACTACCTCATAAGAAACAGATCCATTTCTTATGAGGCATAGTCGACGGATAAAACTCTAGAAAATTGCTGAAAATATCACTACTGAGGCAATTAAGGACCGACAGTACACCACAGGTAAGGCAATTTAACTTTTATTTAGCGCTGTTCAACACATATATTTAGCAATTTGTTGAGCATGAAAAATAAACCAACACCAAAACGAGGCTTAATTTTTCACGCACTTGCTGCAGTTCGACGCGTCTACACAGCCAATTTACTACATCAACAAAAACTCTTTACAGTCAATGCTTGTAATTGTGTTTAGGCGGAAAACAGTTTGCAAAATATTTTTTTCCTGCATTTTTGGCTGGTTTTAATCCAAAACAGGTTTGACATATATAGCTGTGGTCCAGACAACACTGGTGGCAGTATGCAGTTATTCAACTCAAGCATCTTTGGAGGGATATAAACCTTTTATAGTGCACGTGGAAGGGTCTGCAAGGGATAAGTTCATGTGGTTTTGCAAGCACTAGCTGTCTTCATTATAACTGGATGACATTTTGCCACTCAGAGAATCTTTAATTGAAGAAACTTCTTCAGTGAACATGGGAAGTAACAGTAAAACTATCAAGGGTTACGGTCACAAATTAAGCCCATGAATACATATGTCTAAGGTCTATGTATGAGTACACATTAGAAACGTATTTACATGTAAGGTGCTACATTGAATGTGCAATCTAGTTAACAATTAAATTATGAGCTTGAGAACATAAATTAGTATAAATCTACAGGCATTCTATAATGAATGCCATTCTCTAATTGGCTATGCTACATACTCACTTAATCTATTCTGTGATACATGTAGATAGCAATTAGCAGTTGTCAACAAAATTCAGCCCGCTTCTTCTCATTTTTGAGGTGTGTGTGAGGAGGATTAATTGGATAATTTACTTGTTTAGTTTTGAACAACTAGTAGATTTATACTAAAACAATTAGATTATTTGCTCTCGATTTCTACATTTATGTGTGATAGCTGATTCAGGCTGCACGCTCATCAGCTATCACACGATAGTTCTAAATCTTGAGCTCACAATCTAATAATTGTTAATTATATCAGCCTCTCCGGAAGGTGGAAGGGCAAAAAAAATGACTACATTACCACTCATTCCATCACGTCCTGTGGAAAAGAAAATGAGCCTTTCATTACAAATATACAACATGCAACAACAATAATAATAATAATGATAATAATAATAATTTTAATTATCTTTGTAAGTAGTTGTTGCAAAATGTTCTTCATGACATTCTTTTAAACAAAGTTTTCTTCTTCTTCAATTAAACAAACAATAATTGACATGTCAGGGTGTTCATTAGGCAATGGAGATCAGAGAATTCTTCTGCTGCTATGCAGAATTCTCCTGCAAAATTTCGCTTGCTCCCTGAAAGAACTTTGCCCTTTCATAATAATTCTCCTGTTACTTTACGTTATTCTCCTGTAACTATACAATTCTTAATGAAAACCCTGACGTGTGGTGGGTATTCAAAGGACCTCGACCAGATCATGAGAAAGATCTTTGTACTACAGGCTTTGGTGTCTGCATGGTATACTGCAAATGATGATGATGATGGTGATGGTGATGATGATGATGATGATGGTGATGGTGATGATGATGATGAAAGTGACTTAATAGACCTAGATATGTAATTTAAACATGACTCAGTTTTAAAGCTACAGACTTTGATTGGCATCACAAAAAATTGAGATCCTATATGTTCAGATTCTTTCAGGTAACAGTCAGTTGATAATTCCAAAACGTAGGTACAACATAGTCAGATTTAAAACATGTCTAACTCACCATTTTGGCCATCTTTTCCATCCTTCCCTGTATGAATAAAAAGTAAATTAAATATTAGAGGTGCAAATATTAGCATGATCATGGTTCAATGATAACTGCAGTACACAGAAAGTACACAACACTAAGGCTGCTGATGCCTTGTGAACAAGGCACAGAAAATACTCTTATAATTCTATTTTTCTGATTATTAATAATTTGTACATTTTTCTTGTCTCTGAGATACATTTGTGAGCATGCAAATATTCAATCCTGATAGCAGCCACATTATTTTTATCAGAAAACAGTCCTTCAATATCCTGCATTGTACATGTACATGCAAGTGAAAGAATATTAATTACAAACTTAAGGCTGGAAACGTTTCTTTACCTCTGATGCATTGAGTTCTTTTCTTGGTCAAGCTCAACCTGTTTTTAATTATTAATTATTTACAAACAATAGACGAAATGCCACAAAGTGTTCAGAAAATTTGGGGGGAGGGGAAGGAGGAGGTGGTTGTGCATTATTTTATTCATTAAAAGAAGACTGATAATAATCTAAAACTAAACAAAGGTGCTCAAAACAAAGATGATTTTGAGGTCAAAGAGAGGGGTCAGAGAATCTGACGTGTAACCCTTTGCTATTTTATAGTAAATGTATAGGATTTACTGTTTATTTCATGCTCTAGCTATGAATCGCTAAATATATGTATTGAACAACACTAAATAAAAGTTAAATTGCCTTAACCTGTGGTGTACTGTCATCCTTTTGCCTCAGTAGTGATACGGCTTAAGCGATTTTGGTGGGTTTTATCTTTGCCACCAACTGACTACCTCATAAGAAACAGATCCATTTCTTATGAGGCATAGTCGACGGATAAAACTCTAGAAAATTGCTGAAAATATCACTACTGAGGCAATTAAGGACCGACAGTACACCACAGGTAAGGCAATTTAACTTTTATTTAGCGCTGTTCAACACATATATTTAGCAATTTGTTGAGCATGAAAAATAAACCAACACCAAAACGAGGCTTAATTTTTCACGCACTTGCTGCAGTTCGACGCGTCTACACAGCCAATTTACTACATCAACAAAAACTCTTTACAGTCAATGCTTGTAATTGTGTTTAGGCGGAAAACAGTTTGCAAAATATTTTTTTCCTGCATTTTTGGCTGGTTTTAATCCAAAACAGGTTTGACATATATAGCTGTGGTCCAGACAACACTGGTGGCAGTATGCAGTTATTCAACTCAAGCATCTTTGGAGGGATATAAACCTTTTATAGTGCACGTGGAAGGGTCTGCAAGGGATAAGTTCATGTGGTTTTGCAAGCACTAGCTGTCTTCATTATAACTGGATGACATTTTGCCACTCAGAGAATCTTTAATTGAAGAAACTTCTTCAGTGAACATGGGAAGTAACAGTAAAACTATCAAGGGTTTTGTGTCTTTTGTGTCTGCTAAGTAGCCAAGGAAATATTTTGTTTGAAATGGTGCTATTATGCAGCTGACTGTGTATTCAGAGTGATTGCTAACTGACTTAACTATCAGGTTTGTACTCATTTTGTCTTTTCTACTGACATTTATGTCAAAATTGCTTACAATTTTTCTAACTTACTACGAGATACAGCTGTATGTTTGTTATTTGTCTAATTTCTCCACCTTGTCCAACAATCTTCAAACAAACGGCCACATTGTTCTTTCTTTTCTTGCAATATTTGGTTGTTTTGTGGTTTTTGAACCACAGTAACTTCCTGTTGACTACTCTTAATGATCAGGGGCCGGTTCCCGAAAGATGTAATAACTCTATTCCAGGGATAAATCTGCCTTATTCCAAAAGGTATTCCTAGAATAAGGCAGATTTATCCCTGGAAAAGAGTTATTACACCTTTCAGGAACCTGCCCCAGGAGCATACTCCTTTTTGTATTTTCTACGGACACTTAAGTCAAAATTGCTTAGCAATTGTTCTAGCTTACTACGAGGTATATTTGTCACTTGTCTAATTTTTCCATCTTCTCCAAGAATCTTCAAACAAAACAATATGAACAGTATTTGTTTTCTCTCAATTATACAATGTTTTGTTTTTGATCTGATTTGAACTCCTTCATAGAGTACACTGTACACATACGCTTTTATCTGTAGTGTGGACTTGAGAATGTTTGTTTGTTTGTTTGTTTCTTTGTTTTTTTACAAACATTTTCTTACTGGGCCATGTGAAGTTGCTCAATGCCAGTAAAAAAATAAAAAAATACATGATATTGACGTGGAGCATCGCTTTTAGGCTATATATATATATATATATATATATATATATATATATATATATATATACTAAAAACAATGAAAACCCAAAGTCTTCTGTTACTTTGCTTTTGTGCTACGCGTTTCACCGCTGTTGCGGCTCTTCAGGCATAGCAAAGTGTGTTTATTGACTTATTGCATCACAGATGTAATTGTAATTACAATTATAATGGCTATTGTAATTCTAAGCGCGGGAGCAATTAGCGTAATTTCAAATTATTAAGAACGGGTTTATACTTCAAAATAAAAAACCTCTCTTTGTTCTTTCTCATGCCTTCTGAGGGGCTGAGAATCTTATAAAACAGAAAGATAGTGAACTTCATCAATATGCTTGCTGACTCCTAGCATACGTGTGTGCGGGTCTCTAATTTGCTGTTTATGAACTGTCACTCTATTTCTCAGGACATCGCCCATTTCTCCTATATAATTATGTCCAAAAAAAATTTGCCAAAATTATGCCAAAAATTTCTGCTTGTGGTCTTCTTCAGTACTCAGAAATTCCAAAATATGTGGCGGTAGGTCGAGAAATTCATCAATAGTCGAGTCCCAAAGGTACTAAGTGTTCGACCGGCCAAATTCCCAGTTCGTTGAGTAACAAGCCAAATTCAACAACAAAGTACATCACCTTGCTCGATTCTTTGAGAAAGTGGACTCTTAGCTACCGTCACACTTAATGATGTTCATCAGGCAGCCGCTAAAGATGAAAAATGGCTGTAAATTTAGCAGAAATCGCAAGCAAACCGAACTTGGGCCATTGTTGTCGCTTCACGGATAAAAAATAGCTACGTCAAAATGACGTTTTCAGAAACCTTGAGCCTCCAGTGGCTTAGGACAGCACCACTTTTCCCTGGTAGTTCAAATAAAGAGTCACGAATTGCTATTCATCGTTTATAGGTGGAAAATCACTCCGAAAATGTAAAAACAGCCGGTAGTCAATGGGTTAAAAAACATGAAGGCAAAAAGGGGCATTTTTGTCGTTTCTCTTTGACGTTAAAAACGGTCAGTTTCGTTCTTGTCCAAACTCAAAAGGCCATATTTGGTAAAAATCGCTACGTTTCTTGCATTTATTGGATATCCAAATTTAAAGGGCATTCCATTTCGTGCTCACAACTAACAGTTAAGGCAATATTCATGCGATTGAGAAAGTTGCAGTGTTTTGAAGCATGGGAGTTTTTTACGGCCGGTTTTGGCCAGCACGGGTGCCAATGGGTTAAACAATTTTGATCACTTTACATATAGAAAATAACTTCAGTCATAGCCTTAATATGTCCATAATTAGAATTTTACTTAATGATATGTTAAGATTAATAGAGTTTTCCCTGCAAGCATACCTTACAGTGTATGCTAGCAGGAAAAATAGAGTTCTAATTTGAAATTAAATCTTCCTGTCAGTATCAAAGCTTTTTCTCTAAGAATTTACAGAACTTAGGTACAAATACAGTATGTTAAGATACCTTTAATTATTTAGCAAAAACAGTACCATTGTAATTGTCAGAGTAAGTGAAAAAAAAACACAGTAGGTCTTAAGTGTGTATTGCTCTGGTAAAAAAGTTAAACTATATGATAAAATATTTCATTTTCAATTTTCACTCACCATCCTTACAGCAACTAACATGAGGTACAGCTCCACAGCTATTCTGATTGGTTGTTGGTCCATCAGTCTATTCACAAACAAATTTTGTAGCTCAATATGTGAATAATGCCATAAACAATAGCTGCAAGAGCAATTTATTTACAGTAAAAGGTAAATTAAGAGAATAACTGACTGTTATAATGAGCATGCAAGTTGTGCACTGCTGAAGACACTGATTTTCACTACTTTCACCTCATATAAGCTAATATCAATAAGACGTTAATACAAGTTCTACTCTCGATCATTCTGCAGGATAGTTTAACCAATTTTCTACATCTACATTTATTAATTGACAACGCTTTCGCATCAAGTCAATATAAATTATAAAATAAATTATAATATCAGAAATACAATTATATAACAGAAAAAAAAAAACACTTGTAAATTATACATAGTAATATATTACAATTTCTTGCATTTGTTATTTCGCAATTAATAGGTTTGGAACCAGCTTAAAAGTTATTCAATTTCAGTTTCGTTACCTAAATCTTAAGGAAATTTCTGAACGGTAATTGAAAAACACCATTCCGCCGTCCACTAATCCAGTGCTGATCATTCTCACTTGACGAGTACATAAAGCAGCAAAAGTTGGTTCTAACAGACCCACATTTCTCTGAATTCTCGTTAGGGGTCACAAAATCGAGGTCACTTTTGCTGCTGGACTAACTCTGGTCCACAACGAAACCATTTGTAAGGTACCGGTAAAATTAACGCGTTAAACTCATCACAATAGATAAGCTTGGGGAATGGTGCCTGAAATAAGGAAGGTGGGGCCACGAGTAACTCCCAGCCGAACGCGAAGGGTATCCACGACCTACTCCGAGAACTATCCCGTAGCGAAAGCAAACGTAGAATGACTTGACATCCGAAGCCGAACTGTAAACCACGCTTGGACCCCTGCGTAAAGCCCCAGGCCACCCCGCACCAAAGCCCAGGGAGCGACTGCTGGCCAGCATTGTTTCGCGTTTAACTTAGCCTAAATGTAACATCTGAAGAAAGCAAATTTTCGCCAGGCGTTTCTACATTCTACAAAGGGCTGAGACTGGGCCCGGGGACTGGCCAACAAGGGGCAACAAGCCTTTCGGGGCATTTTGCGCAAATTGCTAGCAATCACCATAGGGTGTCTCATCCTTCTCGCCGCAGAATCATTGCACTAATATTCCACTCGATCTTCCCGACCTTTGCGCGAAAAGATGAGAAATAGCTCGCCAAACAATTTTGCCTTTTCATAATTAAGTTACATTTACCTTTTGCTGATTTGCGCTTGTTCCAAAAGCGAACACGGCGCTTAACGAAGAAAATTCGACTTGACTTTGTGCAACGTTTCTCGACTTCTAAATTACAATTGCGGACTTAAGTTTAAATTCATACTGTTTTTTCAATGTTACCTGATTATTAGACTTTTTCCGTGATGTTCCAAGCGAACCGGCTAAGAAAATGGCCAAAGCCAACAAGAAGATCAAGCGAAACATTTTTTGAAACTCGCTCCGAGGAAGTAAACTGAAAATGTTCGACGTGTTGTTCAGTGAAAAGACTTAAGCTCTACAGTTTACTTTGTTGGTGAACACGAAAAAAATACTAAATGGAATGTTTACCAAAAAGACAAAAGACAAAGATGACCTTGACTACACTGATGGCTGGTGAATGCGTAACTGGGGAAGGGAGGGTGGTGAATTCACCAGTTAGAGAGCTTGCTCCCATATTACCCCGAAATGATATCTATTAACATTCCACAACAAAAATGATGAGGCTGAGCTTTATTTAGCAAAGACCAGTCGCGATGGGAGGTGAAAAGAAAATCATTACTCAGTGCGGCATGGAGTATGCAAAGCCAGCGAACAAGCTCTCTGTTTCAACCAGTGAGGGAGAGGGGTGGGGTGGGGGAGCCGCTCCCCTCTCGATGCTCAAAGAGTAGTTCGTAGAAGCACGCCTTCCTTCCAAATCAATATTAGCCTACTTTAATCACTATTTCAGTTTTAGCTTGTGAGTAAATCTCCTCCACTTTTTAAAAAAAGTTATTCACGGCAGAACAGGTTAGGGCAAGGTCTTTGAGAGAGCTTGAAAATGCTTATGTATATATTTTGGAGAATCGAACTCTGAGGACTTCCTGAATATATTATTAATATATCAATTACTCTCGCACATTTCAAACAATAATTAAACAGCCTGTCTTACTCTACCTTATCAAGAATGGCGTTCGACGGATTGTAAACTGAACCGAACCCTTGTCCATTTTTGCCGGTGCATGAACGATGTCCGGTCGAGAAACTTAGACGCAACTGACCGTTTATCACCTTGTTTTGTCGGTCATCTGAAGCAGCGCACGTTCAGATCGATGACAACCTGAGCTATAATGTCATGAGTGCGGTGAAATTTCGGATCCTTTTGAGCGCTGAAACACAGACGAATTTTATATTTTTAAAAATAACAAGTACTCTTGTTCGAATCCTTGGCATGTTGTGCTCGGAGTTCACAACCTGAGATTCAGCAAATGTGAACTGCGATACTAAAAATGGCGCCGCGAAATTATACCTTTTTGTTCGCCTGCTATAAACTGAATGTCTTCGGTTCTGCTTTTTCCGGACATTTTCTTTGCCTGATCCTATGTTTTACTGGTATGATTCAAGCCTTTTCGAATGCCGGTTCAGTTCCAGATCGAATTCAGGTCTTATTTGAGATCGCATCTTAAGGAGCGGACGTCGGCGTACTCGCTCAGGGGCCACGCTATTTTGGAACTCGCTACTGTGAAAACAACTACGTATGGTCTCCATTCTTTTCGTTATTTTGGCGCGCATGACTGGAACAGGCTTCCCGATAATGTCAGGAGATCGGAGACGCTGGCTGGTTTTCGGCGCGGGGTTCAGCGGCATATTTTCCAAGGCCGGGCATTGCTATATTGATATACTTTTATTGAAACACTCTTATTGTTGTAACGTTCCTATATTATTTCACTTGATGTATTTATTTATCTATTTATTTAGCTAGTTAGTTAGTTATTTGTTATCCCATTCGGAGAAACTAGCGTCATGTATGCTATATCTAAATCCGAAGAAAAATAAAGTTATGTATGTATGTATGTATATATACACTTCGTTTCTACGTTTACGATTCATTTTATTATCAACTGAAAAAGTCGGGACGCTTCTATAAAAAATTCCATCAAATGACTGATCGAAGCACTTTTTATACACGCGGAAACTAAACGAAATAAGCTTTTATGTTTTCAACGTTTCATTGAAATTCTAGCTGATTCTCGCAAAACATAAGTTTGGGGGATTAATATGGTACTGAAAATTAAACCATTTTACGCGTCACCGTCACGATATTCGCAAACAGTTCCATCAAAGATTAATATAATTTGAAGTCAATTTGCATAGAGAGGTTTTTATGCTGCAGTTTCTTTGAAAGATTTAGTTTTTTGCTATTATAGCCTGAATCTGTTCTCTATTTGACGAAAATAATACACGGACAAATCAGTGTTGTTGTAAAAGACATATATTGCGTTGAAGTTTATTTAATCGATCTTCTGACGGTCAAATCATATCACGCCAGCTAGTGTGGCATTTCCCGCTTGTCACTGAAGACCAGAGTACATGTGCGTCTGTAGAATCCTGTGTCCAGCTATTATTACACTGGAATCTCTAATGATAGTGAATCAAAGCCTTTCAAAATAACGCGGGCCAGTTGCAACTCAGTCCTTTTCCTTTTATTGCAGGCTCCAGAAATTTGTTCGGAATTTAGAATACGATCAGAATAGTATGTAAAGCGCATTTCATCAAAACATCGCTGTCCTATTAATATGCCTACTGTTTTGAGAGATAATAAACAAGTCATTCGGTCAACACAAAGTGAATGTGAATGCACATGAAGGCAAAATATTCGAAGACAACTTATTCCAATCTGCTACAGGAAAAGAGACCGAATTGTAGACAATATCTGTTGTTTCCTTTTGGTGTATGAAAAAATTCCTTTGGGGATTCATTATGCGACCGTCTCTTTTGTTTTGCTTTATTCGAAATTTCGACAAGTTATTGTTTTATTGACAGTGGTATTCGATTGTATTTTTGAGGGAGGAAACTTATTCAATCTGATATTTTTTGATACTAGCCGACTGCAAAGACGAACAAAAATCAATGATCGGGGAAATTGCGGCCGGGAAAAATTTATAACTTAAAGCTCCCAATAAATCCTTGTATTCCATTCAGTAAACTGCGAATATATGGTAATTTTCATATTTCGTCATCTTGAAATTTTGTCGTCTGAACTGGTGCCCTTATGCACTATCCGTTCTTTATCGTAGCTCCCCGCATTCTATTATTATTTAGCGTAGCCAGTCCCGAATGATTAGGAAAACAAAAGCGAAGTTTGGCAATTTTTGTTACAAAATTATCATGGTTGAGTCAATAACCTTGAGCCAAATTTGCGGTCACGGGTCAAACATAGTGAAATCACCGGAGTAAGTTCAACAAAATAGTGCAGGGTTACTCAAGGCCTTCTTTTCGGCCTGACTTTGACACTGGCATCCAAAGTCGGTAGAAGCAAATGCAACGTCTACATTGCTGCTTTGTTCTTCAGTGTTAGCGTAGCACAGTATTGAAGATTACCGCATCTTTGAAATCAGAAGTGAAACACACTCCCCTCAGTCCCCTACGACAACACACAGATAATAACATGCAGGAACCACTGAATTTTGCGTTGTCAGTGAATCTCATTTGCGCTGTCTACTACTTTATTGATATCTTGACTAATATCTGGACCGTCTCCATTTTCTTGAACAAAACATAAAACCTAAAAATGGCCTACCAAGCTGCGAAATTTTGAGCTAGGCACTTTAATAACAACTTTATTTATTCACGGGATCCTTATCACTAAAAAGTGGTCTTCTAAAGAATTAACAGACATATATGTTATTTGCCGGCCTTGGTGGGTCCGTGATGGGAAAAACGGTAAGTTAAGCTACAACGTTGAAATTAAATTCGGATGTGTACTCAGTAGAGTATACTCGCCTTTTTTAGAAAATGCAACGATTTAAATCCCCCACTTGTTTCTTCATCCACTTAACAACCATTCATGGTTGATATAAAACGTCACTTACGCCATCAGTTTTGCGCTTTCACTTTGATGAAAATTCTCGCTCGCTCCCCGCTACAGCGCGCCCATTCATTGGCTAGTTCATGGTCACATGACATCTAACAATGAAACTATTTCCCGCCAAATGCCATGAGCGGGCAACACTGCTAAAACTATGAGGTCAAACGGGAAACAGTTCACTGTTACCCGCGAAATGTTGACCGCTGTTGCACGTGTTCAGAGCGTGCAGTTGAAGGTGGCCTGATGTTGTCACTGGAATCTCAGCGCGTTTTTCAAAATTTGCTTTGGTTTTGTTTTCCACCGGTTTGACCCATTTGTTTTCCTGTATAACAAATCACTTAATGACTGGTCCCGAGGGGAACAGTGAATTTTGTTTCCCGAGAATCTCAATGTTTCCCGAGACGAAGTCGAAGTCTTTCAGCGGTCAAGATGAATCAATTCTCCCGCTGTGATTGGCTAAGCACGAGGTCAAAATGGAGCCATCTTGACCGCTTGGGATAGCCCTTTCGTTCCGCGTTTTACTGTCTTTTAATAGCATCCCTTGAGTCATATAATAAATCCCTTATTGACCAAGCTTGTTCGGTCAAGATGGCGGGATATTGGCCTCGTTCTTTTTTTTGCGTGTTTATGGACCTCGACCTCATTTCGGTCCATAAACACGCAAAAAAAGAACTTGGCCAATATCCCGCCATCTTGACCGAACAAGCTTGGCCAATAACCCATATTTATTCACTCCGGAATCGAATGATTACCTGATTACCTGTTAGGTCGGCCGGTTTGCTTGCGTTCCCTGAGCCGAGTTCTTTTGGTCAGCAACAATAAGGGGAGGATAGCGGGGACAGAAAAAAAACCTAAGTTCTCAATTGGGTGAGTGCAATTTGAGAACTTTCAAAATCACTAGTATCTAAGAGAAGGTCGCTCGACTTTTTATTTTTATTTTATTTTTTACTTTTTTTATTTGAATGTCATACCTTCTTACAATACGTACATAACTTATTAATTGACAGATATTGAACAGTAAAACTGATTGACATTATTTACAATACGCAAATAAAAATAACAATACAGCTATTGCATACTTACGATACTCGAGAGCAAAACACAGACAAAAAGCGGAAACAGAAACACACACGTGTAAGTGTCGTGTAGTACCGTGAGAAAGTTGTATTCACAAATTAATTTGCGATTTGCATTTGCTTTTCTCTATAGATAATTTGCTTTTAAGGTATGCAAGGAAGGCCTCAAAGTAGTAATTTTCTTCATCCCTTGAAGCACAATAGATGTAATACAATTATTGTAATGCAATTATTAAGCAGAGGTTAAAGCCGAGTTGTTGTTTAAAATCATTTGTAAAGTCGTAGATTATGGTTTCATCGTTTAAGGTGATAGAATCGTCATTCTTAACATTCCACCAGCGAGAAAAGCTTTGCCAAAAGGTCTGCACATCCGGGCAAGCAATAAAAAGATGGCTCAGGGTTTGCTTTTGGTCACAGAGATGACGTTTATCATGTTGTATAATTTTATCTCTGAATAGAGTGGCATTGGTCGGCAAGATGTGGTGCACAATTTTAAATTGAAAAATTGTGAGTCATATCTTTGGTCACTTTGAATGGAATATTATAAATAGTGCTGATTGCTTGCTCGTCTAGGTTCGCTTGCAACATTCTTCTCTGAGCTGTAGGAGGCTCAAATTTCTGACTGATAAGAATTCGAGTAGCTTATTTGCAGGAAAGCTTGCTTAAAGGTATTTTCCCCACATATTCTAAATTCGTAGGTGTGTTTGCGTCAGATTCTTTTAACAAGCGAATCCATTTTTGAGGAACTGAGTTGCATAATCCGTAATATGTGAGGAAATTAGTTTTGATCGTGAACTTGCGGCAAAAGTCATTGAAAGTTTAAGAAGTTGCTTTCACAAAAAATGTCTTTGACCTTGATCACTCCTGCTTTATGCCAGCTTTGGTAATAGACAGAAAACTTTTCGATTTTAATGAAGCGGTTATTCCACAGGATTTCGTTAAGTATTTTCTCTTTGTTTTCTGGAATATGTTGGTTTATCGTCTGCCAGGTATACAAGATGTCTTTGTAAAATTTAATGGGGATAGAAACTTTAAGGCAATTAAATCATAGTTGCATTCGAATAAAAACGAACCTCCTACCTCTTTTAAAAGCGAAAGACGCATGTGGCTCCAACTTGCATTACCGCTACCTTCATGTAGCCTTGTCTTTTTATCCAAGTGACCTTAAGGGCGTTGTTCATTATTTCGAAATCTGGTAGGTCTAAGCCACTTTTAATTTTCGGACCAATCATTGTGGTGTGTTTGATTTTAGGTTTGGTATTCCAAACAAACTCAGAGATAGCCGTTTTAACCAAAGCTGCAAATTCTAAAGGGAAAGTGAGTACAGATGTATTGTAGACTAGCTTGGAGGGAGCAAGGCTTTTAAGAATGGTTACTCGACCTCACAAGTAAGGTTTCTTGTCCGCCAAAGATTTAGAAGGTTCTTCATTGAGATTAATTTTTCCTCAAAGTTTTTTTGAAGGAAATGTGTTTATTATAAGTGAAATAGATTCCTAGTGCTTATATCGGTTCCGACTCGGAACCGATATATGAGGCCAAGCTATATCAAAAGGTGTCGAAGTGTTGTATCTACACGCCCCTAGCCAGATTCCTTCAGATTTGGATTTATTTCATTCTAAACCTGAAACGTCTCGGAAAATGCACAATATTTCAAAAAGGTTTTCCGCCGAAGATACATCAAACACGAAAGCAGTAGTATCATCCCCATATTGTGATATTTTATATTCCTTATTATCGATTTGTATTCCTTTAATATTATTACTATTTCTGATTGCCTGAACTAAAACTTCCGCGCAAAGAACAAAGAAAATACCGGATAGAGGACAGCCTTATCTAACGCCTCTTTGCAGGTTAAAAAACTCCGAAGCGTGCCCATTGTTAATAACACAGCTGCTGATATCGGTATAGAACGTCTTAATCCACTTTCGGATTTGAGAACCGAAGTTGAAGGCTTCTAGAACTTTAGCAAGGAAATTCCAATCTACAGAATCAAAGGCTTTTTTGAAATCGATGAAAATTGCCATACCGGGAATGTTATGTAAAGATGTTAATTTCATTATGTCTTTAACTAGCCTTATATTTTGGCCGAAGTAACGGTCTTTAACATATCCAGTTTGGTCTTCATGTACTAGTTAAGGGAAGAACTTTAGAAATTCTAACTGCTATAGTCTTCGTTGCTATTTTGTAGTCAATATTAACAAGCGATATTGGTCTCCAGTTTTCTAAGTAAAGCCTATTTTTTCGTTTCTTGGGCATTATTCCTTGTCTCTGGGTTATATTAAGATGACCATATATCCGAAGGTTTGATTGAAGCTTTGAACCATTTCCTCCCCTAGTATGGGCCAGAAATGTAAATAAAATTCTACTGTAAATCCATCACTTCCTGGACATTTGCCTTTGGTGCTCGATTTTAGGGTTTCAAAACACTCTTCCTTCGTCAATGGCCTTTCTAATTCTTTCAGTTCGACTTCGTTTAATGTAGGATGGTTTGGGCTTTCAAAGAACAATTTATCGTTTAGGTTTTCACGAGGTACAGCCGTGTAAAGGTTTTTATAAAACAGCTTTTGACATTTTAAAATTTCATCTGCATTCGTTATTTCAAGACCATCTTGGGTTTTAAGTTTCGAAATATATCTTTTGGTCCAGTAAAGACCTCTGCCAGTGAGATAGTTGTATTTGTTTTTGTTCGCAGGTATCATATTGTAAAGTTGTTCAACGAAGACAATCATCCAGGAGAGAATTATTAAATTTCCAAAAACCGGGTCCTCTTTGAACGTAACCCTTAGACTGAAGTGTCAGGGTTATTGCATAATGGTCTGTTAATGTGAAGCTTTTCATTTCGGTATTAATCACGATGCGTGACAATTCTTTATAAACCAACCAATAATCCAATCTACATTGTACTTTAAAAGCCTTGTCGCGCCATGTAAATTATGATTCATTAGGGTGCTGACATCTCCAAACATCTTGACGTTTTAACAAGTCGCACAATTTGGTAATCTCGCTAATTACATTGTTTTTCCTTTCCACTGCAGCCCCGCCAAGTTTGTCTCGTGGTGTTAGAGTGCGATTGAAATCTCCGCCGATTATAATGTTAATCTCCGTACGTTTTCTGAGGACGTCTAGAATGTTCGAGAAAAACGGTTTCTGGTCGGGGTTATTGTTGGGGCTGTAGATGTTGCACAGTTGGAAGGTGGTATCAGAAATAGTTGTTTGAAGAAGTAAATATCTTCCGTTTTTATCTGCTTCAATGCTGTTGACCAGAGCAGCTAATTTGGGATTGAAACGAATCATTACACCTCTCGAATGACCTGTATCATGACTGAAATAAATTTTCCCACCCCATTCAGATTTCCATGTTTTCTACGCTTTCAGTTGAATAGGTTTCCTGCAAGAATACAATATCGAATTTATTATTGTGCAGCCATCTGAAAAGCTGTCTTCGCTTAAGTGTTTGATTTAGCCCTCTGACATTCAAAGAACAAAAAGAGGCTGTAAACGGAGTAGTCATGTATTTAGTTAATCACTGAATTAGATGTAAAGCGAGTATTTTTTTTAATAAATAAATAAATAAATAGACCGTGTACTGATATTTTAGAGCTGCTGGCTGCGAGGCCTTCCCTGCAAATCGAGGTTTTATTTCGGCTGGAAGAGTATGCTTATTAATATGAAAAGCAATACTGTGAATCTTAATACGCGCAATCGCGTGTGTGCTAAAGTTTGCACGTCTTTGAGCTTTGTCTTTGCTCACTCCAACAAATAGCGAAATTGAATTTGCACGTAGCAAAAAAAGATCTCGCATCAAGGTAAGGCAAGGTAAAAAACACACACGCGAAGACCAAACATTTTGCAATACAACAGAATCAGCATAAGGTAACTACACATAAAACATGCACCACCTGCCCCCGCTACTCCTTGCGAAAGATATACAATAATGCTATCAAATTACGTTTCTCCAACGATTACAAAGAAGTCAGGCAATAACACGATGGTCGGAAAACAAAACAAAAACAAACATCAGAGTTCCTTGATTTCCTCAATCGAAAACATCTGCCTTGGTCGTCCGCTGGGGGACGTTTTAATAAAGATCTTTCCATCCAGTGACCCAGTGCTTAGGATTTTCCTTATCCTTGCGTTTCTCCAAGGCGAGTTTCATCATATCGCTTCGGTATCTCGTTAAATTCTCGTTGATAAAAATTCGCTGCCCAGCTAGACCGGTTTGCGAGTAGCTCGGGAAGAGGGTAGACAGAGTTACATTCCTGAGTTGACTCTCGCTTTATATAACTTTGCCTTGTCTTTGTGATTTGGAAACTTTGCAATGATCGGTTTTGCACCTTTCTTCCTATATAGTCGATGAGAGATCTCGATATTATCCAGTACAATCTGAACACCGACCGCCGCCGCAACTTTACAGACGACTTCGTCTGTTGAAATGCCTATATCGTCTGGAATGCCGTGAATTTCAACAGAGTTTTTACGGGAATATTGTTGCAGCTAGTTAAGGCTCTCTTGAAGTTCTTGAATGTCGCTTCTTTGTTGTTTACCAGCTTTTTTCTCCCTCTCAAGTTCCAGTTCCAAACAAACAACATATTGATTTTGTTTCGTGAAATCACTCTTGAGCTTTTCGACTTCGCCGTTGTTCGTTGCGATACGTATGATATGTTGAAGGTCCGCTACGTCACCAGAGAGCTTGTAATTTTCTTTCACCAGCGTCGCGATAGTGTCTTGCATGGCACTAATCGCGCCTTGAATACTTTTAAGGATATTGTGTATATCTTTAAGGTTGGGCTCGGTTGCTGGCGTTTCTGATTCCTCTTGCATGTCTTCAATAATTTCTTGGTAGAGCGAGGAATCAGCCATGTTTGAGTCACCACGTGCTAGTTTGCCGTCGGGCGAGACACCAGTACCGCTAGCCACGCTCCGTTTCATTCTTTCCATCCATTAGAGGATACCTTTTTAACTAAAACCGGAGATGATTCGAAAAGAAAAGAAGGCCGCAGAATTACTTCACTAGTTTTACTTTCTGGGCAGGTGATGCTGCGGAGCTCGGTTACTCACGTCCGATCATCACCGCCTCACGAGCATCGATGACGACTTTTTATTTATAGTACATTCAAGAACTGGAAGTACACCTTCCCTCCTCATGCATGCTCATATCCTCTCTCTAACAAGTTAAGTTACTAAATATCTTCGTTATTTATAAACAGCAAGTATCCTGCTTTGTATTCCTTCATATGCAAAAAGTCCTGCCTTTCTCTCTCTCTTCCCTCTTTAATCTTAACTCCGATTACCATCAGTATTTCACCCGACAAAGAGATAACTTGCATGTTCATACTCTTTTTCCCTTCGGTCGCAACGTTAGCCTCCTTCGCAGCCGTTGTTTGTGTCGGTCCTATTCTCCCTCCCCACCAAAATCTGCTGAACTGAGCCGGACATTCCATTCCCATTGTGTCTGAGTATCCAATCAAGAAGGGGAATAGAACCGAAACAAACAACGGCCGCAAAGGAGGCTACGAGAACTTAACTACCGAAATTTAAAAGCCACAACGTGATCGGTCAGTTCCTGGAATGGAATGTCCGGCTCGGTTCAGCAGTTCAGCAGACGTTGGTGGGGAGGGAGAATAGGACCGACACAAGCAACGGCTGCGAAGGAGGCTATCGCAAGGTCCGTTCATCTGGAACAATATCCCGCTCTTACTGCGTGATACTCTCACTTCTTCTAGGTATAAACAAAAACTCAAATATTATTTTTTAATGCTGTAAGGTATTCTTTCTTTTCTTCTTGCTCTCTATTAATAAAACATCTCCTTTCCATCTTCTGATCCCTATACTTCTATTTACTAATTTAAACAATAGCAAATCCCCCACTCACTTTTCCACCTATGTCTACCTCAGTCAACAGAATATACTTCGTTGATGGCTTGTTTTATATTTATTCCATTTAATATTTGTTTCGGTTATTTCTCTATAATTCACTTCTTGTATCGATTTAGGATGTATATTTGTTTTACTCCAACCTAGTTTAGTACATCATGGTTTGTAACTCTCGCACCGTTGACCTTTGCCACATAAGCCCCTGGCTTTGGCTTATCATTGTATCCTCTTCTGTTTTGTGTTACTGGTTGTTCATAACACAAACAAAATTATGTTCACAACAAAATTATGTTCACAACAAAATTTTGAATTTTACGCGCCGTTGCCGTGGAAACTTAATAGGTACGCCAGCGTAGTACTATTTAGGATTAATTGTACTGCTCTCGACCAATCAGAATTGAGTAATTTTGCTGAGTGTACTATGATAATAAAATAATAATAATAATAATAATAATAAAAATAATAATGATGATGATGATGATGAGGATGATGATGATGATGATGACGATGATAAATAAATGAATCACGATATTTACCCACGAAGCTCCATAATAAAGATTAAAAAAGGAAGCATCAAAATGAGATTCCAACAATAGCGTGGAGTTTCCTCTGGTATCGTATTTGATATTTTAGCGTTCAAACTAGCAGTGATGTCATAAAAAATAAAATGAGATTCCAACAATAGCGTAGAGTTTCATCTAATACCTCAAAGAAACTAGACCGACCAGAAGAATGCTTTTAAAAGTTTCCTGATTTGCTAATTGCATCCCGAAATAACGCTGTTGCAATTTTTTATTCTATTCGATTTTATAAAGTTTTCTGCGTTATGGTTATAAAACCTCTGTCATTCGCTTTCTTTATGAATTAAAACGCAGATTTTTAATCATTTTTTGTCGTTATTATTGTTGTTGTTGGTTAAAATATAGTCGAACCTCCGGTTGCGACCACCTCTCCTCAGCGACCAGTTTTCCAAAATACCAAAAGTTTCAGTCAAGTCAAATCAGTGTATTTGGAACCTCTTGTAAGCGATCACCTCTCGTAAACGACCGCGACCACTTTCAGAGCTAAGAGTTTGAATTTTTCTTTTCTTTTTAACATCACATAAGCGACCACTTGACAGATAGAAGGGCAGAAATTGGATAATAAGGTGTCGTGACATCACATTCCTGGGTAGTACAAGAGACGGAAAATTCTCAATGGGAAGCACTGGAGTTCTTTCTCGAAACTAAATTTTCACATGAATAAAACATTTCAAAATTTTAAGAAAAAGTGCACAAACACGGGCAGTACTCTAGCAGTCTTAAAAGAGACGACCTTATTACAATTACAGAAAATTAGAAATGATTTCCTGATTTTCCTGCTCTCTCAAGTTTAACGGAACCACAGTATAAAAATCAAAGTATACTGAGTATTCGGCGCGGTCAACACATTCCCTACTCAGTCCAACTCAGCCCTATTCATATCCAACTCATTGTCTCCGTTGAAAATGTATTCACATAGATTTTCTAGTCCATATCCGCCTCCGCTATAAACACGTTTTTCGGCCAAAACCACCTCGCCTTTATTGGCCATTCTCAGGGCAATATGTCCCTTAACGTTTGTAACTATTGTGAGACTTGTTCCGTTGTCGTTTATTACGTAGTTTATCAGAAGCGAACCATGACATTATGAATAAATACTTTGCAAAGCTTAAAATTTTTGTGGCCTCTAAGTCATTGTATGGGTTTAGACGGGCCTTGGCGCATGGGGTGAGTCTATGCAGGTACCATATGCAAGAGAGGCAAAATTTTGATCCAATGTGGTCTAAGTTCTCGTAAGCGACCACCTCCCATAAGCGACCACCAAGGCTTGAAATTTGAGGTGGTCGCTTACGGGAGGTTGGAGTGTAGTTCCTCTTTATCGAGTATGGTGCTGTAATCTGTAGAGCCAGACATTCAAGATGTCTATTTGGCAACTGGAGCTGATTGTAGACCCTTGAAAATCTACATACCACAATCATGGTTCTATAGTGTAAACTCTGAAAAGCGAGCCAGCAATATAAAAAGAGGGCTAAAGAAAATAAAAAAGTTCCTCAATGAAATCAATTCCTTTTAAAAGAAGATATCTTAGTTTACAAGTTTTGTTTACTGAAATACTATTAGTCTGTTCACTCCACTGGACCATCCTAAGGGAGTTCAGAAACTTTTTGTTGCCACGATGTTTCCTTGGGTGGCTAAACAGGAAAACATCGTGAAAACAGGGCGCAAGCTCAAATTGTTTCCGCATCATTGTTGCCCAAGCTACGTGATTCCCTTGGGGTTTTTCGCAAAAACTCAAGCTTCTTTTTATATTTTTTTCGTCTAGTTTCATACTATAGTGAAATTCCTGTTATAATCTCAGTCGACGGATAAGTACAAAACAAAAACTGGACAAAAGATTTTCTGACAAACTGCGCGTGGGAGTGTTGAAAGAAAAAAGAACTAATTCATACCCCGAAAATGAATTCCTACGCCTATTACCAACAACAGCGTTACCAAACCTCTCGAGCTTAACACTGGTGAATATTTTAGGGTCGAGTAATAGTTGCTCTCGGTTTTTGTGTTCCTAACTTGAACTAGTATAGGAACAAAAATTACAACAGCACTCGGTTGCGGAGGATACTAGAACAGATTAATCACGGGCATAGCCGTACGGGCATCTCCGGACTCAGGGGACGGTGACTTTCTTGCCCGAAAAAATTACGCAGTGCCCGAAAGCGTGAGGTTTTAAATCGGGATGCAAACGCAGACGTTCACCATTTTCGTATCTAATGAAACTGCTATCATTGAAAAATAGGTAAATTGAAAGCTTGCATACTTAATTCTATCACCAGTCTCAATGTAATCTAGAACATATTAACAGAAATAGTTCTTCCTTCCATGGCGTTGTCCAAAAATGTCAATTATCTTGTCCATGCTGTTGAATTGCAGTATGTCAACACCCCGGGTCAACACCGAACAAAATTAGCAAAACTACACCGACGAATAAATATGAATAATGATGAATATAATGTCTGCTAAATGCAGTAACACTAATACAGGGATGAAAAATATTCAGTTTCGGGAGTCTTTACCAGATGTCACATATCATTTCATTTAGGGACAATAAAGGCTGAAAAAGCAGTCAATACTTGGTACTTACCAGCTGGGTGACGTCAACTCGTATTATGTGATGCTTTAACACTGAGATTTACGGATAGAATCAATCGAATAGAATAAACAAATTACCTTTCGCCTTGTTGACCTTGACGACCGCTTGACCTTTAGTCACCTTCTAAGTTTTGAGTCGACGGACTCCACAGAGAATCGAACGAACTTCAACAAAGAAACCTTAAACCTGACCTTCTTGTGAACTCGTCGAAACGTTTTCCCGTTCTCCGCGGTATTGGCGCAAAAATTAGGCGTGAACTGCACCTGTGCAGCATGCGCAGATGTCAGCGAAACCATACACTTTACATTTCACACGATATTATTCAAATTACCAAATCTCTGAAAAAACCACTTTCGGGCATCTAAATAGGCCCGGTTCAAACGTCGAACTTCACATGTGCCGAATCTAATGCAAATGAGAAAAATCTATTGTTTTCGCTCATTTGCATTAGATTCGGCACATGTGAAGTTCGACGTTTGAACCGGGCCTTTTAATCACCAGAAAAGTTCCTAACTAGAAACTTTATTTACGACTTTTGGAATCACGCCGACAGCATTATTTTATAATGTTTTCTCCCAAGTGTCGTTGCCCGAATCAAGAGCGTTTTGCCCGAAAAATTACATAATCTTCGCAGCTGGGGACGGAGGGGGGAATTGCAGCCCCCCGCCCCGTACGTCTATGATCACGGGCTGCACAAACCGGGGGCCTTACAAATTTTAACAAAAAGAGAAATAAAATCTGTGCAATCGGTGGACTGAAAATAAGAATTGAATGAAGCCACTCACACTTATTTGAGAGAATGCCACCAAGCCGGAGAGTGGTCCTTAATGTGTAGCTGTTACCTCTTACATCATTTTTAAATTAAACGCTAAGATTCGGTACTTTGACAAACGTCCATTTTCTGGTTTTGGTTTGTACACTGTCTATAAACTTGAAAGGAGTGACCTGCATGGCTTACCGTGTTCTCGTATTGTACTCTTAATCAACTGTTGCCGAGCATCCTGTAAGGTAAGTGACATGAGTATTTACCAGGTTAAGGACGGCGGATAGGGACTGGGGATACATTCTCGGGTGGAAAGTGTTATTCACTCTTTGAGCAACCGGAAACAAGTCTACTAATCACGTCTGTGCTTTCACTCAAAGCGTAAGCTTAAAGCTAAAGCCTAGGGAAAAAGCGTTAACGCAAACACAACATCAAACCAAATGCCAGAAAAAAAAATTCCCAAGATACGAGTGAAATACAGTCAAAAGCCACATCACAAGGATCAATCATTCACCATTTTCTTGTGATTGACTTCATCTATGGGTTTTAATAGTTGTTATCGCTTGATGTAAAACATTGCGCAGGATTTCTGTTAGAAATTCGTGTGTTATACAACAGACTGGTCTGTTATAATCCAAGCAAAGCTTTATTGTTGATTCAAGCACTTCTACATCAACCCTGGGCAAGCATTCAAATGTATGTGATTGACTTCTGCACTGACTCACATTCCCTTGTCGTTATGCGATTGTCTATTACATATACTTTATGGTTTAATCTCACCAATAAAAACTATTTCTTCATGCTTTGCTTTTAAATTATCCTCGTGTACAACTCAGGAAATCAAACAGTTTCATCCTACTGCTAGGCGTAAATCATTCTGTGCTTGGATATAGATCTTCATTTCCTTGCCTTTATACCCACTTGTACAGGGCGCTGTTGATGTTGTATTTCTGACTGTTGTAATAGTTTGCCACTGCCAGGTAAGTATGACCTTTGTACTCAAATGACGTCATACCGTGTGCTCCGTGTGTTGGAATCTCTTGGTATTTGATGAACCGCGCTCCAGAGGCCTGGTACACAACTGACTGTGTGTTTTGTTTCTGACTGGAATCATAGTAATTGGCCACACCCAGGTACGTTTGACCGCTGATCACAAATGGATGCCAAACAATGCCTCCGCGGGTAGGAATGGACTGGAACAGAACGAACTTGTTGCCATCCCACTTGTAAATGAAGGAGTCGGTGTTATGGCTGCTTCCAGAGTATTGATTGGCAAAGGCGAGGAATGTGTGACGATTGATGTTAAATGACTTCACATCGCGGGTTCCGTAAGTCTGAAGAGACTGAAACTTAACAAAGTGTCCTCCTGACCACTTGAACACAGTGGACTGAACAGAATACTTCTGTTGGGAGTTGTAATGATTAGCAAAGGCGATGAAAGTGTCATTGTTTATTACAAATGCTGTACATCCAAGAGCACCTTCAGTTGCTATCTCCTGAAACTTGTTAAACTTGCCGCTGCTCCATTTGTAGATGACTGATTTTGTGGAATGGCTCCTTCCATCATAGTGGTTTGCCACTGCGAGGTACCTCTCACCATTTATGGAGAAAAACGTGAAGTGGGTCCCTCCTATTGTAGCTAATTTCTGAAAGACAACAAAAAGGTTTCCATTCCACTGATAAAGGACAGAGTCCAGCAGGTGGGTTCCATCGTAATAATTAGCAACAGCGAGGAAATGTTTATCAGCGATTGAAAAGTATTCAATGCCATAGGCTCCTCTTGTCTGCAGGGTCTGGTACAAAGTGAATTTTCCAGTTGATTCCTCCATCTTGTAGATCATGGAGGCTGTCTTGTACTTTTTAATGTCGCCATGATAGTTAGCAAAAGCAAGAAACAGTCCTTTATCAATGGTGAAATGTTCCACATTTACAGCTCCTCGGGTTTGAATGTCTTGAATTTTCTCAAAGAAGTGAAAACCAGTGGAGCAATCTTAACAAAATGAAAAATAATAATAATAATTAAAAAAAAAGTTACACGAGTTTCTAGTCTTAGTGTAATCAGATGGTCGTACAACTGTACCAACTTATCACCTACCTCTTCTAGATTTCCCTGTAGGTGAATACATTCAAGGAAATTCACATAATTCGAAGTTTATTGTTACCTTTTTACGAAATATGCCGGTTGCGGGGAAAGGGTGAATGTTCCTTGAAGTCTATACCTGTTGCAACTTTCGCTGACAACCTGGCTGCTCTTTTTTAATCTTGAAAAACTCTTTAATAGCTTTTAAAGGAGCACTGTCACCGGGATTTTTGCTGTTTTTGGTTCAATTCTGCCAAATTTACTGCCTTTTACCTGTTATCGTGCAAAAAATGCTTCTACAGAATCAGCAAGATGAATTCCAATAAAATTTTAGCAGGAAGAGCTAACCATAATAATTTTTTTGGTGATTTTTCAATGCATAGCTTGAAATTTTGAAAAAACTGGCAATTTTTTCAAATTTCAATCCATTTCCATCCTCGTCATCTTACATGGAATACAGAAGTTTATGGTGTCAATGCAGTACTACAGTCTTTGGCAACAAAACTAGACCATTATTTTAAGGTTTCCACTGATGCATTGGCAGTTTTAAGCTTTTTAAAGTGATGGTTCAATAGCGTGACACTGCCCCTTTAATGGGAAGTAAGGTTTCTAGAATCTCCAGCCAGATCTTCCCCTTTCTTCCTTAAATAATGCACAGTTTAAGAGAATAAAATAAAACAAACAATACATCAGACGGCCGAACAAGGACCAAGTTGTATTGAAAGATAACGTTTCTAGACAGTATATACCAACTGGAGTTCTACTTTACGGTTTGAAAACTCAAAGGAAAACCAGTTTTTGTGACCAAATGACTTGGGCAATTTTGGTCAACAAATAAAGATGAAGCCTCGCCAAACGCCTGTTGCTGACGCAATAACACTAACATCACGACGTGACACTAGGCCCGGCAGGTCTATTCCGGAGGTGAAGGGTTAAGGGGTAAGGGGTAAGGGGTAAGGGGTGAATTTGCGATCCACGCGAAACAAACTCATTTCCTCATTGCTCCATTCAGTAAGAATTTCAACTTTACTTTGTGTGTTGTTTCATGTCAAGATCTAACACCTGACAACACAAGGCAGGTATTTCCTTGGATCGGTTTCACTACAGCTCCTACTATGCATAACGATGCAATATTGTCGCATATGCGTACAAATGTGAGGTCGAGGTCAAGCATTACATACCTTAATAATAGTAATTGGAGAATATTATAATACAAAAACCTTTTTCGCTAAGAACAATTTCCGTATTGATCGCTCCGTGTCTTTCCGAGCGAATTTTCTGAAAATTGGATGCAAAACATTCTCAACAAAGGCTTTGTTGAAGCAATAAATGTTGCACATTTTAAGGCCGGGGCTTACAATCGCTATATTTATACAAGCGTTCTTCTTTTGAGGACATTTTCAGCAAATTCGCTCGAAAAAGACACGGAGCGATCAATACGGAAATTGTTCTTAGCGAAAAAGGTTTTTGTATTATAATATTCCCCAAAACGTTTTGGTTGAAGATAAGTTAATCTAGCGACTGTCCAAAGCTGATTGAAATCGAACAATTCGCAATCAGCTAAACTTAACTCCATATGTTTCCACTGGATTTCCGGCCGCCATGTTTGTGCCCCTCAGAGGGACTCCAACATGGCGTCTCCATACTAAAGACTATAATTTTGAGCGAAACCCTTTGCCGAATAACTCGAGTTCGGAATATTGGATAGCCCTGAAACTTGGACACGTTGTTTATTTCTTACTCTTCTACTATATCTGAATTTCTTGACTTCATTTATTGAACGGTAAGTGATTTTATTTTCATTTGCGTGATACTTGTGTGACGTGCAAACCAAGAATAAATCCTTTGACCTGAGACAATAGCGTGACAATCAGAGATCTTGTGTAATTGATGTCAACACAATACATTAAAAAACTAATGATTATCTTGCAACATAAACACTGATATTTGGTAGCGAAGCTAAAGAAAATCTATTTAAAAAAAATGAAACAAAACTGTATGGTTGACAACTCGTACCAGACCGGTAGCAGAATACAGCGCAAAATAGCGGATAGCGGATTCTATGATCGTAACGCGGTACTTGCGAGGTAACTTGTGTTCTATGGTTTCCCTCCAGTCGCCTTTATAACACGCGTGTACGTGCATATATTTAGGGCGTTTCCCAATAAGCGTGCAGTTATGATTGAAAATCATCAAACTGCAAACTTCCTAACTGTATCGTCACACTATGGTAGGGACGTTTTCATGAAATGACTAATATTTGTAATCACTAAAACAAATGCACTAGAAGATGAGATAAGGAAAGTCGCTTTAAAACTAACAGAAACTATGTCATTAATTAACAGGAACAAAGCCACTGCCTCATATGCAAACTTAGCAAAAGGACAAACACAGAAGAAAGAATTGACGTGTCAAGCCTTACCTCTGGAACAACAAGCTGATTTACTGGAAGACGAGCCCTGAAATTCAAAGAGGAAAAACAATCACATCTCAACTAAATTTGAGGGGTGATATTATAGGTACTTGAGATAAGGATAAGCACTCCTTCAGGGCGCGACAAAAGTGCTGTCCGATAACCCGGGACTAGTGGAGTGACCTGTCGGGCTAGCATGTCTTTATCACGAGTTACCCGACGGGCAAGCAGCACTTGCTGAGATGAACTAAATGTTGAAGGTGTTTTATGTAATATATTAACCCTTCTATAATGCGCACTTTTTTTCCAATATTTTTTTAATGAAATTTGTGCTGCGCATCATACACGGAACCTTTCGTTTGTGGGTCGCTTCCCTCATTTGCATACGCGTGTGGTTGATAAAGGATACAAAAGACAATAAACAAGACTTCAAAAGGCTGTTGTCCATGCCGTTGTTATAAAAGACAAGCAAATAACCTATCACAGCTGCTTAAAAATTTAAGCCCCGATAAACTGGCTGGAAAAACCGCGATAAACCGGCCGGATATTCTGTGAGCAGACGCCAAAAACTTTGCATCTAGACGAAACAAAGTATCCTTGTATTTGCATATGGTAACGAAACGTACATTTTTGTGACCCAAATTTAAGTTTGTTCAAAATTATTTTGCTCGAAGTACAGCAGCTCAGAACAAAGACAAAATAAATGAGGTATATTTTGCAGAGGCTGTCAAAGACTCAAAGTCTTTTGACAACTGAAAATCACCGGTGGCACATTTCACATGAGATGATTATCTTTATTTCTCACCACGTTATGCACATGTCATCGGCTTCCCCGTGGGGTCGACCCCTGGGGCTACCAGGGAGATATGTGGGGGAATACGAGGAGATGGATGGGATTCTTTGACCGAGGGTTGGGGAAATTCTTGACATTGTTTTACGATCAAAGATTAGGGGGTGGGGGAATTCACAAGTTTGAAAAGAATGTCATGAGGATTTTCAGGTGAGAGACACCTCACCCAGGGGACTTTGTCTTGAGAGATTCCCCGACCCCCCGGGGAAATTCCTCTAGTT
>JAEMWC010000064.1:1517500-1707500 GCA_016490735.1 Pachyseris speciosa
TAAATTATTTGTGCTCTCTTCAAAGCAATACAATGATATCATTATAAGTTTTTTTACGAAGTACTTTCTTGTTTCTATCAGTTTTCCAATTTTTACTAAAAATTTCTCATGCCTGAAGTCATCAATTGTGCTCTTTGTCCTTCGAGTCCTACCATTGTACTGTCAGCTGTAGTACTTTAAACTATAATGAAATTGTGACAAATATGTACATACTTGTACTTGATAATTTGGAAAGAATATATGTAAAAATTGAATGGCCATTATTTTGTAATACAAGGCAAAACATGCACAAATTCATGACTGCAGGTTTTCTTGTGATGTCACTTCAAAATTCTAAAAGGTAACCTACAGTACCGGCCGGAGTGATTGCAGCATTACACGCGTGTAATGTGCGTGCAGCACACGCAGTTTACACGGACCTTACACTCACTTTACACGCACTGCCCACGCAATGCCCACGCAGTGTCCACGCAAATACATTTTATGCGTGTAATTTTACACTCAGTGACTGCGTGTAAAATAACACACAGTCTCTCCCCTGGAACTCACTCACCGCTCGTAAAAAGAACAAAACACTACCGTATTATTTGCTGACCGCCTTGCCGGTGTTCTGTCATTGTCGTTCATCAAATGAGAGTTTTAAGCGAACCCACTGTTTTACAAAAGGCATGAAGGATAGCTTGAAGTATTGCGCTCAATTTGTGGTATCGAAAACGGGATTAATTCGCAAACTTCGGAGTTGCGTGACAAGGATAAGCGCGTGAATTAAAAAAAGAAAGCCACAGATGAGACATAAGCGGCGCCCGATCGTCTAGACATTCGAAACGAACTGAGCTCGATTGAGCAGGCTGTTCCTATATTTTTCTTGTAAAAAAAAACATCCGTTGTGTTCATTATGAGCGGGCAAGCCAGCCCGGTTACCGAGAGCACCATTATTGTGAAGGAGATCATTACAAAATGTAAAGCAAAACATACGAGAACTTTTACTTGTTAAATGATAAAATGAAATCCGATCCATTGATAGAATTCGTTGCCTAGCACGTGACAAAAATTTGCCCTCGTCGGGTGACAAAAATTAGCACACGCTGTTGAAGAATGAGATGTTTATGATGTGGGGGAGATAAAACGAAACAAGATAAATGTATCATTTACAGCAAGCGAAAAGAATTTCACTCGAATTATAGCAGAGTGCCGCAAAATTTTTGCTCGAACTTTCGCTCGAAATTTCGCTCAAACTGTCGCGGAACGGTGCAAAATTTTTAAACCATTGCGGAGTGCCGAAACGGACTCTCACAGCAGTTTTCCTGAAATAGTAGCGCAGAATTTTAGGTTATCCCTCGACAAGAGTAAGATGCTTTCTTTCAATCCTTAAGGTTCGTTTAATAATTGAGTGTTATGCAGGCATCACAATGCTCCCTTTTTACACCGTGAAAAATTAAATCTTCAAGGAAAATTTCATACTGATACATGTACCCCCAAGAAGCACACTTTTAAATTTGTTCACAGTAGTAGCAACCCAAAGTTTGAGAAAAAAGCCATCTCAAAAATTCTGAAGAAAAATTATGATCTGTTCCTTTCTTTAACTTACTTTTATGGCAGCCATGTTGGTGCCCCTCAGAGGCACACCAACATGACATGCTCTTAAAATTGTCAGAATGCTGTTTTCACCATTAAACCTATGTTTTGAGCAGCAGTACAATACCACTAATAATTATTGTTCTAAGTTGTTTACTATCTACAATTTCACTTTTCTTTATTTCTGAGTCTTATTCTTGCATGCAAACATATGCTGTATTTTATCACAGAGATGGAAACAAGAATACACATACCTTGAGGCCAGTCTTGCCATCCTGTCCTCGCATCCCTTCTGCACCTTTCTCTCCCTGAAAAAAAAGAAATAATTATTCATCAGAAACAAAGGGAACTCAGTTTATTTTGGTTCATTTGGTTTCAATCCAACCTTGACCATTTGGCTCCTGAACATTTTGCCAAAAACACCTTTTAAAGCTTGTCAAGCCATTTTCTGGTCAGAATCTAGCCCAAAAGAACCAAAACTGCCTAAGACTCTGTTTCCTGGTAGAGCTCCTGGTGTCCTTCTGTTGCTGATGATTAATTTGAGCTTTCAAAGTTCGGGCATGTGCAGAAAGCAAAATTTCGAGTTTTGGGTTAAAAATGTTTCACAGCCATGTCGCCTTCTACCTTTCGCTTTCTCTCCTCCCCTTTTCTTTTGCTTTTCTTGCCTCACTTTCTTTCTCTCTTGCTGGGCATTTTCTGGTCCTTTCGGTGGGAAAAGATTTGGGGAAAACTTTTAGGATCGTAGGATTAGATGGAAGGAAATGCAGGTGAGTAGTGGAACAAGATTTTCACTCAAATTCTAGGGTCAACGTCACTTGGTTTTTTTGTGTTTTCTCCGGCCTGTTTGAGGGAATCGTACTCATTTGGGTATCGTTTGAAAGATCTCTTCTCCCTACACGTTACATGGTAAAGTTGTCTGCGAGCATTAAAACTGATGACATCACAAGTGGTAGAAGGGACGTGGTTCTGCACAGCTGGTTTTGGCCAGTGTAGGTGTCAAAGGGTTAATTAAAATCAATTAATCAATCAATCAATCAAAAATTACTGTAGCATAGTTCCATTTTCTGTACATACAATGTAAACCATACACAACCCACAATTCACTCCAACGAAGGGCTAACACTCGAAACGTCAGCTTTTCAAATCCCTGTGCGGTGGTCAGTTTACATTATCAACTTCATTGATAAACCAAATTTTTGTGTTTCACTCTCCCACTGACGCAGCACCATAGTTTCTTTAGAAACTAACCCTGTTTAATCAAATATATAGCTTGCCTTTGCTCTGGAAGTCCCATCTCTTCCATCACGACCATCTTTTCCTGCGTTAAATTATAACAATGTGCATGAAACATTATACTTATGTACCACTCAAGCCAGCACTGCTATGTCTATTACTTGAACTTGTCCTGCAGTTTTTTGAAGGGCTTTAATATGTTGGCAACCAGAAAAGAGCTTTAAGCCAATTGCCACATAATGATTAGTTAAATAATTCAGAGGCTCAGATCTTACAGAGACTAGCTGGGCCATGTCCTTATAGATATACATTTTTGCAGTTAATGGCTCCAGCCCACTCCTTCAAGAAAGACTGGCAAATATAGATCCAACTCAAGTAAGGCGTCCAAGAGCTTACCTTGATGCTGTGTTTTGTGTTAATTAACCCGACATTTGCTTCCTGTTTCCATTGTAGTTTTGATCATGATGTTCATCTAAAATTAAGTCATCTTGTTTTGAGGTTTTCCTCTTTAAATGAGTTGGTTTGGCTGATTACTTACACACACCATAACTGTATAAAACTCAAAGAAAACATCAGGAGAAGACTATGAATCAGGCATAAATTAAGCCCATAAATACATGTATATTGAAGGTCTATGTATGAGTACACAAATTTAGAAACATATTCAAGGTGCTACATTGTATGTACAATCTATTTAACAATTAGATTATGAGCTCGAGAACATAAATTAGTAAAAATCTACAGGTGTTCTATCACGAATGCTGTTCTCTGATTGGTTTATGCTACTCACTTATTCTGTGATAGATAGCAATTAGTGGTTGTCAACAAAATTCAGCCTGCTTCTTTGCATTTTTGAAGTGTCTGTGAGGAGGATTTGGATAATTTACTTGATTAGTTTTGAATGACTAGTAGATTTATACTAAAACAATTAGATTATTCTCTCTCGATTTCTATGAGTGATAGCTGATCCGGGCTGCGCCCTCATCAGCTATCACACAATAGAAATCTCAAGCTCATAACCCAATAATTGTTAATTATATCAGCCCCTCCGGAAGATGGGAGGGCGAAAAAATGACTACATTACCATTCATTCCGTCACGCCCTGTGGAAAAGAAAATTAACCTTTTATTACAATACAACAACAACAATAACAATAATAATGATAAAAATAATTTCTCTTTATAAATAGTTCAGTTGTAAATAATTATGTTCTTCATGATATTCTTTTAAATGAAGTTTTCTTCTTAATAATTGATGTGTCAGGGTGTTCATTAGGCATCAGAGATGGGAGAATTCTCCTGCTGCTACGCAGAATTCTCCTGCTAATTTTGCTTGCTCCCTGAAAGGGCTTTGCCCTTTCAGAAAGGGCCTCTCTTGTTACTTTATGCTATTCTCTTGTGACTACAATTCTTAATGAAAACCCTGATGTGCGGTGGGTATTCAAAGAACCTTGACCTGATCGTGAAAAAGATCTTTGCACTAGAGGCTTGGGTGTTATACATTGTATACTGCAAATGATGATGATGATGATGATGATGATGATGATAATGATGATGATGAAACAACACATCTTCAAACATCCAATTTTTTTTGCCGCAGTCAAAAACAACTCTCCTTTCCGAATTTCTAGCATGGCAACCTTTGGCAAATGGGCCAAGACTCTCAACTGCGGGCCGCTTTTAAGACAAGAGTTGCTTTCAGACTGTCCCGCCTGGCTCAGTATTCTGTACTGCAAAATGCCAATTTGTTCCAGGAGTCAACTTAAATCTCTTCACCTTTGGCAAGCACAGAGAAACACCACTGGATTCTTTGAGAAGTGTCTGACTTGCCGGTATACAAACTTAAATGACGTCTGTTCGACCACCAGGCTGGCCAGTTTCAATTAAATTTAGCTAGTGATCGACACCTCCCAGCCACGTAAGTTTCCTATCAATAAAACTTTAATCGATGTTTTAACCGCCAAACGTATAGCCTACGTCACACTATCAAACAATACTTGCTACCCCTTCAATCATTTCATGTGTCTACAGGTAATTCATTTCGCGCACGAATATTAATACGCAGGGGAATGAGCTGACTTGGGTTTTTTTGCATACGTTATTTCTTGAAAACGAAGAGGAAATTAGCAAAAAACAAATACAGAGCAACGTTTTTTTAACTGGAATGAAGTCCACATGCCAAATCTCAGTTTCTTTGAGCACATCGAAAATCGACCAAAAATCGGGAGGACATTCTTGCCCCGAGCCCTTCAATTTAAACATGCCTCAGTTTTAAAGCTACAGACTTTAATTGGCATCACAAAAAATTGAGATCCTAAATGTTCTGAGATTCTTTGCAGGTAAGAGTCAGTTCATAGGAAGTACAAATTCCAAAACTTAGGTACCTTAAGTCAGATTTAAAATGTGGCTAACTCACCATTTTGGCCATCTTTTCCATCCTTCCCTGTAAGAAAAAAAGTAAATTAAATATTAGAGGTGCAAATATTAGCATGATTATGGTTCAATGATAACTGCAGTACACAGAAAGTACACAACACTGGCTACTGTCAAGGCTTGTGAACAAGGCACAGAAAATAATATTATTATATTTTTCTGGTTATTAATAATTTGTATATTTTTCTTGTCTCTGAGATACATTTGTGAGAAAATATACAGTGTATTCAATGTTTGTTACTTGTCTAATTTCTCCACCTTGTCCAATAATCTTCGAAGAAACGGCTGGATTCAGTTCTTCTTGCAATATATGGTTGTTTTGTGGTTTTTGAACCACAGCAAATTCCTGTTGACTACTCTAAATGATCAGGTGCATACTCCTTTTTGTCTTTTCTATGGACACTTGAGTCACAATTGCTTAGCAATATTGTTCTAGCTTACTACAAGGTATGTTTGTTACTTGTCTAATTTTTCCACCTTCTCTAAGAATCCTCAAATAAACAATATGCACTGTACTTTGTTTTCTCTCCATACAACGTTTTGTTTTTGATCTGCTTTGAACTCCTTCATACACTGTGTATGCTTTCAGCTGCAGTTTGGACTCGAGAATGTTTGTTTGTTTTTTTTTTTTCAAACATTTCCTATTGAATAGTTCATCTGGATCGTAAAACTCTTCATTTTCCTGGCCGCTGCTCAAATTTTTTTACACAAAATTGGCCCAAGGACTGGGCCATGTGAACTTGCTCATTGAACGAGAATTTTTGACAGCACCCGTTCCTTCCCTCAATTCTTTCACATATAAACTAAGTCTGCAGCCACTCCGACCAGCTACTGCCAAAATTCTTCATCGTTCTCCATCTTCAGTGCTCACAAATTCCAAAATATGCGGTGGTAGGTCGAGAAATTCATGAATGGTCGAGTGCCAAAGGTACTAAGTGTCCGACCAGCCAAATTTCCCAGTTCATCGAGTAACAAGCCAAATTCGAGAACAAAGTAAATCAATAGCCACTCAAAGGGCACTAAGGCCACAACTGGTAGCGGACATTACCCCTTAAATCTACCAAAGCAAAGATTGAGCCCAAGCATTAGCAGCCAATTGGACAGCTGTTTTGGCCTTGTTAGGCCTCATCAGCATGGCATAGCTAATGCTCAGGCTCAAGTACCCACATATCAATTGCTTGTTTTATTGATATGTGGGTACTTGAGCCTGGTAGAACTGAACTTGGTAGATTTAAGGGGTAATGCCTGCTACCATGTGACCTTAGTGCCCTTTGAGTGGCTTCAGCTTACTTGATCACATTAATTTGTGAAGTATTCTTGTCACTCCAGCCACATCCCACAAGCTTTACGTTTTCAGTACTCAGAAATTCCAAAATATGTGGCGGTAGGTCGAGAAATTCATCAATAGTCAAGTCCCAAAGGTACTAAGTGTTCAACCGGCCAAATTCCCAGTTCATCGAGTAACAAGCCAAATTCAACAACAAAGTACATCACCTTGCTCGATTCTTTGAGAAAGTGGACTCTTAGCCACTGTCACACTTAATGATGCTCATCAGGCAGCCACTAAAGATGAAAATTGGCTGTAAACTTAGCAAAAATCGCAAGCAAACTGAACTTGGGCCATTGTTGTAGCTCCGCGTATGAAAAATAGCTACGTCAGAGAGATGTTTTCAGAAACCTTGAGCCTCCAGTGCCTTAGGACAGCAACACTTTTCCACGGTAGTTTCAAATAAAGAGTCACGAAATGCTATTCATTGTTTATAAGTGGAAAAATACTCCGAAAATGTAAAAATAGCCTGCGTAGCTGGCGGTTTTGTCAGGGTGCGCGCGAGCGGCGAAGCCATGAGGAGAAAAACCACCTGCCCGGATTGGGGGCCTTGTTGACTGCCGCCCCCAAATTCACAATTTGACAACCTGTTGACAGCTTTTGACGATCATCAAAACAAATAATCAATATGATTTCTTGAGTCGATGGGGGTGAAAGCCGGCGAAACTCCGAGAAAAGGTTTCCAGTCCTCAAAGAAGTGTCAATGATAATTGCAGATTGTGCTGTTGCTAGCTAAAGATTTAAAAAATGGCTTGTTCCCGGAAATGCAGAGTGCGTATCATGAGCATCACTCTACTGATACAGCGTTACTGAAAGTCAAGAATGATATTGTTATGAATATGGATACGGGTCATGTGACGCTCCTAGTTCTTTTGGACCTTTCCGCCGCCTTTGATACCGTGGACCATGGTATTCTTATTCATAGACTTCAGTCACTGCTTGGCCTACGTGGGTCAGCTCTTCAATGGTTTCGAGCTATATGAAAGGTCGATCGCAACAAGTTACAATTAATGGTGCTCTTTCCAAAAAGTTTGGCCTAGAATGTGGGGTGCCTCAAGGTTCATGCCTTGGTCCCCTACTTTTTACTATCTATACTAGCAAACTGTTCAGTATAATTAAATCTCACCTGCCGTCTGCAAACTTGTATGCAGACGATACTCAATTATACTCGTCATTTCGCCCATTAGAGGGTAAGTGTGAAGCTGAGGTGCTAGTTGCTATGGAGAACTGCATCGCAGATGTTTGTTCGTGGATGATTAATGATAGGTTGATGTTAAACGATGATAAGACTGAGTTTCTGGTGATCGGAACGAGAAAGCATCTATCAAAAGTGTCTGTCAGTAGTATTAGGGTCGGCGATGTTGATGTAATCCCCGTACACTCGACAAAAAATCTGGGTTCCTGGTTCGACTCGCACATGGATATGGCAACACATATAACAAAGACCTGCGGTAGTGCATTCTTCTATCTGTATAATATTCGACACATACGAAAATACCTCACTAGTGAATGTACTGAGAAACTGATTCATGCATTTATAACCAGTAGGTTAGACTATTGCAACAGTCTCCTTTATGGAGTTCCTGACCATCATATGCAAAAACTCCAACGTGTCATGAACGCTAGTGTGCGATTGATCTTCTGCGCGCCTAAACACTGTCATATTATGCCGCTCCTTCAGCAACTTCACTGGTTGCCTATCCGATTACGTATCGAGTTCAAAATCCTTTTGATCACCTTTAAAGTACTCTAGGGCTCAGCTCCTAAATATCTAATTGATTTAATTTCCGTCTTACCGCCATCCCGTTACGATTTACGACGAAATAACAACGGAATTCTTCTGAGCACCCCAAAGCGTTTTACCAAAGTTACCATGGGGGATCGATCCTTCATGGTGGCGGCGCCACGGCTTTGGAATAGTCTTCCCATAGACATTAGATCTGCTTGCACCATAAGTGATTTTAAACAGAAACTTAAGACATTTTTATTCAACAAGGCATTTTGTTAGTACATCTATTTTATATTTACATTATTACAGTTTTTTAGCAAATTAATTTTCTAATTGTTAATAGTGTAGTGTTTAGTCTTTTTGATTCCATAGTAATTGTAAGTAGGTTTTATTTTTTTATGTAATTCATTTTAAATTTATTGTAATGTCTGTAATGCGCATTTGATTATTTTATAGAAAATGCGCACTATAAATATTAAATATTATTATTATTATTATTATTATTAATATTATTATTATTATGAGGAGACTTCGCCTATCTCAACCCAAACATTTGTCAAGAATTCGAAGATTTCCTGTCATAGGAAATAAGATAACATTTGTCTTGCCGAAAAAAATTATAACTCACGTTCTATTTCTCAGTGATTTCTATTCTTGCAATAATTTTGGTCTCAATGGAAAGCTAAATCTTTGCAGTTTGTGCTTTTTGCATTCCGCTTCGACGAAAATGTTCACAGAACATGGGAAAAAAATTCCGTGTACGAGTAAAACAACGCTTTGAGTGACCGACATCCCACAGAATAAACAAACACTGATGCTCGGTTTTTAAAAAATTCTAACTCTCGTTAGTTTTGTCGTAAAGCGGTAATTTTGGTCTCTATGGAAAGCTAAAAACGTGTAGGTTTTAGACTTTGTTATTGGCGCTCACGAAATCCGTTCAAGAAGTTGAAAATCGGTTTTCCGTCAATGAATAAAATTGCGTTATCAAGTTGTCCCTTTTCCCGTCAACGCAGTCAATTAACGGAATATTTGTGTTACCGAAAAAAAATTATAACTCGAGTTCTATTTGTCTTCTTGCAATAATTTTGGTCTCTATGGAAAGCTAAAGCTTTGTAGTTTCTGTTTTTTTGCATTTTGCTTGGACGAACATGTTCACAGGCTCTTGCTAATACTTCCTCTGCCATTTTGTTTTGACTCTCACATTCCCTTGGAGCTGACTCCCTTGGGAGATTAACAAAATGCTTGATTGGCGTGTATAGATTCTGATCCAATCAAAATGCTCCGTACGCCAGCGTACGGACTACTCAAAAAAGCCCCCAATCGGGGCAGGTGGTTCTTAATTGCCCTCCGCCCATTCTCCTCGCAGCTTCACCGCTCGCTTGTGCACTCCCCGACAAAACCGCCAGCTACGCAGGCTAACGTAAAAACAGCTGGTAGTCAATGGGTCAATTAATACTATAGATTTATTTATAATGTAATAATGGGTGGTTTATTTTACTATGTTTTAAGCCTACCTCAGATTGAACAGTTGATTGATTTGATTGTCAATTTTTTTTTTTGTAAATCTGAAACTTGATTAAATAAAACTTATAAATAAATATTTTAGGTTCTTCTAAGATGCCTGTGAAAAAGGTGATCAAAAAACATGAACTGCAAGAAAAGATTTGGTGTGTTTGTTGTGTGGTATGTCGGCACGGAACGATGCACATTTAAAGTGGAACATCACACTGGCCTTCGAGATAAGTAACAGAGCATCTTAGAGGAAAATTTTGACTTAACTGTTCAGTCATGTGGTGTCTGTAGACCATGTGGCCAGCAAACTGAACCGTTGGATAAAAGGAATATTGTGATCATTCAACAAAATAATTACTGAAGGGAGCTCCGTTCAAAATACTCTTTGTCCTCTCGCAAGACGATCAGTGTAAAGTGACTCACAAAATCAAGCCCATCACCCAAAGCTTACAAGAAAATCCACTCGGGTCGTTCATCCTGATTTTTATGGATTTCAACAGAGAAACGAATACCATTTTGTCAATAGACAAATATAAACAATGAACTGCAGGCACCTATTTGGTCAGTAATTTCTAGCATGGCACATGCGTTGTGGGCCGGTCTGACTGGTTTCTAACCGGTCTGACTGATGAACGTCACATCAAAGAAAGTCAAGGCGGCTGGCAGAGGTCCCTTCCTCTTCCCGTCTTATCTAGGAAGATCGAAGGGCCTCTGCTCGCAGGGTATAAATGTACTGGTCTGGTTAAAAGTTAAACTATACAATAAAATATATTATTTTCAATTTTCACTCACCATCCTTACAGCAACTAATATGAGGCACAGCTCCACAGCTTTTCTGATTGGTTGTTGGCCCATCAGTCTATTCAGAAACAAATCTTGTCGCTTAATTTGTGAATGCCATAATAGCTACAATAGATATTCATTTAAAGTAAAATATAAATTAAGAGTATAACTTACATTTCGTTACGTAAATCTTGCTGAAATTTCAACAGTAGTTGGAAAACACCACTCGATTCTCAATCGACGAGTACATAAAGCAGCAAAAATTGGTTCAAACAGAGCCACATTTCCCTCAATTCTTGTTAGGGATCACAAAATCGAGATCACTTTGCTACTGGACTAACTCTGGTCCACAACGAAACCATTTGAAAGTACCGGTAAAATAAACGCGAAAACATCTGAAAACTAAAGCAAATTGTTGTACATTCTACAAAGCGGTGAGACTGGGCCCTGGGACTGGGCAACAAGGGGCAACAAGCATTTCGGGGCATTTCGCAATTACAAGCAATCACTACAGTCTGTCTGATCGATCTCACCGTAGAATCATTGCACTAATACTCCCCTTTGCGCGAAAGGATGGTAAATAGCTCGCCAAACAATTTTCTTTTTCATAAGTTACATTTACCTTTTGCTGATTTGCGCTTGTTGCAAAAGCGAACACGGCGCCTAACACAGAAAATTCAACTTGATTTTGTAGAACGTTTCTCGACTTCTAAATTACAATTGCGGACTTAAGCTAAAATTCATATTGTTTTTTCGATGTTACCTGATTATTAGACTTTCTCTGTGATGTTCCAAGCGAACCGGCTAAGAAAATGGCCAAAGCCAACAAGAAGATCAAGCGAAACATTCTTTGAAACTCGCTCCGAGGAAGTAAACTGAAAATGTTCGACGTGTTGTTCAGTGAAAAGACTTCATCTCTACAGTTTACTTTGTTGGTGAACACGAAAAAATACCAAATGGAATGTTTACCAAAAAGACAAAAGACAAAGATGACCTTGACTACACTGGTGGCTGGTGAATGCGTAACTGGGAAAGGGAGGGTGGTGAATTCCGCGGAGGGTCTCCACCCTCAGGCCACTACTAGTTAGAGAGCTTGCCCCCATATTATCCCCGAAATATTAAAATCTACTAACATTCCACAACAAAAAAATCGAGGCTGAGCTTTAACCATAGCAAAGACCAGTCGCGACGGGAGGTAAAAAGAAAATCATTACTCAGTGCGGCATGGAGTATGCAAAGCCAGCGAACAAGCTCTCTGTTTCAACCAGTGAGGGAGAGGGGTGGGGTGGGGGAACCGTTCCCCTCTCGATGCTCAAAGAGTAGTTCGTAGAAGCACGCCTTCCTTCCAAATCAATATTAGCCTTCTTTAATCACAATTTCAGATTTAGGTTAAGCTTGTGAGTAAATCTCCTCCACTTAAAAAAAAAGAAGTTATTCACTGGTAGAACAGATCAGGGCAAGGTCTTTGAGAGAGCCTGAAAATGCTTGTTACCCGGGCTGCGCGCGTCTCGCGCGGCGCCCGGGTCTTAAACTACCGACGATTATTCTTTTTCGTCGTCGAGTATCATCCACAAATGGCACTTCCGGCGTTTCTGCGCAAGCGCTAACTATTTTTAACAACAGTGATGCGTGTTGTCACGTACGGGAAAATGTCGATTCATCTTGTGGCTTTTGAAGTCTGAACAAACAATATGTTAAGAGAAGTGTCTATGCGAATGTTTGCAAGTTCAACGGCGAGAAGAAAGCTTTTAACATGAGTAAACTTAATGGCAGATGGACTGCTTCAGGAGATTGCGAGTAGTCTCTAATTTTGGCGACGGATTTTGGGGCCACGTGCGCGCGCGAAGTTGCGAGGAGACGCGACGCGAGGGGAGCGCCAAAAATTAGAGACTACAGACAAAGAGAGTTTGACCTTTCCCGGCCGAGTGATTCGGAAGTGTAAATCTCATATCAACAGCAAGAATGATGCCTGTTGTCACGTATTGGAAAACGTCGATTCACCTTGTGTCTTTGAAGTCTGAACAACTAATATGTTAAGAGAAGTGTCTATACGAATGTTTGCAAGTTCAACAGCGAGAAGAAAGCTTTTAACATGACCAAAATTTAACTCCAGATGGATTGCCGCCGTGTTCCCCGTATCGGGTGTCTGGAGAACTCAGACCTAGAAAACTCAGACCTCAGACCTAGAAAACTCAGCCCCCCCCCCACCCCTCCACCCCCCCCCCAAGTCTGGAAAACTCAGACCCCCTCAAAACTATACAAATTTTCAAAGTCAAATAAACGTGGACAAAATAAATTATCGCCGTTCAGTGCGCTGAAATGTTACATCGTCTATTTATCGCAGATAACAAACACTTCACGTTATTATAATCGGCTCCGGAGCACGAGACCTAGAATACTCAGACCCCCCCCCCCCCCCCACCCCCACCCCCAAACTGGAAAACTCAGACCCCCTCACAACTATACAAATTTTCAAAGTGAAATAAACGTGGGTAAAATGAATTATCGCCGTTTATGAGGGGTTTGAGTTTTTACAGTTTGGGGGGGTGGGTCTGAGTTTTCTAGGTCTTGTGCTTGGGAGCCGATTATAATAACATGAGACGACAAAGGAGAAGTGTTTGTAAACAGTTTCACTCTGCTAATTAATTTTCTACTCACATTTCACCGAGACGTACTCCATTAACGTTTATGCGAAAAAATCCTACATCGTTCGATAAGCGTTTCCTTTCTCAAACAATTATCCATCGAAGCGAAAACAAGTGTGCTTAGTTTTTTTTTTTGGAATCAATACACTATTTTTATCACCTTGCAAAAGGATAAACCTCTGTGGCCTAAAGGTCACTGTTCTTGCCTGTGACACAGCTAACCCGGGTTTGATGTCTTTTAGCTTTTTTAGTGGTATATATCACGGGCTTTATTTTTCTGTTTCTCTTTTTCTTGTTCTTTTAGAAATATTTTTTACAAGTGTTATAATTACTGTTCTCAATGGTTGAGCTGTATTTTAGAGGAATAAATGTTGATAGGGGTCTAAAGAAATAGACTCCAACACAAGCTAAACACTGCGTCCGATGTAAGAAAGACAGACTTCCCTCTATTCTTTTGTTTAGCACTAAGTTAGGGATACAATACTGTTTTTTACAAGCCCGGGTTTAGGCTAATTGTAGCCTCTTGTTTATATATCAAAGAGAATCGAACTCTGTGGACTTCCTGAATATATTATTAATATATCAATTATTCTCGCACATTTCAAACAGTAATTCAACAGCCTATCTTACTCCACCTTATCAAGACTGAAGTTCGCGATTGTAAACTGAACCGAACCTCTGTCTTAATTTTTGCCGTGTCCGGTCGAGAAAAAAGTTAGTCGCAACTGACAATACAACATCTTGTCTTATCGGTCTTCTGAAACAGCGCATGTTTCCAGATCGATGACAGCCTGAGCTATAATGTAATGAGTGCGGTGTGAATTATCGGATCGTTTTTGGAGTTGAAACACAAGTAATTTATATTTAAAAAAATAACCAGTACTCTTGCTAGAATCCTTGAACATTAAATCTGAGATTCAGCGAATGTTAACTGCGATACTGAAAATGGCGCCGCGAAATTATACCTTTTTTAATCGTTGTCTATGTTCAGCCGAGTTACGATTCATTTTATTATCAAAAAAGTCGGGACGCTTCTATAAAATTTTCCATTACTTAAATGACTGATCGAAGCACTTTTTAACATGGAAAGTAAACAAAATATGCTTTACTGTTTTCAAATTGTCATTGAAATTCTAGCTGATTCTCGCAAAACATCAGTTTGGGGGTTAATATGTTACCCGAACATTAAACCGTTTTACGCGTCACCGTCACGATGTTCGCAAACAGTTCCATCCGAAGATTGAAGTCAATTTACATAGAGGGGTTTGTATGGTGTAGATTTAGTTTTTCGCTATTATAGCCTGAATCTGTTCTCTATTTGACGAAAATAATATACGGACAAATCAGTGTTGTTGGAAAATACAGATTACGTTAAAGAGAGCCTCTTAAACAGTCTTAAAGTCGGCCAAAATTTAATCGATCATCTGACGCGCATGACGGTCAACTCACATCACGCCAGCTAGTGCGGCATTTCCCTTTTGTCACCAATTGAATATAAAAGAACAGTCTTACATGTGCGTCTGTAGAATCCTGTTTCCAGCTTTCATTCCACTGGAATCTCCACCACTAATAGCAAATCAGAGCCTTTCAAAATAACACTGGCCAGTTGCAACTCAATGCTTTTCCTTTTATTGCAGGCTCCAGAAATTTGTTCGAAATTTAGAATACGGTGAGAATAGTATGTAAAGCGCATTTCATTAAAACATCACTATCCTATTAAGATGCCTACTGAATTGAGAGAAAAAAACACAAGGCATTCGGTCAACACAAAGTGAATGTAAATGAACATGAAGGCAAAATATTCGAAGACAACTTATTCCAAACTGTTGCCGGAAAACAGAGAGAACGAACCGATCATTGGAGCCAGTATTTGTTGTTTCCTTTTGATGTCTGTGATTCATTATGCTACCGTCTCTTTTGTTTTGTTTTATTCGAAATTTTGACAAGTTATTAATTTATTGACAGTGGTATTCGATTGTATTTTTGAGTCAGGAAACTCTCCGATTCACTCTGATGCCTTTTGTTACTGGCCGACTACAAAGACGAACAAAAACATTGAGAAATTGCGGCCGGAAAAAATTTATGACTTGAAATTCCCAATAAATCCTTGTCTTCCATTCGGTAAATAGCGAATAATTTTATATGGGAATTTTGCATATTTCGTCATCTTGAAATTTTGCCGTTTGAACTATGGCGTCATTATGCACATCCGTTCTTTATCGTAGCTCCCTGCATTCTATTATTATCCAACGCAGCCAGTCCCGAATGATTAGGAAAACAAAAGCGAAGTTTGGCAATTTTTGAAACAAAGTTATCATGGTTGAGTCATTAACCTTGAAACAAGTTTGTGGTCACGGGTCAAACATAGTGAAATCACCGGAGTAAGTTAACGAAATAGTGCAAAGTTACTCAAGGCGTTCCTTACCTGACTTTGACATTGGCATCCAAACTCGGTAGAAACAAATGAAGGGTGTATATTGCTGCTTTGTTCTTCAGTGTTAGTGTAGCACAATATTGAAGATATTACCACATCCTCGCGAGACATGAAATCAGAGGTGAAACACGCTTCCCTGCGACAACACACAGATAATATTATGCATGAATTTTGTGTTGTTAGTGAATCTCATTTGGGCTCTCTGCCACTTTATTGATGTCTTGTCTAATATCTGGACCGTCTCCACTTTGTTGAACGAAACACAACACCTAAAAATGGTCTACCAAGCTGCGAAATTTGAGCTGAACACTTTACGCATTTTTTCTGTTTAACTGGGGTTGCCCACATAGGATTTGTTCCCGAATTTACTAGCCTGCGAACGCAGACGTATTTCCGGCTGTCACTGGTTCCGCCGAAACTCGAGCTACGAGAACGATTTCCATGACGTCAGCTCTTATAAACCAATCACATTTCACCTTGCATATCCGAAGAGGTTACACGCAGAAATCGTGCGTGGAATCCTCGCAAATGCGTGTTAAAAAAATGGCGGAGGATGCGTTGTGGAAAGTATGCGAAGTTTTCGGGTTTGATAGCCTTAATAAGCATCAAGAGGAAGCCTTGCGATTTCTCTTTGAATCGAAGAGCGATGTTTTTGTAAATCTTCCAACTGGATTTGGAAAGTGTTGTATTTCAGGCGCTGCCCATTGTGTATTCTTGTATGGATGCAACTCGTGAGAAGAACATTGTACTCGTTGTTTCGCCGCTTATTAACCTTATGAAAGACCAAGTCAGCCGCTTAAATTCACGTGGAATAAGCGCAATATCACTCAGTGATGTCAGCTCCGAGTTAGAGATCAGAGCAGTTGAAAATGGAAGTTATTCCATCGTTTACGGTTCACCAGATTCTTGGTTAGGTGAGACAAAATGGCGAAAAATGTTGTCAAGCGATATTTACCAAAATTCAGTCAGAGCTGTCGCTGTAGATGAAGCCCATGTCATTTGCCACTGGTAAGTTCTGTTCTATTCAATGATTGCCGATGTAAGAGTATTTTCCGGGGCTAGCTTTAATAGTAAGCTTATAAACCTTGTTTTAATATTTCGCATTTTCGTGTCTGATCTTATTGTATTGAAATTCCCCCTAGCTGTATGTTTACATCAGTAGTTCCCAGGCACGTGTTGTCGTATTTTGATCTTAAAGCTCAAGTGATATGTATGTTTGTACGTTGAGATTTCTTTTTTTGAAACTTATTTTCTATAAGGTAAAATAATTGAACTCGCCCTTTATTCTAGGGGAAAATCTAAAAGCAACAAACATGCAGCCTTCAGAGTTTGGTTTTCTCGTCTACACGAGTTCAGGTCACTTCTTCCGCCAACCCCATTCATTGCATTGACTGCGACGGCCACAGAGGATACTAGGGAAACAATATTTGAAGTACTCTTGATGAATGGTCCCCGCATTGTTACTGAAAGCCCAAACAAAGCAAACATATCCTATGTTGTCCAGTACATGGCGAAAAATGCCAGCCTTGCAGATTATTTGTCCTGGATAAGCAATGAGGTGAAGGATTGTGGCTCAGCAGCAACTAGAACTATAATTTATACCCAGACCATCAAACAGTGTGCTGTTGTCTACTCAACACTGAAGACTCTCCTTGGGGACAAAATTTACAGTTCAGAGGAAAGAAATCCAAAGACCGTCTTACTGGAAATGCTTCACTCTTGCACCCCCCAGTCAAACAAGGAACACATCCTGGCATCTTTCCAAAGTGATCAAGGATCCATTCGGATTTTAGTCGCAACAATTGCTTTTGGCATGGGCGTGGACTGTAAGCAGGTTCACCAAACAGTACATTTTGGTCCAGCCAAAAATGTAGAGTGCTACATGCAAGAAAGTGGCAGAGCAGGGAGAGATGGTGCACAAAGTACTGCTTTCCTGCTTTACCAAGGAATGCAGCTGATGCATGTAGATAAAGATATCAAAGATTATGTGAAAGCAAAGGAATGCAGGCGTAAACACTTGCTTAGTTATTTTGACGTGGAATGTCCTCCATTGGATCCTCTTCATTTATGTTGTGACAACTCCTCTGTCTCTTGCAAGTGTGGTTTGGAGGATTGCAAACCACTTTGTTATCCACTGTCAGCAGCTGAGGGACCAAATGATGTACCACACCAGGAACGCAATGTTTCATTTGAAGAAATGAAAAAAATCGAGACTAAACTGGGCAACTATCATAAACTGTTGTTGACAAGTCTCACGAAAAGGGATGCAAGTGGCAAGTTGAAATACTTCACACATCCTAAATTTACATGTATACTAGGATTTTCAGAGTTGCAAATTCAACAAGTACTGGATCATTGTGCCAACCTATTTTCAATTGCAGACATTTGCTGCTTTGTCGAAATTTGGGATTTGCAGCATGCATTCAAAATTCATGGCATCCTACAGGAAATGTTTGGAGACTTGGAAGACACAGACATTGGTTCGGATGATGAAATGTCTGATGAAGAGGAAGCGTTCTTTGGCAGTGATTGAAATGACCTTGCATTAGATGATGAAATGGCAAATATGGTACTTGATAATCTAAGTTTTTCTCAATGGGAGGATTCAATGGAAGAATCAGTTGAAGAAGCTCAGGTTGACATACCATTTTCTGCTTTAAATGCTGTGGTGAACTTGAGTTTTGATGCAGTTTTGGACAGTTGACAATACGTATGTATAGAGAAAACTCCACTTGTATATAGAAAACTATAATACTTAGTTTTTTGTAAACTGCGAGCCATGTTTTTTGGCTCGTGCTCATGTAGGCTACAGTGACACTACAATCAAAACTTTGAATGAATATCAGTATCTGGGCAACTGTGCACCTTCCCCTCCCCTAACCCAGCATGTTATAATAGGTTAATAAGTTAGTGTTACTGTCAGGTTAGGGGAGGGGTAGGTGCGCAGTTGCCCAGACACTGATATTGATCCAAAACTTTTTATAGGTCACATAGAATGAAGAAATATTGACATCACTGGTTTATTATTTCACATAAAACTCAGATATAGAATAATAATTATAGCGGTATTTTTATAGGGTGTGAGAGCAGGCAACTCCAGTCTGTTTCGTGACCCAACATTTTCGAAATTTCACGACAAAATCAGTGGGGTCAGAAAATGATTGTTGCCTTTTCAACATTTTGTTACAAACCCTTAAGACATTTTATCTCCTAAACAATGTAAACAAACCCATAGTTAAATGTTTGGTTCATGTTAACACTTAAAGTTCCACGAGTGACCAATATCAAATTAGTATGAGTACTGTATCACTACAGTTAATGATTACCAAAGGGAAATTGCCTTGATCTTTAAAAGAATTCTCCCAACTAATATAATAAGAAAATGTATTGAGGTCAGTCTGGAGAATTTCCTTGTTGATATTAAGGCTCAAAGTGTTTAAATGCTACAATAATACCTTTGTTTCCTTACATTCCTGGTACTATTTTCTTTGATATTCTGTATATTGCATTATTTTTGATGTACAAAAGATTAATATTCGTACTCATAACTACAGTCATAAATTTGTGTATTCATTTATTCATTTCTTGGTAAACCTATCTCCCAAAATGACACGTGTTGTGAAAATATGTATATATACAAGTAATTTGATCATAATGTGAAAACCGGAAAATCAAGATGAAATCATATACTATCTGTTCAACCAAAACAAAACTTTGTAAATAAATATTATGCAACAATCATTACGCATGACTGTTGGTGACATATTGTATTTTTCTAATAACTGGGTACTGCTCCGAGCATCCATGTTTTTGGCACTTTAGATTGTAATACATGACTAGTATATAAGGTTGATATATATCCTGCATACTCTTGAAAATGATTGATTAGACCCAATTTAAGCCAGCAGGTGATTGAAAATCATGCTTATAAATTGGCTGTCATTGATCGGAACCTTGATTTTGTTGATGACAAACTTCATTTTGAGCTGCATAGCCTCTTGTCTTGCATTGCCAAAACTTGAAACCATTAATTGGAAGCTCATATTGCCCTTAACAAACTATTTACTTGTACTTGTTAAATTTCTCAACCTGGACTGAAAATTCATTCACTCCATGTTTGAATTGTGGATTTACAAGACCATCAAATAGGCTGTAACAAAAAAGACTTTAACAGGCAGCAGTATAGTCGCCATGGTTATACATGTATGATGACATGTAAAGTTATTTCAAAGGGATTTGCCCTTTCCACAGTTAATTTTTCTCATTTGCATTACAATGTAATCCAATGTGGAAGTGGGGCAATTTCTGGCTTAAACTACAAAACAGCCTGAAGTTACCTCGCATACACGCTACATTTTTTGTAATGCAAATGAGTAAAGTACCGTGAAAAGGGCTATTCATCTTTTTTGATAATGATATTACGTATTTCCAGAAAATATTGATACCTCCCCCATGGAAGGGATTTTTTTCTAACCCCCCCCCCCCCCACCCCCCAACACCCCTCTGGAAATTCCAGTTAAGCTTCATACATTTCTTTTTAAAATTGTTTGGCCTTACAGAACCCCCCACCCCCAGGGGAATTCCGATCCCTTCTGTGGGGGGAGTATGGGTATTTTCTGGAATTGCATATTGTAGCACTTTATCTAGCTTTGACACCTGATGAAAATTTATTTTTGTGATCATTTATCCAGATTCATAGCCCATTCTGTTTCTTAACCTTACATCTTTAGAAAATTAACTGATTTAAGGTTAAAAAAACAAGAGAAAGACTGATGGAAAGGATAACTATTTTTTGAACAATTAAAGTCAAGGCTGATAATGGCTGTCTTCATACATGTATATTATAACTTCGTGAACTACATTTTGTTACATTTTTACTGTTTGCAGGTTTGATGCCATACAGATAGCACATTTCATTAATTTTCTGACTTGGACTGTATGAATCTTTCTATGCTTGCAACACAATTCCAAAACTGCTATAAACTTACAGTTTCAGATTTTTTGGCCATCTCCTTGGAATATTTGTGTGGTATATGAAAAATGCACACATCCTTTAAAAAGGAAAAGTATTCCAAATGTTCCACAATAATTCTAGACACTAGCACTATATAGTTGTATTGCTGGTGCTTCTGGTCTTGAACAGTAGGGAGAAACTGGATGTTCGACACACCACGGATGTCTCGTGTAGAAGTGTTGAGCCCATTGCCAGAAACTCTGTTCATGATGATTTTTGATTGACCCAATGGAAATCTAAATTCTGATTATCCTTGGTCATGTGCTTGCGCTTGCGCCCTCCGTCGATGTTGTCAAATGCAATGGCAAAATCGGTGCTCATATCCAACTTAGCTTGTTTAACATCTCTCTTGGCCTGTTTAGTATCCTCAACACATTGTGGACTACATGTATGCTCAGGTGAACTGCATGTTTCAACAAGTGTGACTACCCTTTTCTCTTTTTCTGCTATAAGTTCCTCTTCTTTAGACATTTTCAGTTTCAGATCAGTGATTTCTTTGCCATGGTTTTCACCAAGTAAATCATACTTTGCATGAATTCTTACATTGGAGCAGGTGATTTTCAGCTTTGCAAGTTGATCCATTGTTGCCTTGAAAAAGAAAAAAAAACAAGTGAATGGCGATATAAACATATTGTCTGCTTTTATCAAGACCTTTGGATCTGACATAAAAATTATTTTAACAAGTACAGGGCCTGCAACCTTGCTAACTTAAAATCTGTGCCCAAATATTCAAAATTTCCCAAACTATCACCTGTGTATAAAGGGTTAACTATGATAGCTCAGTTGTTAATAGTTCACAATTTTTAACCCTTTCCTCACTTGGCCCCAGTCGTTTCAATACTGGATAAGGCTGTACACAGGATAAATTGCTATCCAGTGGGTAAATGTTTTTCAAAATAAACCGCGCTGTCCACTGGATAGAGATTTATCATGTGGATAATATCCAGCCTTCGAAAAACTGGGGCCAGGAGTGTTCAGTTTATGAATTTCAAAAAATTAATTTAGTGACCTGTTTAATTTTAACATTGATGCTGAAAATCCCTTTTCAGGGAAGCTCAATATGTATATCACCAAACAGGCAAAGGAAATAAAGTAAATCACCAACTAGGATGCTGTCTGGTTGAATACCAAATTCTCCAAACTAAATTTTAAATCAAATGTATATCCGTCAGTAAGGAGAATTAGTGAGTGAAAGGGTTAAAAGAAGTCATTCCATTTTTCAGACAGAATAATATTACAACCAGAATAAAAGCTTAATAAGATGCTCTCACCTCCAAAGATCTTGACTTAATAAGGATTCCAATAACTGTAGCACAGCCATTCATGTGCGAGTTGCGCTGCTTCAAGAGGATTGATCCTGAAACTGCTACACTTGGGAGCCATTCGGGAGCTTTTTCTTTTTTTATGGCTGCACACGTCATAATAATAATAATAATAATAATAATAATAATAATAATAATAATAATAATAATAATAATAATAATAATAATAATAATAATACTAATAATAATAATAATAATAATAATAATAATAATAATAACTTTATTTAAGTCTCAAATGTATTTAGCCGAGCACAGATGCTCTACTAATTGGGGAGACTAAATCAACTTAACTCTAAATAAATCAAATCAAATCAAATGTCATGAGGAAAACATAGAAAATCGGTGCTCTCTCCTTCCACTCAAGGCAGACTTTCCCGAAATCGAAGTTCGCGATTTCCTCCTTCGTGTTAGCTCTAAGAATAGATGGCCGTTTTCTGGAACAAATGTCATTTAACTGCGTGTTCATCAGCTGGAGCACTTTCTCGACAACAATCTTTCGAAGTGTGACACTTTTTAGCACAGCTCTTGCAATTTTCTGAGGGGATCCATTAGAAATTGCTTTGCCGAGAACTGCAAAATCATCTTTCAATTCCTTGTGAACAGATTTACTTGGATATGCTACAGTAAGATGCAGTAAGTCTCCTTAGTATCTGCAATGGGTCGTTCTGGTTTCTGAAACTCGACTTGTTTCTGTGGCGTGGAGGTCAACAATCGGCCAGTAAAACCTGGTGTTATTCCTCCGAAAGCGTTTTGCAGCAAGCCATTTGGAGCAAGAAAAGCACGACTTGGAAACGTGGCTACTGGAGCAATAGGGCTAACAGCACCAAAAGTGAAAGCGGGAGGCAGAGAAGGGCTTGTAAAAGGAAAGGTGCCAATTCCAGCCGATACTTTGCGATGGACTGCTGTTTACATTTGCATCTTCGAACTTTAAGCTCTTTTTCGCCTCTGGCTTTTGTTCTGACTCTTTAGCGAGTCTTTTGACTCGGAACGGGCCATCATTTTTGAAATCTTGTTTGATTTCATTTTCAATGTCTCCTACTCTGTCCAAAGCTCTCTTATAGCGAAGCAGACGATTATAACATCTGGTGCGGCAAATGGCGGCAAGATCGCTCCCGACGTAAGCGGACAGATCGACTTCAGTTGAACGCAGAATTAATGAGTGAATTGCCAGTGTACTTTTTCCAAACACCTTTATCTTTTCTTCACTGGAAACTTTTGCCTTGCAAAGAAAACAAACCTCGGAAGTTAAAATCTTCTTCGATGTTTCGATGGCGCTCATTGCGAACTCTAAAAGTTCCCGCGGCGTCGCGCGTGTACGCGAGTGTCATATTCTATCGGTGAATTTTAATGGTCAATAACAAAACAAAAGTTTTGACGTCACGGAAATCAATATCTGGCTCGAGTTCGCAGACGTTATTTTCGGCGGAACCAGTGACAGCCGGAAATACGTCTGCGTTCGCAGGCTACGAATTTACATACCAGTCGGTATGTTGAAGGTTTCAGTAGAGTTACAATTGGCCAAGATAGTGAAATTATTTGCAAAAAGACTGATTTTAGCCAAACAGGACGCTATTTCCTTTAGCCAATTTCTGTGGCTGGAAATGCGTGCCATGTCCTTTTTTCGCAATCTTTTCTTCATCGTATGGTCACTTTGTGATCGTTTTTAACGACCGGAGGTATGAAAATAACCACTGCCACTGCACCGTTGCATGTATTTTTCACATCAGTAGAAGGCCGCTGACAAGCAAAAAGTTCGCTCCATGCCCGCACAGGCCGTTTTCACATCTGCGCTCTGTTATAAGAAAGTGGACCTGCCCTCCCGGGCACACGGCCGAGGGCATGTTCAGTGTCCATGGTACGAACACGATACCGTAACACTATGGAGAGACGCCGCGCGGAGGGCCGGCTCATATGTACATGCCAAACTCTGCGACCCAGCGGCATGAACATAGATTTCAATTTCATTTGAATTTTCGAAACGCGCGCTTTGAACGAAATTTAAACATAATAACGCGCGTTTTGTTTAAAAGGACAGTAGTCCCGAAACTTCTGACTTTCATCTTGAAATATTAGTGCCCAAAGGACCAATAACTTTGAACAGAACTGTTTTCAGTTGGTTAGGTTTTAACAAGAGGCTACAATTAGCCTAAACCCGGGCTTGCAAAAAACAGTATTGTATCCCTAACTTAGTGCTAAACAAAAGAATAGAGGGAAGTCTGTCTTTCTTACATCGGACGCATTGTGTTTAGTTTGTGTTGGAGTCTATTTCTTTAGACCCCTATCAACATATATTCCTCTAAAATACAGCTCAACCATTGAGCACAATAATTATAACACTAGTAAAAAATATTTCTAAAAGAACAAGAAAAAGAGAAACAGAAAAAATAAAGCCCGTGATATATACCACTAAAAGACATCGAACCCGGGTTAGCTGCGTCACAGGCAGGAACAATGACCTTTAGGCCACAGAGGTTTATCGTTATGCAAGATGATAAAAATAGTGTATTGATTCCAAAAAAAAAAAAAACTAAGCACACTTGTTTTCGATTCGATGGATAATTGTTTGAGAAAGGAAACGCTTATCGAACGATGTTAGATTTTTTCGCATAAATGTGAATGGAGTCTCGGTGAAATATGAGTAGAAAATTAATTAGCAGAGTGAAACTGTTTACAAATACGTCAATCCAGGGTCATTTGAAACACAAGAAAGGAACGTTTCTGGACAGTTTCAAGGGACGCTAGTACATTTGTAAAATATAATCGCTTATCATTCAAAAATTAAAGTCCAGAAATTGAGATATTGTGGCAAAATAGTAAATAAACTACCTGTCAAAGTCTCAGGGGTGTGTGATATCCCGTACTTGAGTTATTCAACAAAATGTACATCTCAATGGAGCGGATACGGGAACACGGCAGTCCATCTGGAGTTAAATTTTGGTCATGTTAAAAGCTTTCTTCTCGCTGTTGAACTTGCAAACATTCGTATAGACACTTGTCTTAACATATTAGTTGTTCAGACTTCAAAAACACAAGGTGAATCGACGTTTTCCGATACGTGACAACAGGCATCATTCTTGCTGTTGATATGAGATTTACACTCGAATCACTCGGCCGTGAAAGGTCAAACTCCCTTTGTCTGTAGTCTCTAATTTTTGGCGCTCCCCTCGCGTCGCGTCTCCTCGCAACTTCGCGCGCGCACGTGCCCCCACAATCCGTCGCCAAAATTAGAGACTACTCGCTGTCTACTGAAGCAGACACGGGGAAACACGGCAGTCCATCTGCCGTTAAGTTTACTCATGTTAAAAACTTTCTTCTCGCCGTTGAACTTCCAAACATTCGCATAGACACTTCTCTTAACATATTAGAAAACGGTAGAAAACAAGCAAGGCTGATTACACGGCTAGGAATATATATTCCTAGCCGTGTAATCAGCCTTGCTTGTTTTCTACCGTTTTCTAGTTTACAATTTTATAGCTGGTTAGATCTATTACAGGATCCGGCTCTTCTATTTTGCAACGGTGGTCCTTGCTATTAAGTATTTTCCAGTGTTTTCTTAACATATTGTTTGTTCAGACTTCAAAAGCCACAAGATGAATCGACATTTTCCCATACGTGACAACACGCATCACTGTTGTTAAAAATAGTTAGCGCTTGCGCAGAAACGCCGGAAGTGCCATTTGTGGATGATACTCGACGACGAAAAAGAAGAACCGTCGGTAGTTTAAGACCCGGGCGCCGCGCGAGACGCGCGCAGCCCGGGTAATAAACAGGCCATAAATGGACTAGCCTCCCACGCAGTCGTTTTCAGGGGACTCGTATTTCACCTCCTCCCCACCCACCCCTAGTGGGGAGGAGTTGAAATACGAGTCCCCTAAAAACGACTGCGTGGGAGGCTATAAATGGACGTGTCATCATCAAGGTTCTGAAAAAGAGATAAGGGCACTCCAGGTTGGTGTGGCACTGTTTGATCTTTAATATTTCCTATTTCCCTAAATTTAACTAATCCCAGTTTAAGAAAATTTATCTCTTCCCAAATATACCCAAAAATCACCGAAACATTCACAAAATATCTCACAACATAGCTTCGTGAAATGAGCATAGGGATTTTTGATTGCTTGAAACGCGAACGAGATGTTAACGTTAAAAAACATGTCAAGCGACGAAGAGACTATGTTCAGGTGTACTCCGCCTTAACAAGTGAAAAAATCTTCGTTCTTACAGGGACCGCGCAGAGGGAGGGGCTGGGGGGCCTTTAGCCCCTCTCCTCCCCCCCCCCCCCACTTTTTTCAAAAACAAAAATAAATTAAACAAGAAATAATTAACAAAAATAACGGAGCCAAAAATAGTTAATAGTTAATTCGGAAGTGACCAGAGTTACAGGCAAAGACAAACGCGCAGATAAATAGACCGAATTAAGCATTAGTCGTTACAATTATGAGTCCGATATACGTGGAATGATCATTGGATGCCAAGCGCAAATGAACACTTTTGAGTTCATCGCGTTGAATTTAGGACAGCGGCTGTTTTCTCAGACACGGATAACTTATCAAGAACCTTACAGCAGACAAAGATGTCAGCTCTAAGTGGCGAACGAGTTACAAAAGACGTTTTGCAGAAGATGCGAGACGATACGAGTTTCAGATCATTTTGTGATGTATAAAGGGGATTAGTTTCTAAAGAAACTGTGGTGCTGCGTCGGTGGGGGAGTGAAACACGAAAATTTGGTTTATCAACGGAGTTGATAATGTAAATTGACCACCGTACAGGGATTCGATTAGCTGACGTTTTGAGCGTTAGCCCTTCGTCGGAGCGAATCGAGGAATTGTGGGTTGTGTATGGTTTATATACAGAAAATGGAGCTACGCTATTGGTGGTAACATGGTAACGTGAAAAACAGGAATAAATTAATTGAATGAAAAGCGCTCGTTGATACCGTGGGGATTAAGAGTGCCAATTTGAAAGATCAGTTTTTGCTCGAGGTTTTTACGGCTTTCCGTGGTACCTTGATGTAGGGAAAGGCCGGAGATCGACATGTGTTGTTTGGAATGGTTAGGGAGATTAAAATGCCGAGCGACAGGTTTGGATGCGTCTTTGTCATCTTTCTCGACATCACGAAGATGTTCTCGGAATCGGTCACCTAGTCGTCTTCCTGTTTCGCCGATGTATAACTTTTTGCATAATGTGCAGGTTATGCAATAGATAACATTTGCGGAGGTACACGTGAAACGATCAGTGATCAGTGAGTTTGTTGGTTCTCCACTCTGCTCCGAGAGGTTTTTCTCCGGGTACTCCGGTTTTCCCCTCTCCCCAAAAAGCAACATTTGATTTCAGTTCAGTTGAATTAATTTGACTTTGTTTCTGTATTTGCTCGGCCCCACTAGCCTTTGTGCTATAAATACTACCGAGGGTAAATAAAGGTTATTATTATTGTTATTATTATTATTAGATTTATACTAACACCAGTATTGACAAATAGGAACATTCACATAAATGTCACTTGATTTGCTGAATTACCTGTCTACAGATAATATGTACAGTAACAATCCACGGACATTAATTCTACATTAATTTTTTTGTGCTTTCAACAGAGGTGAGGAATCTAATAGATTCCATGCTGCAGTCACGCGCAGTTGAAAGGCCATCGTTGCGACAGATTCTCAAGCATCCCTGGTTCACAATGGAAGGTGACCGTCTTCATCTGTTTTCTCAGTTCTTTCTAACAGCTGGTTGTTGTTTGGTTCTGGAACATGTGATGTAGTTAGTGAGATTCTTTCATGCTTGCTAATGTTTTCTGTTGATCTTATTATTTTTGCAGAGTCAGAAAATTCTCCTTCGCCTTTTATCGTGTTAGACACCTTCATGTAAGTGGTAACAAAATAATCTCCAACGTCTCACTTCATCAATGCTACAATTCTTCAATCTTTTACCTCTCTCTGGGTGTTAAGTTGAACAACAAAAGTCTAATTAGTCCATTTTCGAGTTCGCCATGACCGCTGAATAAAAGCACTGAGAACGCATTTGCACAGGGTTAGCCTCGACCTAAAGTAAAATATTCACAAATACCGGCGGGAAAATGGCACAAATTTGACAGTAGATTTGTTGCTAGAAAAGTAGCAACAAACGGGGATGCCCATCAGGTTAAATTTAGTTTGGAGAAAATGATATTAATACCCAGTTGGGAGAGGTGGGTGGTTTTTAATGATGAAAGTAAGGTGTAACAGTATGTTGCCCTATTCCTCGGACACCCCTATTTCCGGACACTTTGACTTAACGATTCTGTATTTCGTTGTAAAAACGAAACAAATCCGAGCGATAGGTTTTAGTCGAAGACTTATGGACTAGTCTGGTTTCGTTTGTTCTTTTCGTGGCCTAGGTTCGCTCCGTTTAGGTGGGAAGATTTAAGCTTTTGTCGAGGTAAGCAAAATTTGTTTCTTAATGAATGTGATATTTATCTCGCGTCGAATTATATCTTTTCAATTAAGCGGTCTGTTCTCGCAAAATGCGCCACAGATTGTCTCATTTTTATCGACATAAGTGAAGCTAAAAGGCTAGGTTTTTCAGCATATAATAATTTTCCGTTTCCAGTGTTGTATCTCAGAGAAAGACTACTGCTCTGCATTCCTTTCCCTCTGTTACCGAGAACCAATAAAATGCAGTAATTCTTGGCAGCTGCGCCAATCATATTTCTCGTTATATTTGCCGCCAAAAACATAGCAAGACGAGGACTAGGACCAGGTTTCTAGAAAATGGAAGCCTGCTCCTTATTGGTCAGTTTGAGGGGAAGGAATGCAAAGCTTGAGTGAGCAGCCGTTAGTGGGAAGGAGCGTTGCGTGACGACCCAAATAACGGCTGCGAAGGAGACTAGCTGATTTGCGGTCTGATGCCTTCTTCGATAAAATGAAAGAAAACACTTTAAAATTCGGACAGAGTGAAATTTTTTAAAGGAAAGTTTCTTTATTTGACTTTTATATGATGTATTTTGCCATGATCGAGAAGAACATTTTAAAGAATAGGGAGAGCATTAAACCAGTAACGATCGTCCGGAAATTGGTCAACCAGTCCGGAATTTGGGCACTGAATTTGAAAAAAGTGTCCGCAAATAGGGCAACTAACTGTATTGGGTTTTGTTTCTGTTTGATAGACTTTGCCAGAGTTTATTTGTCTTTTACCTTCATGAAACACAAATACAAACAGGAGAGTCTCCCTTATTTGTTTCATGACAATATCTAATAAATAACATGATGACACGGTAGTGTTCGGCTGTGACAGGCGTGATGCGTGACTAGTTTCACAGTCACGCTACATACAACAGTTGTCCTTCAAAGGACGACTCGAATAAATATTTTACCGAAGAAATCATTATTAGCCATTTTATTACAATTTCTTCAACGTTCTAGCGTTGTACTTGTTTTCCCCGTTTTCAGGATGCAAACGAAATCACACCCTACAGTATATTTTATCAACTGCGAAAAGTACATATTTAAATCAAACTTGCCCGAAATCCGCCAAAAGTTGTTCCCACTGAAACTCATATTCATGAATATGTACTCCCGGAAAACGCCAAAAACAACAAAAACAACGGCAGGCTACGAAAATTTCTTCCAAAACGTAGATCACTTTTCCGTCCTTTAAAAACAACGCGGTATACTCTGTCAGTATACGCGGTAAACAACGTGTATTTCCGTCTCATGGCTTTTTTTTTTTTTTTTTTTTTTTTTTTTTTTGAGTCTAGTGCGCATGCGCTCTAGACTCTATCAACTCAGAGCTGTTCACTGTCCACAATTGCGTTGGAATATCGACTTGATTTTCTTCAATCGATTCGAAAACGTGGATTCGCAAACAGACAACAAGACAGGCACGTCGGAGTATCGACGAATGCTGCTGCAATATTTCTCGATCGATCCGAAAACTTGAAAACATTGTATCTATATCTAATGAAAATTGTTCGTGGAGATGCTGCACGTGGGAATCTGTGCTGAAGATTCTTGTAGCTGAAGACATGAAGATGCCGGTACGTTTTACGTTGAGTTATTCTAGATTTGGTTTTAACACTTGCTCCAAGTCTTCTTAACATGTACTGAATCAATAAAGCTAAAGGTATTGCGAGTGTTCCACCACTTTTAGGTCGATGGTTTCGAACAAATATAGGTTAAAAGGCGTTCAGTTGTCGAAGCAGTTGTGATCAATTCAAGCGGACTGCATGTGCGTGTAAGATTAGTATGATTCCTCTTTTGAGAACAAAAAGCCCTCGTCTGAGGCTAATAAACCCTCCTTTGAGGACAATATTTAAACCCTCTTTTGAAGATGACATTTATCGCTCTGTCGAAGACAAATCGAATGTTAACGCAAACGTAAACATGTTTACACTCAGTTCCACAGATGTTTGTAGATAAAACTGCAAGAATTGTTGTGCAGTTTTTTGCTGACTGAGACAGACTGAGTTTTCATTTCACCTTAAGACTTGACACAGTGTTAATCAAATTTCTATATTTTTGTTGGTGCAAGTGCACAATAACTAGTTTCATGTGAGATAACTACAATAGCAGTACTAAATTGTTTATTCTTGTTTGGTTATTCGTTTCTTCAATTCTTGGTATGAATTAAGATATTAAATCATACCCAAAGTCAACATTGATCAGTTTATATTTTATTCACAAGTTACGTGTTGCGGTTATGATGATAAAAACTTGGTAATGTCACCAGTAAAATGTAACGTGTATTTATAACTTGACCTTGTTGTCTCATGTTTGAAATAAATATTTTTCATTTTTATTGTGTGGTCTCAGTTTCATAATGCACATGTCATCGGCTTCCCCGTGGGGTCGACCCCCGGGCTAACCAGGGGGATTGTAAAATCAGTCAAGCAAACTTAAGGAATTTCCCCGGGGGGTCGGGGAATCTCTCAAGACAAAGTCCCCTGGGTAAGGTGTCTCTCAGCTGAAAATTCCCATGACATCCTTTTCAAACTTGTGAATTCTCCCACCCCCTAATCTTTAATCGTAGAACAATGTCAACATTTTCCCCTACCCTCAGGCAAAGAATCCCGTCCATCTCTTTGTATTCCCCCACATATCTCCCTGGTAGGCCCGGGGGTCGACCCCACGGGGAAGCCAATGACATGTGCATAAGTCCAGCCTCACGTTTCAGCACAAGATTGTAGGATTTTGCACATTGTTCTTCAAAATTGTCTCCCAAAATTTGCACCCACGTTGGGCACATACTAAACATAATGCTAAAATTCTCCATTCATTTTTAGAAATAATGAGACCCCTCCTCCCCCAAGTGAAATGCATGGCCTATTTAAAGTATTTTGAAAATGCCATGAACCGCATATATTTCACAAAGGCATTTCCCAGCCATCTCCCCCTCCTCCAAGTTGTACCCGAATGCCCCTGACCTACAGAATGGTGTCCATGCCAGGTGCCATTTGTTTCCAACCCTTGATATGTCATATAAAATCAGTCACAAATATTATCAGTTCGAAGCACTAGACTCGTGTACCCTACTGGGTACCTATTTTTATTCTATGCTTCACTGAATGAACCGAGCATCTGAAAATCCACAAGTCGTGAAGGCACGATTTGAAGAAGTTTGCGAACCCTTGTATTCGGCAACAACTCAGTGTCACTCATTTAAAACTGCGTCTTAAACGTGTATGTAGTCACGTAGTTAACTGGTAATTTAGAGCTTTAGCAAAGACGACGGCGACGGCAACGACATACAACTTCTCGTTTTAGTAACTCTTTCGCGATTATTCCAATTTGCTTAGCTTCTAAATTACTGACGAAATATCCAGGGACTAAATTACTATGAACGGCGTTAAAGTATGAAAAAAGAAAGACAAATTTACCGTCATGGGCTGACGTTCTCGAGAAAACCTAAAATTTGGTCATTCCACGTTGCTGTTTTGCAGAGGACGACAAAGCAATGTATCAAAATACAAAATTCACGTGCAGAACCATTGTTTGTCCTCATTAAACCCATTGTTTTGTGGCGTTCTCGCCGCCGTTGCTGTCCTCGTTGCTAAAGCTCCCAAATACTATTTTCTACGCTGAGAAACTTACCTCATAAAAACGAACAAAAAGCAATAGCACACTTACGTTTTTCGTTTTCTAGCCGAAAACCAGCGTTGAAAATGTTAGAAATTCTCGATTCCTTGAGAACTGGAACTCCCAAGAGACTTTACATACTTATTCCTGATTGGTCCTCACTACATGTTGTAATCGCCAAGGGAAATACACACGCTTTCGTGAAAATAGATAGGGGATGCCCTTAGGCATCCCCTAAAAATGAAACAATAGACAGAGCTGTAACAGGTCAACTCCTCGCTGGAATTTGGCAATATTTTACTTTAGGTCGAGGCTAACGGTGTACAAATGCTTTCTCAGTACTTTTATTCAGCGGTCATGGCGAACTCGAAACTGGTCTACTGGTAAAAAGTTTTTTGGCGCGCTCGTTTTGCATTCGTTATTTGTTTAGCTGGTTTGTGGACCATTTTTCTTCCTTCTCTCGTCTTTGAATTTTTGAAAGAAAAACGCTGATCAAAGTAGAAATTTTTAACAAACAGGCAAAGTTGGGAGGCCAAGGTGGCCACTGATTCTGAAATAAAAATAACCATTTTTACTGAGGATGTAACTCAAAATTTAGTTCGATTTTATTATGTTGAGACGATTGTTGCAAGCATTTTTCCAGCTGCAGTAGCTGTATGCACTGCCAAAAGTCACTACGTCTTATGTGGTATAACGTACGGTTTTGGCGCCAACCTTTAAAAATCATAGTACGGACTCGATATAGGTTAAGGGGTTCAGCTGTTTACCTCTAAGCTCACTCTTGTATTCCAAATAAAAAGAAAAAAAGGGCTTTTCCCATTGGGTTTCACCATCAGGGAATACAGCGTTGTGGATCTAAACCCTGCATGGGATAAATATTCTAACGATGATAACAACGATGATTAATCATATACGATGGGGATGCCAGCCATGCTCCAGGCTCAGACATTTCTTTTTTGCATTTTATTCTCAGTGTGGACAAATCACATGAGGAGGCACTGACTTTTAACTTATCCAGCGCCAGGGTTGTGAAAGAAGAAAGTAAACGGAACTTACATACATACATACATACATACATACATACATACATACATACATACATACATACATACATACATACATACATACATACATACATACATACATACATACACGCATACACGCATACACGCATACGCGCATACGCGCATACACGCATACATACATACATACATACATACATACATACATACATACATACACACATACATACATACATACACACACACACATACATACTTTATTAACGTGACTAATACTTAGCTATAAAGCTAGTTTACAGGTCAGTCACGGAAGAAAAAACTACCGGAAAAATAATATTACAAATAAAGGTCTACAAATTTACAACTGTATAAAATAATTAAAATGATACAGCATATAAAAACTACAAATTTAAAACTATGTTGCTTCTATACTAAGAAAATTAGATTAAATACAGGAATAAGGCACTATAAACCTACAAGGTCGAGCTCCTTTAGTCCACGTTTAAAGCTGTGGTAGGTATCGATATTTCTCAAATTATTAGGAATAGTGTTCCATAGTCGGGCAGCCTGGTATCTCCACGACTTAATCCCATACTTTGTTGAATTTACTTTAGGTAATTTTAAAATAGCATCACCACGTAAATTATAATTAGAATTACGTGCAGTCAATAACTCGGAAATACTTGAAGGTACGTTTCCATTCCCAGTTGCTCGAAACATTGTACGTAACATTTTTGCAAGTCTTTGGTCTGCTAATGTGCTATGTCCATTTTTAACAACTAGTGTCTCGTAAGTAGATGTTTTGTCCTGATAAACGAAGCGGAGCGCCCGCTCGTTTAGTTTTTCGAGTTTTTCTGTTAAGCGCTTACTACAGAAATGCCAAGACTCTGTACAATAATTAAAATTTGGAGCGATGAACGCACTATAGAGATGTTCCCGTAGCTTTAAAGGAAGCAACTGCATTACATTGTACTTCCCTGTGTAAGTTCTCAGTCTAACACTTCAGTCTCTTTAAAGAGGCCCTACAAGTAATGGATTGGACACAGGGTTTCTTTTAGTGGCCCTGAGATGAGAAATTTCTCAGTGTTATACTTCACGCGCTCTTTCTGTGGAGCGCTTAACACATGGATATTTATCTGTGTTAGTATTTTATTAGCTTAGCTTCAGTCAAAGCTGACTAAATTCCTTATCAGGTGCCACTCTGCACAAAGAGGATGAGTAATGTGTTTAAGACAAGTGGAGGATGACGGACTGGAAACCACACAGAATAGACTGTAAAGGAAAGAAAAGACTGTAAGGATGACAATAGAGGCAGTATACAACCATCCAACTTTTCTTTACGGTTCTTGTTTTCAGCCTGGATAAATCAGTTGAAGATTCCTCGTGCATGGTTTAACGTTTTCAGTGGAGACCACTGTTTATCTCTGTCCTTGTATTTTTCTGTGTAAGTGTTAACGTTTGATGCTTGTCTTTGAGTTCATTTCTTCACCCCGTTTCTCTGTTGTTTCATTATTGCTAAGTTAATGCTTCTTCAGTTATTTTTCTCGTCTTCAGCAGGAGTGATTTTCCAGAAACAGGTGCCTTAAACGCTGATGATCAGGTAATGGATGGTAAGATGAATACTTTTGCAGTGATTGCCGCTGGAAGAACAGGCGTCTGTGATGATCTCAAACATTATTGTGGCCCATGCCTTCTGGGCATAAACGAGCTTCAAATCAAACATGGAGAGAAGGACAACAAAATTGCCGGTGAAGAAGTAACAGTCACGATTAAACGTGGCTTTGGAGTCCACAAGCACCACTGGAACGAGTTGGCGAGCAGATTCACTTGTTTGCGATCTCAAGCTTGTGGCGAGGTCGGGAAAAACGACTCGAGGAGCGAAGTGAGCTGGCGAGGAGACAGTTTCCTTGCCGGTTGGCTTCGCTTGTCGCCTCGTTCTTTGCGGCTGAGCTGCTGGAGTGAGATCAAGAACCAGGGAAGCAAGGCGACCACACGAGATAGCGTTCACTGGTTTCGGCAAGTATGGTGGGGGCTGCAGATCGGTAACGTTTGAGGAAGGCGATTATCCGACGGACTCGTGTGGGGGCAGTTCATAAGTTGACGACTGACCATCAGTGGCGCTAATGATAACAACAAATGAAATAATCTGCCCATGAACACGTTCTTTTGTTGTTAAATTAGTGAAATTAATGTTGCTCTGATCAAAACAAAAGCCGTAAAGAACACACTTACTAAATATGGACGACCATATTTATTGAATCCGTTTTTGTGGTTTGAAGTGTACCAGCTCAGTTAAAATAAGAATTTGTTCATATCTGAAGCCAATCACTTACGTATGAACAAGAGAGCAAGTAAATCAGGAGTGAAACATGTCGAGATCACACGTCATATATTTCTAGTCCGTCACTTTCGGTTTTGTTTACCTTCACTCATTAGAAGGCTGCTCCTTACTTTACATTTGCTTCAAATGAATTAACACTGCTTCAACGTGCAGACGCGCTATAGAAAGTCCACCTTTCAGTATTTCTTCCTTATTTTTTATCGTTTTCCGACTTTACAAAATTCATTTACAACCATCCCAAAAAGGAAATAAAATAGCTAATAAAACTAATCGCACAAAGAATAGTTTTATTAACTTTCAGTGTAATTTAATTGACAATAATAAGAATGTATATTAGGTTGTATATCTTATAGAATATTTTTAGTAACTCTAGCATTTTTAAAGTTTTTTTTCCCTTAAGTATATACAGTTATTGTACGTAATTTAGCCAATGGCTACCATGTACATGCTAATAAAGTATCTATCTTCTATCTATCTAGCCCAACATTCAACATGCATGTGTCTACCACCTGACAACGTGAGTTATGGTGATATGTGATGCATCTACGGGACCAGTGCATGACTGTACAAATAAAAACAAGTTTATCAAAAAACACCTCTCTGACTAACTAGACAAGGAGTAACATTGACAGTTTCTAAAGCTCTTTCAGCGTTTCGTGAGGTGTAATAGACCCCAAGTTTGTGAATGGCGCACGTTCCTGACGTTTCATTTTACAACTGGTTCTGTCCAGCCCGGCTAAAATCTCGAAACAAACCAGTTGGTGTCTATCTTGATTCAGAGTGGAATAAAAGCTGATGGAAACTCCATCAGAAACAAGCTTATTTCAAAGGGAGGTCAAAAGTGAAGCACCGCAACAAAGGTGAGATTTATATATATCTCGCAGTAAGCTAGAAAAATTTCTAAGCAAATGTCCGTAGAAAAGACAAAGAGGAGTACGAACCAGATAGTTTAGAGCAGTCAACAGGAATTGAGCGTAGTTCATAAACCACAAAACAACAAAACAAAGGTAGCACGATGCGAACGTTTCTTTGAAGAAAACTTGGAGAAGGTGGAGAAATAAGACCAGTAACAAAACATATCTCGTAGCGAGCTCGAAAAATTGCTAAGCAATTTTGACATAAAATGTCTAGAAAAATGACAAATAGGAGTATGGCCGCCATGTTGGGCAACTCTGTCGTGCGGTGACGCCCACAAGGAATACCGCTAGCCATGATGACCATGAGAAAAGCAATTCATGGATTCCAATGAGTATGGTGCTCCGCTTGGCGGCCCTCAAGGCTCCGGTATAATTCATAAGTACGATAGCCAATAAAAGACAGCAAAATTCGTCACGTGCATGAGTTTTGATACCCAACGAAAACCCAGATGAAAATCACACGTGTTTTGGATCACATATCTCAGCCACACGTGATTTTCGTAAGTGCTTTTACTGGACATCAATTTTCATGCATTAATTTTAATTACCATCAGCTACAGTGCTAGTTCATTTTCTTTCAGTTCACTTTTAATCACAGCGATATCTACTGGTTGCACTGTTTGCAGGTTGATGACGATATCGCATTTCAGCTCTTGTTGCCAGTCAGATGAGAATTTAAAAAGTTGTCATGGCGAGAAATCTCGGACATGCTTTTTCGTACGGATTACCGTGAACAAGACCTCTTTATAATGGTATAAGCTGCTGTTTCACGATGCATATGGAAGGGTAAAACAAAACGATATTTGCAATTAAATGAAAGCTGCTGACCCAAAATAGTGACGAGAATTCGTAATGCGACAAAACGAGACAGTTACTTAAGACGAAGAAATTACAGTCATCTGGGATATGCAGATACATGCGGATAGGGAGCTGTCAGCGAACATGTACAGGCCTGATATAGTGATCAAGGTCCATGCCAACCTTGTTGCAAGCTTATAGATGTATCGGTGCCATCCGACAGAAACACATCATAAAGGTCATTTGAATGCATTGCTGACAAAGAGGGTGAACCACCTCTTTTATGCTCAAACGCTTTTTTTTTTCATTAGAAACAATTGTCTAAAATGGATATTGATTAAAATCACTACAAAAGCTTTCTACTTTTATGATGCGCTAATACTTTCCTTTAACGTTTTTGCTTCTAATTTTCATATTTCTTCTGTTACTGTATCTTTTTAAAGGAGAAATAAAAACTGTGGTAGTGTGTGTATCTTACCACCGAGAACTCTGTAGCAAGGTCGCCAATCTGTTTTGGTATTAGGAGACTGCTAAAATGCGAACGAGTGACCATCCTAACAAGGTGCATTCACCGTCTGGCGGAAAGACAAGCACCCTCACTCAAAGAGGTAAGATAAAGAGAAAGAGAGGAAAACAATTTTCACAAGACTCGTGTGTTTTGAGAGCTATTTTATTCCATCGTATCTATAACTGCCACACTCGGTGTACTCTTTTCATGTTGTGTTTGTATCAACTCTTCAACAGTTTTATGAACAGCCTTTGCTGGTTGGTATACATCCCTGTTGGCTAGTCACACGGGAACGTTTGATCGGTTTCTACAATAAATAAAGTTCTCACACGTCTGCTAAACGTACTAACAATTAGTACGCGCATAAAACACACTGAGCAGCCAGCCAGCCAGCCAGCCACCCGAATAACGAACTTGTTCAAATCCACACAGAACACAATAGGTTTCGCACACAGGTTAACTGATCTCTACGAGATTTGGGAAAAACATCTACAGGCGAACGCTTGACCAAAATATGGTTGAAGTAAGCGTGCTAATGATGAGTTGGGAGTCTCGCTTTCCAACCAGACCACCGTGGCATTCGCAACACCTAGGACTTCAGTCTTTGCTTCGTAGTTCGTTGCTGCAAAACCTACTACCGTACATGAAAAATAAGATGCTAAATGATGATCCAGAAAAGGTTTTCTTAACGAAAGTATAAAAGAACAAAGTTGAAAACTTGCTCACCACTGGGCCAATGGAAGAGAAGAACAAAGCTTTTGCCATAATGAAAGCATCTCTTCGCTATAAACACACGTTCTAAAAGTTCCTCTATTCTTTCAAAGTTTTTTTTATCTTGATATCTTTTTAAACAGTAGAGACGTCCTCGCATGAACATGCGGTCTTATGGTAGCGCCAGTCCTTCAATTGACACTCGCGGCCACAATAGCCCCGTTTGTAACAGGCGGAACACTGGAAATGAGCGACGGCGCCACATGGGCAGAACAACCGGGCTGCTTCTGTTGAAAGAAGAAGAACAAGAAGAAGAAGAAATAAAGTAAAGTTCCCGGACATGTTGGAGTGCACTCGCTGAGGTAACGAAGTTCACCAGAAGATTGCTTTAAAGTAAACCAGTTTATACCGACAGTTTTCTTCGTTTTGATGTTAGCTGAGGCATTTTGCCCATACCCTATTCATATGGCTAACCTGGACTGTGATTAAATTCTTAGTTACCTTGGTGGTTAGCATATCTGATGATAACCGATAAGTTGTACATGCTCTTGGTCGTGTCTTCACTGGTAGGTTTAATATCAGCCATCATGGCGTCTTGAAACAAGAAGGTCCTTCTTTGCAAGACTTCAGAGAAATCTTTCTTGAGTTTCTCTCGGAGCTGGCTGAGTGTAGCGTCGCTAGGAAATTCGACGAAGCCAATTTTAGTAAAAGGCTTACCGCCTTCGCCTTCTCTTACGGTGTTGAGAACGTTGACAGGCAGTCGCACGGTGTATGATTCCTCTGATGAAACAAAACCCAACCAATTTTAGAAAAGAAATACGAAGATACAACGTCCATAACCACAATTGGTATAAATATACTTAGTCTAGTGTTCTATCGCGAATGCCATTCTCTTGTTGGTGTTTAGTTTTGAACGACCGATAGATTTATACCATAAAATGGACTGCTTCGACGATGTCACGCAAAATAACAATTTTTAAGATTTTTCATATACACATTTTTTTTTTAAATAGGAATGTTGCTTTTTCCGGCCCAGGCTGAATATTCCTACTTTCCAGACTTTCCTGTCGATTTTAGGCTGAAAATATTCTTGTAATATTCTTAATTATAGCTTATGACATTCCGTTTAAGGACGTATTGGGGTATCCCATTACAAGTTAAGTGTTTGCTATCAGTTGTACTGCACAAATACATTACATGTACCACTCATCATTGAACATTTGGCTATTGCTTGCTAGTTAAAGTAAAAAGTTAAGTAAAAACATATCATTATATGGTATTTACAGATTTTCAACGCCCGAAATTATATTATTTTCACAATTTCAGCCTCAGATTTATTCTTAAAATATTTTTAAAATCCAGGGCTTGAAATAATTTCCGGGCTGGCGCCGGTCAAATTGTCCGGTCAAACCTATTTTTGCTCGGACACAACCCATGTTTGGCCGGACAAACATCCATTACGTAATATATTTAAATATGAAACAAGTAAATTTTCAAAGCTTTTATGCAGGAAAAATGGAACGCACGGTACAGCCAAATCGTTTGGGAAAATCAGTATTACATTTGTGCGCACAACTATTGCTTCAACTGTACGGTAAAAAATGTATACCTACTTAAGTTATGAAGTTGGTGAAATTTACTGAGGCTTGCAATCTAGTTGATTCTCATAAAAAAAAAAAAAAAAGTATATACCACACAAGTGAATAGTGCTTTTCCCGCGCTCTGATTGGTTAACTGGGAGGTGATTAGCAAGTACTATTCACCTCCGAGCAGCCGGCGCGCCAGATTTTACAATTTCCGACTAATTGTCGGTATATTGTCACACATAAAGTAATGTTTTGGTCCCCTAATTATTCAGCTTGTGTGGTATATACCTCAGTGTCGGTGAAAGTGGTGGATATTTACCTCGCCGCTTCGCGGCTCGGTAAATATCCACCACTATTCACCTCCACTTCGGTGAATAATTGTTAATTACAAGCTAACTGATGTGCATTTACAACAAGAAACACGAGTAGAATCTATGTCCACTGATTTGACACAAATGAAATGGAATGAGCTTAAACAACTTGGCTTAAATCTTAAAATGTTTCACTGCTATATTTTATTAAATGGAGCCGGGGAAATGATACGGCTTACAGACAACTCTCTTTTTCCATTTAAGAAAACTAGAAGGGCAGCCAAATTTTGCTACTTTCCGTCAATTTTAAGTTTATTCTCCCTGAGGAAAACATTAGCTAACATTACCTTGTGAAGTAACGTGTGACGGTCCGTAAATCCAGTTTCTACATTGCCGCAAACAGGGAAGCTCTTTCCCTACGATGTGTGATTGAACTTTTAAATTACAATAATGGACGAGTTCTTTTAGACATCCGAGGACATCATTTCACCAAAACGCAGTTTGGACATACCGTATTTACTCGAATAAGCGCCCTCCCCTGAATAAGCGCCCACCCCCTCGACCAAAATAGCAAATAAGCGCCCCCATCCCCTCCCCCTCAATTCCTTAAAAAAACTGAAAGGGAGACAAGGAAGACCTGTTTCCACTGTCACTTCATTTGCAATCGTTTAAGCTTCAACTACACCGGCATCAGTGCATGTAGGAGAACTATCTGTTTTCCGTAAGTCCCTTTCAATTATTTCCATATCCTTGTGCTTCTAAGTTCTTTTATGTGCGTTACCCAAAATAGAGGTACAGTTCTTTGGAAATAGAATGTTTAGTTAATCTCGTCATTTATAGCTTAAGAAATTCGCACGGAAATGTCGACAAGTAGACAAATGAATGAAAACTTGCTTTCTTGTTATTGTTATTTTCACAGTTTTAAATTTTGAGGACAAAGGAGGGGGGGGGGGGGGTGCCAGGACCTTTGTACCGACACTGAGAGGTATCGTTATGCTTCTCACGTCACGTTTACAAAAGGTACGCGGACTATAACAATAAAGTAATTCTCACCACTTCTTTGTGGTCACGACTTAATGAATGACAAAGCGAAAAAGTGCAGCCACAGCCGGAAATTTTACGACCGTTACGACCCATTAAAAGTTCTTGCTGTGGTAGTTAAGTATCCGTCTTTTTCCCATCCTCGTTCACGAATGCCAATAATATTAAAGCTTTAAATATTTTAATTTGAAACTCTATCGTTTTTTCCTTACAAGCGTAAACGACCGGACTAATTGTCCGGCCATCTTAGGATTTGACCGGACAAAACCTATTTTTGACCGGACATTGTCCGTTGACCGGCCATTATTTCAAGCCCTAAAATCTCGCAAATTTCAGCCTCGATATTCTTATAAAATATATTCTTATAAAAAAAAAAGAGTATAAACAAAAAAAAAACAACCTCCATAGATCGATTCATCCTGAGAGGTTTCATAAGAATCCGTAGCAAACTTGTGTAAAAATATGAGATTCGGGCTGCGCCCTCATCAGCTATCACGCGATACAAATCTCTTCCTTGCTAACAGCTTCAACGGATAAAAAAGAAACAAAGACAGTGAGCTCAAAGCCACATACCTTCTATCATTATGTCATTTCCGTCGTTATTCCCAATAAATCCCGGAGGAAGTGACGTCACGTTCACCGCCCTTGGTGTACTTTGACCTGATCCGGAACGGCTGGAGTCACGTGAATCTGGATGAGCTGCAACCAAAAGAAGGCATTCAATACTTCTTCATAACGCACGACAGAGCGTTAAATATTTGATGCTGGAGGAGGGTTTTTGAGTAGGAATAAGTGCAACTTCAAGGAGGGAAAACATACTGGGAAACACTGGTCCTTGTTATTGCTTTTGCTCTGCAATTCACACTCCCCGCATTGACACGATGTGAGTATGCTCCTTTTACCGAGTTTTGGAACATTGAAATGTAAAACACTTGTTTGAACCTCTTTTACTACTTATGTGAGCGACCATGTCCTCTTCAGCTACCACCTTTTTACTACGCCTTAATTGAAGCATATCGCAGACCCTTCATCTTGATCGTAAGGAGAACAACATTATTAAGGCTATTTACTTAAAAAATTCAAAGGTAGAACTTACCTGGAAGTTTCGATCCACTTTCCTGCGACTTCATCCTCTTGTACAACACAGCTTTTTCTAACACAAATGCCTCCGAGCCACGGTCCTTCAACTTGGAGCCGCTGATGAGCGGAGTCAGCGATTTCCTGCTAGGAGAATGCGCGCTGGAAGATGTCTTATCACTTCTGACAAGTTCTTCATCTGAAGAGTCACTGCTGAGGTGATTCAAGTTGTGCTGAGCCGCCAGAATTCTTTTGTTTGGTGACTGACCACGCTTGGGTACTTGCGGGCTCAAATCGAGAGGGGAACATTCAGTAGAGGAGTTTTCTTGCATCAATAACTGACTATCGTTTGTCTGTTTACTCAAGAGTTGTCCCGCAAACGATGGTCCGTGACGCCTTGCCGAGGAGAGCGCTGGCTGGGGAGAATGCCTCGCTCCGTGGAACTGGTGTCGTACAAGCGTGGGAGAACCTGACTCGGTCCAAGCCTCAATAGACACTTGCGAAGATGCCGTCTCAACTTTCCCTAATTTCTTATTGTCAAGGTTCTGTTCCGGTTTCAAGATGAGAGCGACGGAATTTCGCGCCGAGGAGCCTGGAGATGGGGACACATCACCATCTGAGTTGTCAAAGTGCTCATTGTAGAGACCGCTGAACAGCACCATCTCATGATCTACCGTATGATCGCTCATGCGCGAGGTGGAACGCGAATCAAGGATATCGATTTTACTTGCGCTCTTCCATTTAAGGGTCTCTTTTCTTAGCAAGAGGCGTTTTTTGTAACAGAAAATGACCACTGCAATAATGATGACAACGATAACAGTCACACTTACCCCAACTACAGCTCCCATTGGGAACTTAGAATTGCCATCAGCTGTTAACGGTTTTTCGTTGCCATGGTAATCTTTTCCGTCGATACGCATGACAGGTTTAGCTTGATACTCGAGTTCGCCTACACGAAGTGTGTATCCGGACTTCACCATGTCCCATAATGCAACGAGAGTGTCGTTCATCCGAGATTTCTGGGTAACGACGTCAAAATGTACCAAAATGCTTCCTGGTGCGACTCTCATGTTTTTTATCTTTATCCGCGGGTATTTAACAATCAAGTCCTTTGTGAGATTTTCTATAAAATACTCCTCTTTGCCTTGAACATCTGTATAATCGTTTCTGAACACGAGCATGACGTTTGTAGTGACTGGCGGGTCTTGACAAGTTAGGTATGACTCTGTGATATTTACAGTTAACTGAGGCGAATGTCCATTGTTTAAAACCATGTCAGTTCTTGGCGCTAAATTAACCCGCACAGCAGAGGGAAACCTTGGTGAGGGAGAATACATAAATAGAGGAGTCACTACCGGCTCCAACCACTGAGAACCATCAATAACTTGGATTAAAGACACACCTACATTCGAAACTTCAATCTGGGATTTCTTTGCTTTTACTTGAAAGTTTCCATCACGATTTTCAGCTTTCACAATGCCCCCAAATAAATTGTTTACTTTATCGTAGGTTGTCACGAGTTCTCCGGTGTCAAATACAGTCTTCCTGAGCTGCGAGCTCAAAACCTCTTTCTCGCTGGCAAATTCAAAGAAGACTTGCGTGTTACGGTTGGTATCCATGTTTCCCGTGCGCGTGATTAGTTTCGCCGTTATTCCCAGTGTACAATCAGTGGACTGGTTCCGGTGATCAGGGGTGGTCACGTGGAAGTCGCGTATGAAACCAACCATATTCAAATTCGCACGTGCTGACAGGAAGGCGTCATTCCGTTCAATATCTCCATTAACGTTGAAGTCCATGGTTGTCAGCTTTAAGATAAACAATAGCAAAATTGGGCTCGGAAAGGCATAGAAAAAACAATTGAATCGGTTTAAAATCTCGTACAAAATTAATAAACTGTTTCAGTTCATCTAATGTTAATGTGTTTTAAAAAAACACAAATGTAGCAACATCATCTCGATGGTGATCCTCGCCGAGGACCATGACTTACGTGTAATGTCTGACTAATTCACCGTAAATATGAAAATTAATTGTTTTTAACTGAATTGTGCTGCAGGTTAAGGGAGTTAAGGGAGTACAGACAAGTGCAAATAAGGCTGATTTTTATAATGGAGAATTCTAATTTTTTAAGGTACCAAAACCACTTTGCAGCGATAGGTTCTTTGGTTTTCTGTTTAGGTGTTCTTTATGGTACATCGCTGACTGCACTATACGTTGTTTCATACACTCTGTAAATATAAACAACTTTTTTCTCACCATTTTCTCAGTCACTCTCTTTTGAACTGCTTGTTCAAATTCTCCGACGAAGTCCTTTTCTTTAGCCAAACTGTACGCCATTATGAAAGCAGCGTCTTGAATGTCGAACTTACAGTCCGCTGTCACATCGCCCAGCGGTAACTGTGAACACTGCGCCACAGCCGTTTTATTGTTGGCTATGAAACCGAGCCTCTGATCTATCAGCATGTTCATTGAGGCCTGGATCTTGGGCACACCGTTGGATAATGAATCGAAAACCAGATCTGCAATATATGAACTTGAGTTGTCAGGCTGTGTTACGTCAGCTAGGTGCACATGTCCCTTTGTGTGCGAGTAAACTTGGCTCCTCTTTAGTTCAACTAAGCGGACTTGGCTGTCGTCGTAAGAGACCTGTACATCATAAGCAAGAAGATGAGAACTTCCTTTATTCACTCGGACAGGGATTGTAATTCTCTGGTTGGCTGATAGTAGTGGTATGGCTGGACCATATTCCTGCCCAATATCAACACCTCCCACTGGAGGGATTGTATTGCAATAGAACTGTACAAGCTTTGGTTCTCCAAGACCCTGGAGTGGCGTTACTTTCACGGTGACGAAATCGTGATAGTCTGATTGGAGCGTGACAATTCCCGTCACACTGCCAACCGACGCTGCTTGGCCGTTACTGCTTGTAAACATAACAAGTCCAGGGAAAGCGGAGAAATTCTGAACTCTAAGCACAGAGCTGTCGTTCATTGAAAAGTCAACTTGGATTTGAGTCTCCGTGGAATACGCTAGACCTAGAAGAGTTTGGTTTCGGAGCCCGTTTAATTCCACTGCAAGAATTCGGTCTATTGTTACTACGCGACTCGAAACTTCAAGTTCGAGATTCTTCGAGACTTTTCCAGAAAGCTTTCCGCAAACACTTATCATCCCATAACTGCTTTTCTTGTCAACAATTAACACGTTCTTGGGATTGGTTCCAAGCGAAACTTTCACTCCCACGTTATTGCTTACGACACTGAACGAAGCTGACGTCATCATGGAGACGTCATAAGTAGAATTGTTGGTCAAGACGAGGCACAACTTCAGAGCAGCTTGTCGGAAGTTTCCATACTGACTTCCGATTCGTTTCAAAGTTGTCAAAGTGACATTTGATTGATTGATGGATGGATAAGGCACGGCATTTAGCTGCAACGAGGAGTATCCCACAACACTTATTTTGACACGCACGTTATACACATTGTGAACCCGTACAATAAGGATGCCTTGTCCCAGTAATCCAACGCGGTTGGCTTCGATCATCAGTTTTCCCTCTGTTTTGACAACCGTGAAGAGACCACGCGATTCTGATTTGTCATCAAATGCCAATCTACTGTCACCAGTGGATAGCCCTTCTTTCTTTCCTGGGAATCAGTGATGTCCTCTTTAAATTTGTAACAACGTGATCGGTCCTCAGAGAAAACAACTACTCCACCCAATTTGGAATTGCTTATTATTCATTACTGCTGTACTCTAAGACTAAGTACATTAAACTGAAATCGTTTCCGTGGAAGTAAACGAAAACGTTGTTGAGTCACAGATTACCATACTCGGTAATAGAAGCGGCAAAGGGATCGTAATTCGGGCCTGGAAAAGGCGTTTCTTAATTAAAGAATTTATTAATTTGTGGATAAAGACAACAATTACAACAACAGTACAATATGCTAGTGACAATAGGGCTGTTTATGCGAGAGAAAATAAGCCGCGGCTTACTCTGGCCGCGGCTTACATAAGACGCGAAAGGAACCATTTATAAGAGTAAAACTCCTAGGCCAGGATAAGCCGCAGCTTGAGAAAGCCGTGAACGTAGATTTTGTACCATTTATACGGAGTGTTCGCGTCTTATGTAAGCCGTGGCCAGAGTAAGCCACGGCTTATTTTCTATCGTATAAACGGCCCTATTGTCTATGACAGCACCGTCGTACCATACATGGTATGCTGTGTAACTTACCGTTTTCATATAGCAACACTACTGATATCGGGCTACTAGTCGGTACACCAACGACTTCAGCAGGATCCCCTGGTGGCGTTATGTTGCTTCTCACATCCTGTATGAGTACATCCACACCCCCACTGTCATTCACGTTTGTTAATCTGACCGTCACCTTAGCAACAGTGGATAGCCGCTGCGCTGGTGGAGCGTTGTCGCTTACTCGTACACCAAGGGAATACCTGACAACAGTCTCGTAATCTAGATCTTTCTGAACAGTGATAACACCCGTATCTGGGTTAATAGCAAATTTATTGCCTTCATTTCCAGTAATTATGGAATAAGTAAGCAATCCATCTAATCCAAAATCTTTGTCTGTTGCATTGATGTCGGCAACCTTAGAGCCAATAACAGTGTCTTCAGAGATTTTAACGTAAATGCTGTCGGGGTGCTGCAGTTTTGGAGGGAACTCGTTTACGCTTTCTATTTCTATGGTAACCAGCACATCGTTGCTAAGTGATGCTGGGGTGCCTCCGTCCCATGCTTCGACCGTAAGAGTGTAGAGCAGATCGTCTACGTGTTTTTGTGTTTCCAAATCAAGGCTGTTTTTAACCTGAATTGTTCCTGTGTTAGAGTTGATTACAAAGAATCCATGATTGTTTCCAGACTTGATTCTATACCAAACTTGTCCATTTGTCCCTGTGACAAAATAAGTGAGATTTAGTTTTTACTTGAATTTTGACTGTTACCATCAGAGTAATGAGAAATATTTAAGTTTACAACATTCTTGGCTTCTGCCATAATTGTAAAATTGTTAATTGCTAACTTTTGGATTGTAATTATTATTGTAACGAGCTATTGAGTTAGAGGGAAATAGCGCTATATAAATAAAGTATTATTATTATTATTATTATTATTATTATTATTAACAGCAAAAAAATAGAAAAACTGCGCAAGCTATGAATTACCAATCTAGTCTTCATAACAAGGATTAATGAACGCTAGGCAGAGTCTAGACAATTTGATAGCACATTGAAGCAATAACGAATCTGTTAAGAGTAGTTATTCCGCTACAAGGCCCCACTGGAGGAACATGGAATTCATGGGAAAGAGAAATGCATGAAGAAATCTTGAGTGGTAAACCCTTGATATCGATGCTGTTGAAGGAATTGGAATAACAGAAAAGGATGCGGAAGTCTTGAGAAAGTTTGGTGTGTTCATGTTCCTGAATTTAACTTGGCAACAATGACGACAAGAACTAATTCCTAACCTGCATCTGCGTCAGTAGCTTGGATCGTGATGACGTCGTCACCGACATTCGCTGTTTCCTTGACAGCGGCATAATAAGAACCTGATTTGAAAACTGGTTTGTTGTCATTGATATCACTCAATATCACGTTAACAGAGGTAACAGATGACCTTTGATTCGCCATGTCAGTTGGCCTATCAAAGGCTTTTATTTTCAGGTGGTATGTTGGTGTTGTTTCTCTGTCAAGTGGTGCGTGAACAAATATATCTCCTGAAGTGGAGTTGATCCGGAATCGCTTGTCATCGTTTCCACTCGCGATTTGATATCTGTTGTTGAAATAAGAAGGTGATCAACATGACATAGAAAAAGAAAAGGATTCGATGGTAAGAAAAGGTTTCAAAAACAACGGTATACCAATTTTCTATTGGGAAAAAAGAAAAATTAAACCAAGATTCATTTTGCCTCTAAAAGAGAAGTTCGAAAAAACTGAATCTTACCTTGATGAAATTTTTTTATTTGGTCGTATTCGTGATCGTAATTTTGGTTGTTACAGTTTCATCGTTGGAATTTTAGTTCATTACATATGCGGAATATATGCAAGAGTTATGCACTGGTCAGCGGATTGACAAAATGTTTCACAGGAACCGAAGGAAAGAAGAAGTGAAATCATCCCCACATCTACACAACTCTGAAATGGAAAATTGCCATTTCTCGAGTTAAAAATGGACTTTCGTTTGACAAGTTCATCGACCTGTTGCTTGCAATCATTAAGTTTCCGTTCTTTCCACTGAACAAAAAGAAAAAGGCTCTAAAGATAGTGGACGATTCTGACCACACTTTTGCTCTATGAATCGACTTTCACCACACTTACAGCAAGATAGTAATTTAACCCCATGGCTTGCTTAGGATTGCCACCTAAAATGTTCTCAAAATAAGGAAGTCGGAGGTTCGATTTACAAGAAACAATCACGGAACGTTAACATGCGCTACAGTGAGATGCAAAGGTAAGCCCGCCTGAGTCATTCAACAATTGAACAGTTTCAAAGATTTTTGAAACGAATTTCATATAATTCGTAATTTAGACTTTTATCCAGTGGTCGGAAAGTGCTAAGCTAGCCCTCAGCAGTCATTAGCACTGTAAAACAAAACTACACTCACGTGACCAATCCATCTGGTCCAAAGTCCATGTCTCTAGCAGTCACTTGACATAACAAGGATCCCACAACGGTGTTTTCTGGAATCTGTAGAGAGGGCCCGGGCCGAGTAAACTGAGGGGTAAATTCATTAACGGCTGTGATCCTGAGCACAAAGGTCGCATTGGTAGACAGCTGAGGCTTCCCATGGTCTTTTGCTACAACTACAAGTGTGAAAGTCCAGTTGGCGATTTGAGCTGAATCCAAATCGAGGCTTTTTTGCGCTGTTAAGTTACCGGTGCTGGGAGCTAAACTGAAGTATCTGGCCGAGTCTCCTGAAGCGATGGAATAACTCACACGGCCATTTTCACCGGAGTCACGGTCGCTAGCCTGGATCTTAGCAGCGGTTTGCCCTGAAAAACGTTCACAGTAAGAAAAATCAATTGGCACCAAGCTTTACAATAAACAGAAAGAATCATACATTGGTGGGCTGCGTAGGTAAAAATAAAGAGACGATTAAAAATGGTTCACTTACAAATCACCAAGCAATCGAAGAGTCTCTTTTTCAGTACAATAGATTAATAAGGCCTCAGCTGAATTGAGTGCAGGTCACCTTTAGCTGGACGTGCCAACTTGCTTGTAAAAATAAGCAGTGGGCAAAAACGAATGAAGAAAAATAAAATCCCATTCGAACTACAGGTGTAAAGCCGACCCATAATGCCCTCTGTCATCATACACCCCTCCCCAACCCCTTCATCTATGGGATGGGATATAAGTTCGTTTAAAAGTAACACAGGCATTTTGTGATGGAACCGTTTATAAACCTTAGAGAAGCCAGTTTCATACACATCTGAGGATATAACAACAAATGGAGAGGCAAAGCTACAACCAGATGCAAAAATACTTGAGACATTCTACCTTATTAGGGCGTTAATGATGTCTCCATGATCTCGCCATTCCAATCACCCCTCCCCTCTTATCAAAGTTGCTAACAGAGCAACAGCATGCTGGAAACTTGGACGAATAACTTTGAAGTACGGAGAGGGAAGAGGTGCGTGTTTTACCTCACATGTTTCAGCAGCGTTTCTAAGAAAGTAAACATCTTTTCTATCTGGAGTGTCTCAACAATTTTACAACTGGTTGTAGCTTCGAACCAGCAACAACCTTATCATATTACGAGTATAGTTAAGAGAAATATGTCATTTTCATTTGGTCGTCATGTTACGAGAAATGCGCCAAAACGACGTCATAAGAAATGCGTCATGTTTTGAGAAATATAGCACCAGTACTAACCTTTGAAAGACATGGGAAACTAATAGGCGCTCAAGCTCAAGCTATACTTTTTGAGATCCAGACGTAAATAAAACGTGAGTAAAACTCCAATCAGTTCTCATGATGAAGTAAATTATTCTAATTGAAATCTTAAATGAATCAAACTATTAAAACTTTCATTTTAATGAGACGTTTCATTATTCAACCTAGCTTTCTAACCTTTCGGTTTGCAAAAAACACAGGAGTGAATAGCCATACCGAGGCTTAAGGATTGGGCGTTGGGAAGGGAAAATATCGGCTTGGTGCATTTTTTACCTTGCATGCTTATTGAACTGTTCCTTACCTACTGAAAGCGTCTCCGGTACATCGACAAATGTCACGTGATATGCAAATTTAGGGGAGTTGTCGTTTACGTCATCAACCCGCACGTGCAGGGTGAAATCAGCAAACCGTGCATGTCCGTCAGGGTCAGTGTCGGATGCACGGATAATAAGAGTATGGTTGGCAGCAGTCTCGTAATCCAGCGATGAAATCAGCATGACAACACCCGAAGATGGATTTACTTTAAATTTGCTCTCATCATTTCCGGAGTAGATGAAATAGTGAACTTTGCCTGTGGATAAATCAATCATCGCGTAATCTTAGCTTGCCTTGTTAATAAACAGACATCATTAAGAATTCTTTGATGTCTTGACAAGCGGCGATGTGAAGTATCTCACAAAGTTAGGGGGGCAGGTTAACCTAATCGAGCTATTTTAAGGGGGATCTGATCCTGGTGTTAGTGTCTGGTTTGGGGAGGGAGAGGTGGTGTTAATTCCGCCCTGTTAGATGTTACGTCCTTTGAAATGTCGACGTCAAAAACTCGGGAAAGTAGTACGTAATGGCTTCAAAACAACCACTTTCTTACTTTCCCCTTTACCGTGTAAAAGGCTAGAAAACAAATTGAACGAAGCCCAAAAACCAAATGGCTACAGACAAGAAAAGGACAAAGTAAAATATTTACGCAAAAATAAATATTCCCAAACCTGGCCTTCCTAAGACGATGGTCAAATTCTACGCAAATTCTACGAATAGAGATATTTGAAAACAATTTGCAGCCAAATATTTGTCATGCATAACCATAAAGGTCAGTGGCCATAGCTGTGTACTCAAAAATAATGAGTTTTTGAAGCAAGCGCGAGCACTCCCTCCTCTCCAATTCCAAGCTACAAGTCTCGATCAATCACCGCTTTCCATGTTGAGAGTTATAGCCTACATTCAACACGATTACTACGCCCCTACCTTTTTCAGGAAACGCGTGACATATTTTGTACTAGTTCCACTCATTAGCTTACTTGTTTCTTGTTTGATTATATTTACTGCTTTTAATGATCACATTTTTTATACATTTTAATTAGTGACAACAATGTTAAATTCTTATATTTTTATATTAGTTAATTTTATTTAAACTTTTACACCTTCAAAAGGCTTATATAATTTCTTTTTTCTCTTTTTATTTCGTGGCGTACCTGTAAACTAGCTTTTTTGCTAAGTGTACTGACCACGTTAAATATATTGATTGATTGATTGATTACCTTGTTGTCCGAAGTCGTAATCGGTGGCATTCACGTCAAACAACGCCAACCCGTTTCCAGTGTCTTGGTTTTCTTTTACTTCAACAAGGGCAGACAAGTTGTGAGTGATCTGGGGCGAGAACTCATTCACCGGTGAGATGTTTATGAACACATAAGTGGAGTTGGACAGCGGCGGCAGGCCCATGTCTGTCACGTTAACACCTGACAAATGCAGTGGAATGAGTATATGGATATGAAAGGATGTTCAAAGTGTTTGTTCATTAATAGGTATAATTTCCAATTTCCATAAAAGTGGCCCACTGGTGCCAATATTTCTCAGTATTAATTTTTGGGCCAGAAACGTCCAATCTAAATTGAATGCCTTAGAACGTTCCCCTTTTGCCCAACAATTTATCTATTCACATACACGTGTGTGTAAGAAGGACATGTAAAGCAATTACTTTCAAAGTAAGAGCTTTCCTAACGCATCTTATTTTAATTTCTGAGTCGATGAAAGCTAACCAACCAAAGAGCTTCAAAGCCGGTGCACGAGATATGATCACGAACTGGAGTCATAAAAATTGCGATTATTCCTTCTAAATTTTTCCTTCAAAATACACTTGAAAACTTACGTCTTCATATTTCAGCGTCTCGCAAATCGGCAAACAAAACACCACATCCAAAAACATAAAAATTTAAAGGAAAATTTCCATGTCTTATTATTACTTGCATAGAGTACAATCAGTTTCCAATTTCTTCAGGAATGTTGTTGATGTAAATAACATATTCTTTCATAAAGATTAATTTACCTAAAGTGTAGTTAAGGGACGGTGGCGCTGCCCCTTCCAGGTCAAGTGACTTTTGCACGATGATATCTCCCGTAGATGGTATAATGCCAAAATAACCAGCGTCATTCCCGGATGTGATAGAAAACTTCAACTCCGCGTTTGTTCCCGCGTCAGGGTCAAGTACCGCAACACGCAGTATGACGTCATTAAGGGCAGCTGTTTCTTTCACATTAGCTGTAAATTCCTTTTTGGGGAACTGTGGAACGTTGTCGTTGATATCACCAATATTCACCTGAACATGCCCGTTAGTGAAACGCACTTTCTCCGGAACGGCTCCGTCATACGCCTTAACGACAAGATCATAAATCGCAGTTGTTTCTCGGTCCAGGTCCCTGGCCGTAGTGATAGCACCAGATGTGCGATTAATAGTGAAGCTGTTTCCGATGTTGCCTCCGTTTATAACATAGTAGACGTCGCCTTGGCTGCCTTTGTCGTTGTCTGTCGCGTGGATATTGATCACACTGAAACCACTCGATACAGATTCGGAAACATTGACGACGTAGCTGCCACTTGTTGGAGTGAATACTGGAGAATAATCATTGATGTAGTGCACCTAAGAAATAACGAAGAGATGTAGTTTCTTGACATTATGTCTCGTACTAATTTTTCTGGTACATAACGAGTCAGCAAAACATCGACAAAGTAATTAATGATGAGAAGAATTTATTCTAACTTCCCTCCTACTCTGGAGAGGGCTGTGTTGTTGTCAGGTAAAAGCACTGGCTTTATAGAGCAAACAAATTAGTGAAGTGTTTATGTGTAGAAAGACTATTATAAGAGAAAAAATTTTTTAGGAGCTGTTGGAAAAAGAAATAGAAAAAAACAGCCAAACACTGTTCTTGCTTCGTTGTTTACAATAACTAAAGGATCAGTCATAGGAATACAAAGAAAAACAATCAGGTGCATTCAAGCCGAGTTATAGTTCATTTTCTTTGATTCATGGATAATATAAGTCTCGTATACTGTTTGTTCATGGTGTCAGTGTTACAGGAGGCTCCATGCGCAATGTAGTTTATTCTACTATATTAGTATATTACATGTTCAACTTTTAAGGAAAACCAAACTTAACCATTTATTCTCAAATTAAATCGGCTCACCTCAAAAGGCGCTGAGAGAACACTTTGCGCGTGGTTTGACTCAAACCTCAGCACATAGCCACGCCCATACAAAGTGATAAGAAGATCTTTAAACGCAGCTCGCTCGTTTACAACCGAAACATTGAATGTCCCATTCAAGAACGACTGCCCTGTCTTCGGATTAGAATGCAGTGTCACTGCAATCTGCCACGGGGTCTTCAGGGGCGTGGCTCGTTTTCCAGTGCCCAAATCACGAACTTCCACTACTGGCTGTGTGCCAAACACCACGGACTGATTTGCATTGGCCACCTGGGTCACGACTTCCAGATAAAACTGCCGCGGGTTAACGTTGAACGTGTTTGAGATAGCGACCATTCCAGAGTAGGTTTGTGAGTGAGGAGTGACCGTAACTTCAAATTTCATTCGATAGCTAGATGCCACGTCATAAAAGCTTATGTTTGAAAACTCGGCGCGACCTGACCGCGGAATTTGGAACCGAGTTGTGCCCAATATCACATTATTCCCAGCACCCTGCCCCATGGTAGCTTGTATCGTCCATGTCCGACCGCGCCAGCCCAAGTTCCCGACCAGCGTGTTTGTTGCAGTGTCACGGATTTCGAGGATTGGTTGGGAACCACACGAGACAGTATCATTACAGTCACCTTTGGGATGTTAGAAAAGATACGTCAGCATAAAGAGATTAACCAGAAATTGAGACTATGATCAATAAAGACGTCTTCACGTGACGATCATGCGTAGTTTGGTAACTCGGGCTTGCAAACACTTTTTACGCAATCGCATTAAAACATCAACAACATCTTGCAAATACCGTCAGCAACAACAAGCGGGTGTAATAAAATATAACACTATGGAAACACGTTGGCAACAAATAGGTGTAAATAATTTCACCCTCTTTTTACGACATTCATGGTGAAACATGCACTTCAAGCGCGTGAACGTCTGTAAAAACTAGGTTGTTTGATTTCAGCCATCACATTTCTTACAAACTACACGTGTTCTAAGGTGAACTGCACAAATCAAACAGTTCTCATATTAAATGTCCACGAAATAAATCAATTTACCGCTTACAGAGGCTAGAGGCTACATAGCGTCAAAAGAAAAGGAATGTCGAAGTAGTTATTCGCAGCTCTCAATTCTTTGACACTTCTTTGTAGGTATACAAGATTCGGTCGAGATCACCAAACCATGGGCTATAAAACACGTCATCACTTAAGTAGATATACTCAACAAATTTATGATTGTGGAAGACAGTCTCAGTAATGGTAGCTGTGTGATGTTTCAACTCTAACGGCAGGCTTACCGGGCTGTCGAGATATAACAAGCGCCAGGGCCCTCTCTTTCACATCAAACGGATCAGCGTACTTAGAGAACTGGTATCGAGACGGTGGAATGGTGAATGCTTCAATGTTGAGAGCGTAGCTTTTGCCCTCGTGATCAATGGAGAGATCACTGAAGGATGCCTGACCGGCTGAAAACCCCACACGGGCTGACCCACTAAGATTTCCTGTTAAAGAAAAAGAAAAATAATATTTTATATATAGATAGTATACTCAACTCTTGGTATGATTCTTCATAGCTTTCTAACCTGCGGATAATGTTGATGATGAAGGCGGCGACCACGACTCGTGGTCTTGAAGACGATGATGGTGATGATGGAAATGATAGTGACTATTTTAAGATGATAAGGTGCATTGATCGAAGCACAGACCCAAATGAAACAAAACTTTTAATAAGCAAGATTATAATAGGATACTGTAAATTAAAACCCAACATTTTTACAAAAGTATTCCTTTTTTATTCCACAGTTATTACCTTTGTGGCTTTGAGGATTCAACAGCGACGCTTCGCAAACCCACTTCCGTCCTTTCCAACCCGTATTTGTCACCAGTTCTCCGTTTGCCGCATCACGGACTTCTACAACTGGCTGCTGACCAAAAGGTACTGTTTCATTGGCATCGCGTGGGTGACTGACAAGTGTGAAGTACAGTATTCTTTCCTTGACTTCAAATGGTTCAGACAAGGCTGTGAAGTTCGCCTCTGAGGGAAAGGTTATTTTGTATTCCAGTACGTAATCTGTACCGTTGTGGCTGATGTTTAAATTGGTGAAGTTCGCCCATCCATTAATGAAGGATACTGTGGTATTTCCTCCCAATAAAGCCGCTGGTTCTCCTGTACCGTTCTTGATAGATGCAGTTACGTACCTATAAACAATAGATTGACTTCTTAGTAGTTATTTTAGAAAACACGTAACTTGTGGAAGTCATCGTAAACCGTTAGCGCTGAATAACACTTATTATCCATTTTAACAAAACTGATCGATATTAACGTTACATAAGTACACGTACTTTAAAATTTATTAAAAAGAAAGGAACTTCTCGAAAAGGAAAACATGAAGTTAAATTACTATCACTTATTTCTTAAAAGATAGACTAAAAACAGAAAAAAACGAGACCCTCCATAGCGTTAAAATTAAAAACGAGGCAGCTTAAAAAAAGTTGGCCTCCACGACAGACCTAGTCAGGTTACTTCATTTACGTACTATTCGCATGAAAGAAGAATGCTTGTATAGATTACACAAAGTATGCTTATGTGTAACGAATGATTTGCATAAATTATTGGCCCAAGTACACAATGCTCACTCTTACACGCCAATTATAACTCCGTTCAATTACTTTCATAGACAAATCCCCTTTAAATCTTGTCGATCAAATACATCCTTCAAGATTTCTCGGAACTAGAAGTAAACATCTCCAAAAAGCGACTTCGCTTTCCTCATATTCCAAGAGTTCCTCCTCATGCATACAGGAGAGGCAATATTAATTTGAGTCGGGTTATTAATGACGGTTAATAAATGTGTACTTGCTTCCAAGGAAACAAAGTCGATTTAAATTAACTGTCAAGTTATCGAAGGGACACACAACACACAGTCGACGTAAGGATTCTTGCGGATTTGCTTGGCCCGAGCCTTAAACCAAGCAATTGTCAACGATACTACATACCACTGTCCCTTATAGCCATGCCCAAGTGTGTTCACTGTGCGGTTGAGATTATCTACCATGATAAGCTTGGGCTGCACAAGAAAAGGAACAGTTTCATTGGCTCCATAAGGCTGCTGCACTGAAATCAGTCTCACGGGAATCAGGTAATCATGAACCGGGCTGGACTTGTTGCCTTCTTTCATCGTCTCTACCTGATCAAAACGCCATGTACCATTCTTTGGTCCGGCTGAAATGACGAAACGATACATTATTAACGAGTTAAAGCAACGACGAAGGCAAAGAGAACGCCACAAAGAGTTTGATGAGCGATAACACTCGTTCAGCACCTGTTTTAGAACGTTTCTTTGATAATATCTCTGCCATCCTCCGTAATACAACAACGTAAAAAGACGAAATGACAAACGTGAACTCATGCCTTCAGCTCTACAATTGGTCACCACTAGTTTCCTTCGCAGCCGTTTTTTGGGATGTCACGCAACGCTTATTTGGGGCTAGTGTTGCGTGACATCCCCCCCCCCCCCCTAAATTGAACGTTTTCAGTGGTAAGAATTTCCAGTGCCGCATTATCAATTATTTCAAGCGAATTTATGTAAAGCTGTACATGTATATGCGTTACAAAACAAAAAGGAACCTTTTTTAACCTAACTAGCTTATGCAAGAGTTTAATTACCATTTTCGGGCGTGGCTCGTTTCCATCCTTCAGGGAGCTTCCGTGGAGATTCGGGGTCTGTTACAACGACTGATAGGATGTCGAGATTAACTAACGACGCCATGCGACCTGTCTGTGCTGCCTCGACAGTTTTGGTTGCTAAGGACTGAAGAGCGATGTACTGATCATCAGGGGACTGGGTCGGCGAGCCTGTAGTTGCCATGGTGAATGGAGGAGCCGTGGTGGAACTACAAAGGTGATGGGAGAAGCAAAAATATTCATACTTTTCCTTTAACAAAAAATCTAAGAACTTATGAAAGTTAGTAGTCCTAAACAAACTGGCATTAATGAAGCTGGAGAGTACCATACGTTTATTCAAATTTACCAAAATTTCTGTATGGAAATCGCAGTACCTGAACACTCAACTCACCTGGCATTTCTAGGAGCATACTTTTCCTCTGGTGTGTAGGGAATGTGCGCTTGCGGCGGGTCACCAATTTCGATTGTAACAGTCATCTGATTGTCGTCGGAATCTCTTCGTCGTCTTCGGGAGTTTCCGGCGGCATTTACGATCTCAACGACGCGAATGCGGGACTCGTCAATGTTAAGTAACGTAGCTAGATTTTGGATTAAATTCTTCTCAAAGAAGTCATTGAAATGGACAGGTTTGCTTCCTAAAAAGAGAAAAAGAGTCTAATCCAATACTGTTTCCTTCGGACTGTGAACTTGAGCACTTTGCAACTGCCTTGTCCCAAGCCGTTGCAGCTTAAAATTCTCAGATTCAGGGAAACTTGTAGGAACGAGTTTGCGAAGTGTACGCAACATTTTCATGTGCAAAAATGTATGTTTCCTTTCACTTTCATCTGCCATCTTTTAAGTGCCTTGATACAATGCAGGTTTTAGAAACGGTTAAACGATTTGTCAGCCTGGGTTTTTCAAATGAGGTCTCAGGGGAGGATATTAACTCTACATTAATCTAGCCCTTATCATAATACACACCACAGAACAAGATGGGGACGTTACATTAACCCATAATAGTTGATCGGAAAAGAGGCTAATGTAACAGTTTAAATACGTAGGAGCTAGCACAGTATGGCTTCTCTTCATCAGTAGATTTTGCAGACTAGCCACAAATTGACTTCATAAAGCTTACAGTGGTTTATCTTTTTACCTAGCTTGACTTGAATGACTGGAGCAGTTCTTATGTCTACGGCGACATTTCCTTTGACGACGACATAAAGCAGTTGGCTTTCTCGGTTATAATAGTTAGTTCCGCTGACACTGCTGATCTGCGGCTCAAACTGGTCATCCGGGAGGTTGGGATCCTTCTTCTTGTAGCCAAAGTTATCGAGGTCGAGTTTAGCGTTAGTTGGATACATGTATACGCCTGCGCGATAGACGTCTAACCGCTGAGGTGTGGAGTACCAGATGGCGATACGAATAGCTTGCGAGCTGTTTGCGTTTAATAACGTCAGGCGAAGATTTTGGGGATTCGTACCTGAAAACAATTGAAAATGATCCCCATTTGAGAGGCACTGTAACTAATTCGACAAGAAATCAGAAGTTAGCGAAATGAAACTGTCTCTTGTGGTAAAAATAAGCAAACTAACAAACAGACAAGATGAAACTCGTTGGTATCCGTTGATATCAACCTTTAGAAACAAAGAGCTCTCCCACACTTGTTATACTTATTATTATCGAATTTTATTATCTTCTTGGCACACAGAATAAATTACAAATAGAATAGAAAAGATAATAAATAGCTAATTAATATTGAATTTTAAGTGAACATACAACTTGGAAAGAGTGACTGTGGCGGGGAAATCTCCGAGAAGCAAAGCTTATGAGGAATAGAGATTCTCCCCCCCCCCCTCCCCACGGGCATTTAAATACTACTAGGCGGCATTAAAAATAAAGAAAAGACGTGTATTTTAAATATATAAGTGTGTTTAGACAAAAAGATAGATATAAAGTGTTATGATATTTAGGTTGTATCTTGTCTTAAACAGCCTTCGTTCCCATTTCTCCCGACTTCGTGTCGTTTTCGTTTGCTTAGACGGAGGGCAGGATGAACGAGCGGTTAGAGCGCTGGGCATGCAATGCGGAGGCCCCGGGTTCAAGTCCCGCTCTAGCTCGGCCACACTTGTAAATAGAAACCTGGTGCCTCCTGCCAGTTGGGATTTTTAACCTGTTATGTTTATTTGAATTATTTGTTTCTGTATTTGCTCGGCCCCACTAGCCTTTGTGTGCTATAAATACTGCCGAGGGTAAATAAATACAGTCAAACCTCTATTAGGCGGTCACCCTCGGGAATGAGCCAACTGACCACTTAATAGAGGTTGACCGCTTAGAAGAGGTTTTCCAGAATGTAGTATATGATATGGTAAAATGGAACTTTGGCATGTATACAGAATATTGTATCGGTTAACAACAAAAGTAATATAAAATATAAGAAAAACATCAAGTAATTGCATGTTAAAGGACGGTCACGCCTGTAGTTCGAAGATTCTAATGTTGATTCTAAGGCAATCGTTTTTGTTGTAAACTACATTGATAACATTCAGTTTTGCCATTCAACATGAACCTCTCTTACGCTGATTATACGTACCTCTATGTTATGTTGTTTGATGACTGCTGTTAAAAGAAACTGGACATGGTTTGCGTATAGTGGTGTCAAAATATCGCATGATAACTGACATTACGTGACCGCTTAATAGAGGTGAAATACAATAAAATTAGCCAGTTAGGAATTCTGAATGGTGACCGCGTCCGCTTAATGGAGGTGACCGCTTAATAGAGGTTAAATTTAAGTAAATAAGGGCACCGCTTTTTGGGAATTTGATAAGTGTCCGCTTAATAGAGGGTGACCGCTTAATAGAGGTTTGACTGTAATTCAAGTATGTTTAGAAGTTACTCTCAGGATATCCCGCTTACCTGTGAAATAGACAGTGTAGTTGTTTTGTGCTGCTACCACAGAGTAGAATGTTGAAATACGCTCCATACACGCGTACCCAAAGCAGCACCCATGATCCATTGGTCCGTTCAACAGATCAGTGTAACCATTGGCTGACACGGCCACTGGAGAGAGCCTGCGAAGTTCGGTGTCAGCGTCCATACTCTCGATGACAAGCATATGATAGTCTGAGGAGAGATCGATAACGCGTTTTACATTCAGCATTTGACAAAAATTGTGCAACCTAATAATAAACAATTATTGGACGGGGTGGAGAAAAATATCATGATTTGTCAGTAGCGAGCAGTTTAATTATTTGCCGAAGCCGAAGGCTGAGACGAATAATTGATCAGCGAGACACTGGCAACTCACTATATTTTGCGAAAATCGAGTTCAATAATAGTTTTATAATTCGATCACCCACAAACTTGTTTTTCATAATTATTTTCGGGAAGCGAGAAACGATCTGTCATTTTTCACTGAATTTGAAGAGCTTGGAAGCGTGGACACAACTACGCATGAGCAGAATATTATTTGCCGCAAAATCACAGTTAGACGGTACTGCACACGAGCAGACCATGATTTGTAGGCACTTATTTGTAGGTCACGTGGAATGCTCTGGGCCAATGATAAGGAAGGGAAAAAGTATCGAATGATAATAGCTCATGGTCGCAAGAATATAACACAGTAATCTGATGTGATGGATCTAACCAATATTAATCGAGTTTGGTTGCCTTTTGGTTTCAGTATGCATTGCATTGACGATATGGTTTCAACCTGAAGATTAAGGTTAGCTTTTGCCGGTATTTGAAAATAGTCTTTTCTGTGAAATCAGCTTCAGGGCCAACACGAAGATCTCCCGTGAAGGGGAACAAACCGCACGTTAGTTTCAACACTCTCCAATGTTAATTAAATATTGCAGGCTCTTTTGATCAGTTCTCGTGTCCCACTAGAATTGCAGACAAACAAGATGGCTTCTTACCTAGTTGAGAGCACTTATAAGCATTCCAGGCAGCATTCCACGAGCAAAAGCTCTGGGCACGCGTGCCGCGCACTATCCCATGATGCGGTGCAACCACAGAGGCGTTGAGTCTTGATCCCTCCAGTGACGTGACCATGGGTCTTGGTATGCGGTAGTCACCTGCAAAAGTATAAGAAAATGTTTTGTTACAGCATGTCCTGTTTGGAGGTATTTGCTTCAGAAATTATCACACGCAAATATTCATGATCGCAATACAACTGAACCGGTTTGAACTTCGTTCAGCTCTCGCTAAACCCATTTTAAACGGTTCTCAATCAAACAATACCTCCAAAGCCTCCTGCAAGGGGCATTCTCTGTGAAATCGCATTTGAATCGCTTATTAGTAAATCACTGAGAATGCCTTATATTGCATCATCTCTACTCTAAAAAAATAAGATCTTTTAAAACTATGTGCCTCGAATCTTGAAAAATTAACCATACTTCATTTACGAAGTTAGAATCAGTTGTCACTTAAAAGAATCCTCGAAAGCGACAACATTATCCTACAAGTTATGAAATTCTACTATTTCCACGAGCAGCGTTTAAATCAGTCGTTTCTGACGAATTAAGCTCCTTGGGGTCACCTCTAAAAATGTACAAAAGAGTTTCCATGGCAAACTCTTACCCAGTCCTCGGCGAGGGTCTCCATTCCACTCATACTCAGCCTTGGCGATCACACTTCCGCCGGAAACTCCGGTGAGACTTCCGTCTAGATCCTTGATCAAGACGTGCTTCGCTCCATCGCAATCCATATCAATGCAGTCAGAGGGATTTATCCAGCCAATATTTGACGGCGGTATAGAAAACAGTTTGTCACTGTCAACATTATACAGTGAGATGCCTTGAGCGTAAACTGGATGAAACACATCGGGGGACAGAGGATTCGTTGTAACTGCAACACTCTTAAAACCACATTTTGTTCCAAAATGAGCAAATTCAACGCTGTTGAGTTTAACCACTCCTCGAATTGCGGGGTAAGTCGCGATAGAATGCCAGGGTTTTTCAGGAGCCAGGCCGAATGATGAACAAAACGTTGTGAGCATGAAACCGGTATTTCCACCTCCAGCGTAACGCGGCGCACGGACTTTCTGTGTGATATCAGAGTTTCGTGGCGCAACTAAATCACTGACGCAGTCAAAACTGGAACTGGTACCGACTATGAGAACTCGATCAAGACGAACAAACTTGTCAGCGGTACGGTGCGAAAGAGCGGGAGGAGACCAGACATTAACTAGGATTCCTGTGGACGAGAAAACGGGCGAAGGAGAAATGTAAAAACATACGCCAGTGTCATTCTGGTATATGTAGAGGAACGCTTTCTGAAATTTTATTTCTAACTTAACAAAGATCATTTCCACTCCCATCTGGATCAGGTGGTAGTCACAAGGGTCCTTGAAGCAAAAGGACAAATTGCTAACGGCAAATACAGCTACAGTTAGAGGTAGGCTATTTCTATCCAGATTCGGATGCAGTCCCCAACCGATGCGCTCCTTTGTATGCCTTGCTCAAGTTAATAACGCCATGTTTGCATCTAACTAATAATTATACAAGAATAACAGCTTTGTTACCTATATTGCTGTCAACCACAACTGTATTCTCAACTTTCACTCGGGATGATGGATAAGCGAATACGCCATAATCCCAGTTTTTCCAAGTCACAAAATTGGCAATCTTCAAACAACCTGGAAAACCGTCATCATAGCCGATATGAATCCCGTGCAGGGTGGTGTGAGCAGTGTTTGCATCCCAACGCTCCTCGGGGTTGTCCTGATAGCAGCTTTCACCCCGAATGTCGAACCCAATCCTCTCGCTTCCAGACGCCGCGTTGTTTCGTAATGTTATTCGCGTAGCCTTGCTGATGTCGAAGGAAGCGTGCCAAAGTTGATTGTCTTCCTCGTGCCTACCCTTGTAAGTTGCTGAGAAAACAGATAATTCAGTGCTACATTGAAAGGTAACTTAATTTCTTTGTCAAGGCGCTTGGTTCTTACTGTTAAAACAACAACAACAACAAAGAAACAAACAAACGACAAACGTTACATAAGCACAGGCGTTGGTGAGCCATCAATATCAAGTTAAAGTTTCCGTCTATATATTTGACCATATTCGATCGGCAATTTAAACAAACTTTGAAAGATAAATTGACTCAAAGCAACCACCACACACAATACCTGGCGAAACGCTCAACACAGCAAGGTTATGCAGAACCTTGTTATCTCTTCCCCAGACTCTCACGGCTGAGCCCACTGTGTGGTGAATGACGTTGTCGACAACAACCAACTCGTTTGTTCCAAATACACCAATGGCAGTGTTGAATCCGTCATGGAACGAACTACCCCGGATATAAGATGACTTCAGATTGCCAACATCCAAGAGAGCCAGTGAGTACCTGAATAAAGGACACACACGCAAAAACAATGAGTATCCGTTAACAACAAAATCAAGTGCAGGGAAGATAACAAGAACTGTCAGGTGCAAGGTTTGGCAGAGTTAGCAAGAATTTGCTATATCTTCACTTCTTCCACAAAAACAAAAACTTGGAAAGAGAAAAGTTCAGAATCTGAATCTTGAATAAGCACAACTGAGGCCCAGTTCAAACGGCGCATTTCTGCCGTGTCGAATTCAATTAAACTAATTAAATTCGACAGAATTTCGACGTCTGAATCAGCTGCCGAATTTCTGCCGCACGTTCGACTGGTCTTGTCGCATTACCCGGCAGAAATGCGGCACCGATTTAAACATCGAATTCCTGACGTGTTGAATCTAATACAGGAACGGTTAACTTTTGTTGCATTTTTGTCGAGACAAAAGAAGCACAGTCAGAAGTATAATGAGTGGTATGAATTAAGTGCGGCACAAGTGCGACGAATGAATCGATGGTCGCATTTCTGCCGCACTTAATTGAATTGAATCCGACCCGGCAGAAATGCGACGTATGAACCGGGCCTGAATTGTAAAATCTCCAACAGACAACTACCATCACTATATTGTGCCATACACCTTTGACAATAACAATATGCAAAACGGAAGAAATTTTTCCTAATGGCCGAATGGAGTGGGGGGATGGTTTTGCGGTGAGACCCAGTATGGAGCAATGAGAAAGGGACGTTTCAGGAAAGTCAGAAAGAAAAATACTTGGAGCGTAGCTAAATCAACCAAATTGAATATGACTTTTCTTTACCTTGGATCAAACTCGTCGGACCAGCCTTCCTGGCCACAATGACGGAACTCTACATTCTCTACACGAACCCGCCGGTTGAATCCACTGCTGCCATCAAACGAACCAATAAGCACACGGCAACCGAACGACTGTTTATCCAATACTTGATTTGCGTCGTCAGCGCCCTCGATTACGATGTTTCTGGTCAGCAGGCCCACTTCAGCTGCTAAAGTGTAGTTCCACTTTCCCGAGCTGTTTACCTCCACCAAGTGTCTGTTCTTCAGAGCTCTATCAAGTTGAAGAGTTTTTCCATCGCGATAAACGCTCGCTTTAAAAGGAAAACAAAACTTGATTTAGAAACGGAAACTGGTTAATGAAAAGTTGATCTGGCTTCCTTTACGAAATGTTACTGATGAAAAACCAGATATCTCACACTCATAAGAAACTTCTGCCAGATTTCTCTCTAGAGTCTTTACATCTCTCACTGGCGAAGTCGTATAACACCCAGACCTGAAGGGGGTCTTTACACCAGACGGACCCATATAAGTTTAGAAAAAAGGAATTCCGAGTACTACTAAAAGGAGGTGAACCTATCAACTGAAGAAGATGGGAGCTTAGGCCACTAAACTAGGTCCAGGGAACAGAATCATATGTGACAAACGCCCTGCACACTGCTGGAATGCAAATGTCAATAGATAATGCGCGATTAGAGGAAATGTGATGGTGAATATCTAAGCCTCTTAATTAAATGGAGAAAAGAGTATATGAACGTTTACAAACAAACTGGTGATAATCGAGACCACATCAATCTCTCTTCAGTAGTTACGTAACACGAGAGTGTGTGTGTGATGTTAATCACACACACTCGGAAAAAAATGCCGAGTTCTTCTAACAGGAGTCTAACCTGTCATTTATCTTTCATTTAACATGTTTTCCATTATTATTCCAAATTGACTGCAACACACAAACTCAAAAATTTACACTTTAGTCTAGTTTGTTGTGTTGCGTTACCTTAAATGGCAAATTAGCCCATGAAACAGAGCCAAGCTTACCTATCTTAAGGATTTCGGTGTCGTAAGGTTCAAAGGAAGTTGGCCCAATGACGATCTCTTCCCCACGTTTCCAGTCGACTGCCTCTTCCAAATAGATGATGGTACTTCCCGTATCAGCGGTCTTGCTCAGTCGGGTCCAGTACACCGATCTATTAAGACCGTGGATCTCCAGGTTCCCGAAAACACCTGGTTTGAACAACAAAGTCGATTTAAAAGCATGAAAATGTTTCACCGTAGATATTCCTTCTGAAGAATTTTTTCAGATTTTATTTTCACTACTGCTTAAGTAGTGTCCATAACTGCGATGATCATTCACATATTCATTCACACTAAACAAATTGCTAATCGTAGGCTGCTAAAACTAACATTTGTTTTTCTCAACTGAGTTCACAAAACCAATTATGACACACCGATGAAGGTGGCACAAGATCGGAAGACAGACATCAGCTGATCACACCAGCTAACTTGGAAAGCTCAAGGTCTCGCCAAATATCGTCTCTGTCTTCTTGCATAACCGCAAAAATTGCCAAACACTACGTAACTTTCAAAACGCTACTTAACTGAAGTCAGCCCGCACAGTGTCTTTGCTTACCAATAGCTTTGGAGCCGACATTTGGGCCATCTTGGATGGGCATGTCCGGGGTATCCCAGTTGCCCTGCAGAGTGATTAACACGCTGCCTATCATTGGTTGGTCTTCCCAGCCAATAATCAGGTTACCTCCATCGCCAACCACGATGTACGTTGCATTAAGAACAAAGTCCATGCGAGGTTCCAGTTCTAGTGTGCCATATATGAAGAGCTTTCCCATTGAAGGTAGTTCTGTATCCGCCACCATCCACCAGTCTAAAATGACATTCAGTCAATCAATCAATCAATCAATCAATCAATCATATCAACCAACCGATCAATCCATCTATCCATCCTTTTCTTCTAGCCAACTGCAAATAGTGTAGGTTTCGTCTTTTATTCCGTAGTAATTGTAAGCAGGTTCTAATTTTTGTATTTTATTGTAATGCCTGTAATGCGCGTTTGATTATTTTTATAGAAAATGCGCAATATAAATATCATCATCATCATCATCATCATCATCATCATCAATCATCATCCATCCATCCATCAATCCACCCGTCAGTCAGTCGACCAGTCAGTCAGTCAGTCAGTCAGTCAGTCAGTCAGTCAGTCAGGCAGGCAGGCAGGCAGGCAGGCAGGCAGGCAGGCAGGCAGGCAGGCAGGCAGGCAGGCAGGCAGGCAGGCAGGCAGGCAGGCAGGCAGGCAGGCAGGCAGGCAGGCAGGCAGGCAGGCAATCCATCCATCGATCTAACAATTACTGAGTCCGTTAATCAGTTATTAATTCCGGGTCGTTCAAACATTCTTCTTACATAAAAGCTGTGACTCAGTCATTCCCTCATACAATCAGACGGTCGGTCAGCTGGCCACTCACATAGACAGACGGAGAGTGACACAGACCAGGCACTAAATAACTGACTGGTGCATTCACTCGCTCAGTCAGCCAGTAAACCAACCAACAGACAGACCGACGGACAGTCACTAAAAAAATCAACCCGAGAACAACAGTCAACGAGAGATCACACACCTTCCGTTTCTAATTTTTATAGGACGTCTTTCGCATACTGACTTTGAGCGGATAAGTAATTAATCAATTCTCTCGAAAACAATGGGCTTTCATTAGTAATAAATACTCATGCAAGATTGCTTCTAATTCAATTTTTCTGAGTCACTTACGCTGTTTGATAATGACGTCATCGCCATCCTTTGGCAGGTGTTTGTTGTAACCACCATATCCGGGATCTGTCCCGTACCAGGACTCCCTATCTGACCACCGAAGGTACTCGAGGGGTCGTTTCTCGGGAGGAAGGGGTTTGATACACTTCTTGAAAAAGCAGCGGTAAACCTGTGGAAAAGGGTAAGAAACGCGCATGAAATCGACTCACACAACGCTACACATCTACACACAAATTTATTTCTGGAATAATGTTTAACGACGCCCTACGAGTTTCTGCAGGGCCTTCCAATGACCACGGGGTGACCAGGGCATGATCATGTACCGCTGGAATTTGCTGTCGTTCGGATAAATTGCACTGAATAAACAAGCTAGAGGAAAAATCTTGACTGAGTTACCACAGGAAGGGCAGACTTGAATTAAGAAGACTCGAGTAAAAAGGAAAACGTAGAGACACAGTTGCAGTCTAAGTAAGTCATACAGGCAGTGTTTAAACAAGTTTACATTGCATAGAGCAACTAAGAGTTTTAGAGACAGGCAAGTTCACCACAGGATACCCAACATGAAGCGATGTGTGGTATGACACACAGGATTCACAATGAACTGACAAAACTATCACTAGTCACAATAGATGAGATGCCAGGATCATAGAATACCTATCATGAAGTGACTGTGAGTATTACAACCCCCATGCTCCAGCCTTGGAAGGGATGCTAGTCTGTATCCAGCAGAGATATCGCCGGTACCCATGTGTACGCAATGCATAGACAATGTAGAGTGAGATTTCATGTCTGCGGTAACAAACGGACGACGCAGGGAGAGAAGTCTGTAGCCACCGACCCTACTGTCTTTTGTTAGAAAGTCTAATTGAAAGTCCCACGCGGTAACATTTTTACTAGCGCACTACACAGGGTATAGAAAGTTAGCATGGGTTTTAGGTAAGAAAGTATCATACTTACGCGCGGGACAATGCTTCGGTCCTCAAGTCCCGAGCCTCCTCGTCCTGATACGATGTACGTCAATTCTTTGGATGCGTTATTGTAGAACCAATCACCATTTGACGCATTCTCTGAAGACGGTATACTGCTGGACATGTTGACAAACTTGCCAGTAAGAGAAATCATATCTGGCGTCTGTTTCATGAGATGGGTCATCCAGATAAAGTCCTGGTCGCCGAATTCATAGAATAACGCTCTAAGACAAGAAATAAAATAACAATTTAGTTACACGAGTTCGTGTAGCGTAAAGTTGCGTATGGGTGACTTCAGCTGAAACTATTTCTGCACCTAAGTTTGCTAACATTTTGAAACATTCAAATTTGAGCAGTTTAAACAAGACTTAGCCCGTGGTTTTGTGTCCTGTTTCGAGACGTCATTTGAGAAATCGGTATTTGATTAACTGAAAAGATTTACAAGCACCTTTTCATAGCTGTTTGTAGTCTTTTCATAGACTACAAACAGACATAGACTTTATTCCAGTCCAATATACAGGGACAGCGTTTTCAGTCTTCTGTGGGGACAGTATTTAGTCAATCCAAATTTGCTTTTCGTCTAAGCTGTGCCGGTCACTTTTAATTTATGTAGTTTTTTCAGCAAAGAAATTAAACCTACATTATAACTTTCAATTGCGAATTTGAAACAGGTATTTGTTTCAATTTCAAGTGCTATGATTATAAAATTATAATTCAACATTCGTACCTGTAAGAAATATTGGTGAGCTGAGGGGCATCTTGAAAGCTGAAATTGTAGTTTTGTCCCAGAATCACGGTCGCCATCCACCCCTTGTTGTGAGTAACCCTCATAAATTTCCACGGAATGACACTGGTGCCAGCTTTGTTGGTCAGAAGAGCGTTCCGATAGTTCAGGGAACTGGGAAGGACGTTGTTCCATGCCATACGGCGGAAGCGCATGGTGGCGTCGCACAAACTTCCGGGAACTGAGCTTACGCTGGCAGCTGGGGACTGGGAACAATGTTCCGGAGGAAGATTGGGGTTTGACGGGAGAATACTTCCTCCACCAGAAATACCTGCAGTTTGATAGAAAAAAAAACAAACAAACAAACAGGAGATGACTGATGTAGCGAAGAACAGAATGAAACATGAACCGAAAGCGTAATCTTATTGCGTTATTAAAATTCTGAAACTGTAGTAGGAAAGCAGGGATGGAATTTACTAAGCTAAGCTTGGCTTGGGCCTTATTGCAAGGCCCCAAACATGCTGTTTAAACGAACTGAATACAAAACTCTGCCAGACAATTACACCGGACAGACGAAACACAGGTCGCAAAATGAAAGGAATGTTAATAACGAGATTACTGGTTTTGTCCACTTACCTGTCAATGTTCCATCGAGGTCCTCAAACACGGCCTCGTGTTCCCATTTGAAGGCTGCCTTATTTGATGAGTTCACAAACTGTATTTTCTCGAATTTCGTGCTGAAGCCTCCTTGTCGAACCTTGCAGAATGAACATGCGCGAAGAGCAGCGCACGACCGCTCGTCGAAGTTCACAAACGTAGTTCCTGAGACGGTGAGGCGAGATGACTGGGGAGCAACGAGACCTCCCTGGGTACACGCAGAGGGGCTTCCACTCACAGCGCTATGTCCCACCACAAGAGAGTCCTTCACTAAGGGACCGTTATCACCCCAAGGGGCCTTTACTTGGGTAAACTCGATGCCGGCTTCTTTGTTGTCAATAACTGTAAAGTTGATGGTTTGAATAGCTCCTCCGTTCGTCAACTCGAAGCCTTTTAGATTATTGTAGGCTAGCAAGGTGTAGAACTTGGCTGGTTCTGATACTGTGGAGTCACAACCCCCTCCTCGCTTTGGGAAGTAGTCTTGGAAGATCCATACACCATACCTGATAGATAAAACGATTACTTAAAGCAAATTTCTTTTCTCATCAGACACACATAAGTTTGTCTGGCCTTTAAGTGTACGACATACGATGGTCAAATGGCGCAGCGTCGAAGGAGGTGGTGTCAGGCCTCTTTCTTTATCCCCATATCGTTTTCTAGCGGACACAAGTAATTTCTTCCCTCCGGACGATTTGCGGTTACCCTCATAGTTTAAAAAAAAAAAAGAAATTACAAGAAACATTGCTTCATGGATTGATTTGTCATAACGAATTTAGCGCAAAGGTGTGGTTTCGGAGACATAAGCTTCGAAAATTGAAGAAGCAAGGAGATTTCAATTGTTTCTGATCGCGCACGCTCGCGACGTGGTTGTATAGGGGCACGTCTATACCTCAGGGAAACCTGCAAGAAGGATGCAGGAGAAAAAATGGAACAGACATATGTCCCATCCAGGGAGAGTTGCCATACTCTCATAGATTAACTGTGCTGTGTAAATAGAGTTATAAGCAGGACAGATCGACGAGTCACTGCTATCCTCTCTTGGTCCCTTGATTTTGAAGACTAAAGTTGGTTAAAATCTCTCTGCAAGTATTTACCTTCCAAACGAATGAGCCGTGTTGTTCTGAAATTCACCCAAAGGTGCGTGCTGTGGACAGACGGCAGTCGTGAAAGAAGGTCCCCCAGGGTGGGTGGGTAAGTTGTACCAGTATCCATGGTGACTGCCACCGGCCGCTGCATTGTGACGGACTGTAAACGAATAATACAAATGTCAGTTCATGTGCAATAGGCCCACTTTACAGTTGTGTGTTCAGTGACCTGGCTTTTGAGTGTAAGCGAAGTTGGAGGTGACCTTGTTTTTATACAAACCTCTCTATCTTTCTCATGCAAATGTGTACTAGTTAGCGTAAGAACAATACGCTTTGCATGAGAAAAGTCGTGAAGTCTGTATCAAAACAAGGTCACCACCAGCCTCGTTTCCGTTCATAGGCCAGGTCACTGAGCATGCAATTGTAAAAAAATAGATTTGTTATCAATTTTGCAATTGTGCCCACCAAAGCAAAGTTGCTTGACGGTTTTTTAGTTTCGGTAATGTTTTAATGACCTTTGTTACAAGTGGCCCATGCTTGCTTTACACTTGGTTTAGTTTTAAGATTCGAAAGCCGTGCTATTTACAATTAAACCCTGCTTCTGGCAAACTAAAATGCTCGGTAATGGTGATTTGATAGGGCATAACTTCCCTAGTGAACCAGTTACTTTTTCGAGTACTTTTACTTGACGGCATCATTTAAAACTACTAGTCCTTACTGGTGTTGTTGGGATTTGTGACCCAGAATGTTGCTGGCGTGACATCAGTAATCAGAAGCGTGCTTGAAGTCTGCACAAACACTCCCAAGTTGTACTGTATTGTGTTACCAGTCTCGATACCGTCCTCAAAGAAGAATGCGTGACCCATGACATGGTAGGCGACGTTGTGTTCGACCAGTAAACCAGTCACGCCATGTACCGTCACGGCACGGTTGAAGGTGTGATGGATTGCGCAGCCGCGGACGTACGATCCAGATACGTTACCACTCAAGTGGAAATGGATTGGGTAGCGACCTTAAAAGAAAAAAAAAACTATTAACTTATGGTATTTGACCAGGATCTTTTCACGCATTTTGCCAATGTAGACGTAACCCTACAAGTTGAGTGTAGGAACTAAAAAAAGTAAAAATAATTTGATAAAAGTGTTTTGATATTTACTTGAGTTACTTGAGTTTTGTTTTCTTCTTTACCAAATGAGAGAAAAATAGCATGTAGCAAGAAGCGTAAACTAACGCCTCTGTTTAAGGTTCTGAATGGTGGTAGACGTTCACTTCAAATGCTAAAAAGTCTCAAGCTTACAAAAGGTAATGAGCCTCAGAGAAAATGTACATATAAATACTCCTGAGGGTGAACTAATCCACAAATTTGAAAAATATATTCTCCGAATTAACGGATTCTAATTAGCAAAAGTTTATTTTGAAAAGAAAGCCTCTGCTACAAGGTTGCCTAAAAAGCCTCGTTCTGTCGGAAGTAAAACCCCTTCCCTTCGCAAAATGGTGTTCCTCTTAAGTGTTTCATCCTCAAAACACCTACAAAATCAGATATGAAATCTCAACTGACTACTATCGGCGCTAAATCGACAGGGAAAATGTATAGGTAAATACATAGCCCCAAAGTAGTCTTACCCAAACCAAAGGCCTGCCCTGCTTTGCGGACCTCTACGTAAGATATTCTACCAGTCACCAGTCCCTTGCTCTGCATTCTGGCGTTGATCATAATCTGGGACCCAAACTGCTCGCTATTCATTGCCTTGCCATAGCGGCCTTGGAAACAAGTCTGAACCGCAGAGATTCCTGGATCAAAATCCACGGGACATTCCGGAATCTTTTCGGACCACTCGTCGTTTTCCGATCCTTCAACAACGACGTTTCGAGTGAGAAGTCCGACTTCCGCTCGCGTCTCTATTTGTCTTCCAGCAATAGTTTGCAAAATGGAGATGTGTTGGTATTTCACTGAAGGAGAGATTCCGAGTGTTCGGCCGTCATCTGACACGCTAGTTATGTCGAATTCTTCGTTTTGTTCTGGACTTCGGCTTGTCGAAGCCAGTACTATTTGATCGCCAACATTCCAAGTCACTGTTTGTTTCAAAACAAGGTTGGTGTCACCTAGGGATAGAAGTGTATAATGGATACAATTCATACAAATCGATCTTGTTGTATCACTCATGTATTCAAAGATAAAAATAGTTACAGTATATATAACCCCGTCGCAAGCGCCGTATGATTTGAGCCCAAAACAAGAGTGCTCCGGGTTTCCAAAAGGGACCTTTTTACCTGAGGCAAGGAATTTGTTCAAAGGAAAAAAGAGGAAAAACAGCTTTTCTGTTTTGTTCTTACTGCCTTTTGTTTGCTTGTTTGTTTTTTAAAGGTCTATCATGTGATTCCCAAGCATATGAACCCTGGAATGAAGTGGTGTAGCTGTAACCAGCATGCACATGAATTAATGCAGAAAATTCCAGTGGTGTTAAATTTGGTAAAGGTAAGTCATATAGGTTATGCTTCAGCTGTATCAAGCTTGGACGTCACTACAGGAATTCTTAAATGTTCAGAAGAAAATAGGAAATTTATTTTTCATACCTGGTACAGCTGTTTTAGCTAAGTGCGTCCACGTGATGGGAACAACTCTGCCATGCAGGTCCAGAGTTCCTTCCCGCATAGCCAACACTTTGGTTCCAAATATGGGCAATCGCTTGCTGTGCACGTGACCATGCAGCACAATCTTAGCTTTGTGTTGGAATGGTTTGACTTCTGTGCCAACCTGCAGCTTTCCGCCGTCAACGATAAGAATCCTCTCAGCATTTAGCGTGACATCTTTTTCGTCGAAAATTAACTCTCCTCTGATAACAAGAACCGAGAAGACGGGAGTATCTACGTCCAAAAGAATCGTTTGTCCCTTTGAAATTTTCACAAAGTCTCCTTTTCCTGGCGGGCTCTTGTAACCCCAGGTGTACGGAGACGACCACAAGTCGATGTACTCAAAATCCGCGTGGTCCTGGGTAGCAATTCCTTGGTTACCAACCTCCACTCGCACCTTGGTTTGTGTGGTACCACTCCGCGGTCCTGTGGTACAGCGGATCTCGGTTTGATTGAATGAAGTTATTTTGCATGGAATACCAGCTATAGTCACCCTGTTTCCGTATTGGTTTGAACTGAATCCTGAGAAGACAATGGAAACACTTCTTGTTGGCATTGATAATTTACGTGACGATGCTCATTAAAATCTGACAAATCCGTAACTCCAATGTTGTGCAGTTTTTACGCGAACTCTATGTAATAAAATGCATACTATAAGGAAATGTGCGTCGCGTAAGTGAAATTGTATGTCTAGGCTTTTTTTTACCCTTATGCGTACGTCAACAAAGTACCTCGAGCGCACATCTTGCGTCTCTGAAACAAATTCGTTTTGGAACAAGAAACGCAGGTGCTGCACTTCTCATATGTGTCGAAATTTTTCAATAGAAATCTCCACGGTCACCCAGCACGGTGATTAGCTGGTCTGGGAAGATAAAAGCACTCAGAAATCAATTTTACTCGATTTTTCGCCGGCCACCTCAACCAACTCACGTAACTGCCTCCGGGTATTTCAGGATTTACGAAACGAGCTGAAATATTCACTTACACACGGAACAATTTAACCCATTGGCACCCGTGCCGGCCAAAACCGGCCGTAAAAAACTCCCATGCTTCAAAACATTGCAACTCTCTCAATCGCACGAATATTGCCTTAACTGTTAGTTGTGAGCACGAAATGGAATGCCCTTTAAATTTGGATATCCAATAAATGCAAGAAACGTAACGATTTTTACCAAATATGGCCTTTTGAGTTTGGACAAGAACGAAACTGGCCGTTTTTAACGTCAAAGAGAAACAGCAAAAATGCCCCTTTTTGCCTTCATGTTTTTTAGGGAAATCATCGTCGAAAAACCAAAATTCAACCGTCATGACGAAATTCAGTCCTTTTTCTAGCTTAGAAATGACTTTTTTTGTTCATATTCTTCTCCCGAGCGTAGATACAGCCTTTTGTTCCAGTGCATTCGGGCCTTCCCGACATTTTCAACATCTTGAGCGCATTGCATGCTGGGAACTAACGAGAATTTTTGACAGCACCCGTTCCTTCCCCCAATTCTTCCACATATAAACTAAGTCTACAGCCACTCCGACCTACCGCCAAAATTTCCTGCTCGTGGTCATCTCCAGTACACAGAAATTCCAAAATATGTGGCGGTAGGTCGAGAAATTCATCAATAGTCGAGTCCCAAAGGTACTAAGTGTTCGACCGGCCAAATTCCCAGTTCGTCGAGTAACAAGCCAAATTCAACAACAAAGTACATCACCTTGCTCGATTCTTTGAGAAAGTGGACTCTTAGCTACCGTCACGCTTAATGATGCTTATCAGACAGCCGCTAAAGATGAAAAATGGCTGTAAATTTAGCACAAATCGCAAGCAAACCGAACTTGGGCCATTGTTGTCGCTTCACGGATAAAAAATAGCTACGTCAAAATGACGTTTTCAGAAACCTTGAGCCTCCAGTAACTTAGGACAGCACCACTTTTCCCTGGTAGTTCAAATAAAGAGTCACGAATTGCTATTCATCGTTTATAGGTGGAAAATCACTCCGAAAATGTAAAAACCTGCGGTAGTCAATGGGTTAAGAGTCTATGAATATCAAAGCCAGTGACGTGTCAGCATAGCATTTTATCCAGAAACACAACTTCGATCTACTTATGAACAGTGCAAACACAGTTTGCCACTCAGCTTTCGACACACACCTCTATGGAAAGAAAAACTTTTTGCCCCGAGTCGGAATCGAACCGACGTTCCCCAGTTACTAGTCGGGCGTGATAACCACTACACTACCGGAGCAACCACGCTGGCAACGTGGCCACTTTAGAAAGTGAGTAGTATCGCACGTCGGCCATTCCTCGGAACATTTTTCTTTCGAGACTTTTTGTGTGTTTCCTGGCTTCTAAATTCCCTGGATGGGAATTAGAAATATATATATATATATATGTAAATACCTTCGAAGCCATGAAAGTCGTAGAACAATATACTTATGGAACCATGCAAACACAGTTTGCCACTCAGCTTTCGACACACATCTCTACTGAAAGAAAAACTTTTTGCCCCGAGTCGGAATCGAACCGACGTTCCCCAGTTACTAGTCGGGCGTGATAACCACTACACTACCGGAGGAACCACGCTGGCAACGTGGCCACTTTAGAAAGTGAGTAGTATCGCACGTCGGCCATTCCTCGGAATATTTTTCTTTCGGGGAACGTCGGTTCGATTCCGACTCGGGGCAAAAAGTTTTTCTTTCAATAGAGATGTGTGTCGAAAGCTGAGTGGCAAACTGTGTTTGCATGGTTCCATAAGTATATTGTTCTACGGCTTTCATGGCTTCGAAGGTATTTACATATATATATACAACTTCGATCAACCCATGAGAACTCTTGACTTTTCACTTACCACTTCCTTTTATGATGAGCTGGACACCACCTCCGGTCCCACCACGTGACGGGCTGACGGACGTTATGCGTGACGTAAGAGAGTCTCGATATGTAAAAACTCCGGGACCTGACGACGTCAACTGAGAATTTCGCTCCACGCTGACTGAGCACGGTGTATCAGGAATGACTGTCAAATTGGTATAAGCAGGAACTTCGCAGTAGATCTCGCTTAATGAGCTGTTAATTGTCACGCAAGTATTGCCGCATATCTTGACAGTGGTAGAGGAATCAAATCCGTGACCTTTAACGGACACAACTCTACCACCTCCGAGCCCGCAGTCAGTTGGAGAGATACTGTCTAGAGAAATCTCATACCGAAATGTCAGCGGTTTGGCTGTGCGATAAGCGGCCAGGCCTTTTCCTTTGACGTGCAAGATGATGTCATGATTCCCTGCAGGCCTACTACCCAGTTTGCATTTCAAACTCCTATCGTTGCTTGAAACAATAACACAGGAGCTGTTCGCAATCGTCACGTGCATGTCGCCTGTATTGGCGCTGAACCCGGAACCGGAAATGGTGATGACTTGTCCCCCTTTTCCTTGGGAAGGAGATACTGACGTCACATAGGGAGTGGTAAATGTTCGGTACGCATAACGCAGACGAGGGAATTCTCTGGCATTCGCTGTTATCATCACCTGAAAAGAATGTTAAGAGCTTTTTTTCCCCTTTTTTGCAATGCTGTTGCTATTTTGAGAGTAACGTTCAGGCATGAATTCTAAAGGTCATTTTCATCACATTTCACATTCTGGGGAAACACACAGTCGATGGATACTTCAAAGCGTTAGTTGATAATAATCGTTCGCAGAACATTATAATGGAGCTTAGGAACCTTCATAGATATGATAGAAAATCGGGTGAGCCTCACTAGTCATCGTTAGACCAGGCATATTCCTAAGGTTTACTATTCGCAGTTCCTTCTGTCTTATAACTGTGCTAGGGTAGGTAGAGGAATTTAAAAATAAAACATAAATAAATAAATAAATAAATAAATAAATAGGACAAAAAGAATCAGCAGCTATATATAACTATAAAAACCTGGAGCCTGCAGTGAGAGTACTATTTCTATCCATACGTACCTCAAATGAGCCCGGCACATGGCCGGAGGTCTTGCAAATAACTTGTGAAAACGTTATTCGTGTAACAGCACAGTGGTTGGTTCCAATCTTAACTGTGGTTTGTCCAGCGGTTGGATCAAACCCGCTGCCTTTAATTGACAGCTCCGTTCCACCCATGATGCTCCCTTCAGTTGGTGTTATACTCGACACGATGGCGAGGCTGTCAACCACCGAGGACGCTCCAGCTTCAAACAAGGCGAACCCTTGTCCAGCCACAAGGATTTTCAAATCGTGTTTTCCAGTCACTACAGAGCCCACCCGACACGAGGCCGAATACAGAGATGACGACGTTACTGCACACGAAGTGTTACCGATCTTTATGTCCAAGTCAGATGTTCTGCTCGGAAGTCCCGAACCGTATATACGAATGATGTTATCGATGCCGACAATTGCCGAGGGTGTTACGGAGTCTACCTTCGGTGTCTCAGAAGCTGAATGAGTGAAAGAACAGCCGACACTGGAATCACACTTGCTCTCCATACCACTGACTTTTAGAACGACAGCAAATGCTCCTGATGCATTCTTCCCGGCTGTTTTACACTGAACTTGATTGTAAGAAGTGGAGAGAAGTTTACACGGACCTCCAGCAATTTGTATATCAATCTGATTGCGGTCAGAAGAAAAGCCATCGCCTTTGATTGTAAGAATCGTTCCGCCCATCAGAGAGCCCGTCTGTGGAGACATGGATCGGATGGATGGCTGGAGCGTGAACGAAGCGTTTACACTATGTGCTATCTCAATGGCGGCAGAACCTCTGTTGTTCACGAGCACGGAAACACCATGCGATATACCTGAGAAAACAGGGAAGAAACAGACTGAAATCAATACCATTTACTTTAAAGGCAATTTTCACCAGGTCACTGATCTGGGAATGAATTTATGAAAGTCATATATTTGAACACGTGAACGATCATCGCAGTTATGAACACTACTTAAGAAGTAGTGAAAATATAGCATGAAAAAAATTCAGGACTTTTTTCAAGCTTTATTTCTTATGTGATTTTCTTAAATTCATTCTCACTTATTCATGACTCACGTGTATATTACGAACCAACTAAATGACCAGTTCCCAGTTGGCTTGTTAGTTCAGTTGGTAGAGAACTGCATCGGTATCGGAGAGGTCGTGGGTTCGAATCCCGTACAAGCCTGAATTTTTTTCAGGCTTTATTTTCACTACTGCTTAAGTAGTGTTCATAACTGCGATGATCGTTCACGTGTTCAGGTCACTGATCTGTTTGAAAAACCTTAAAATTGTCTTTTTACTAGTTTCCACGTTGTTTTATAGTTTCCCAACTTTGCTCTTGTTTCAGTTTTCATGTTATTCCAAACTGACACCCAAATGAAGGTATCAAATCATTCATCCGCATTGACTGGTTATGAATTGCCACACGGCTACTTCCTTCGATGTAATACTACTATTGTCCCGAGGTCTAACGAGCAGAAAAATGTTCTTTGTTAACAGCCGAATACGCAATGGTTTTCTTGAACCTTAAATGCGAGACACCAGGACTGTACTATAAGCAATGTCCCTTGTACACAATGCAATCTTACCTGGAGGCAATTGCTTTCCTGTAGAAACCATGCAAGTGATTTCATTCTCTGAGGAAGTTTGAACTACACAGTCATGTGACCCGATTTTCACTTTGTTCATACATGTGTTGTCTCCAAAGCCTTTGCCTTTTATGGTCAGAACAGTTGCATTTGTTCCGCTGTTCGGACTAATCGCCGTTACTTCCGGCGTACTGCACCTCCAAAAGGTAAAACGTGAAGACGACTGGTTGCTTGATAACGGATCGACAACAGCGCAGTTTGGGATCGCATTGGTCACGCCTGACTGACAATTACTGGAACTAGAATCTGAATGGCTGGCAACAGATCCGTTGTAAGGAGCAATAACCCCTCCTACTCGCACCTTAACGTCAAGGGACTTGCTCTTCAGATCGTTAACAATGACTCTTCCTTTCATGATGATAGCCCCATAAGGGTCTACTGCTCCGCTGGAGTAGAAATAAGTCCCAACCAGGTTAAACTGTTGAGTGAAATTACCATTTCCACTGCGGGCACTCTTGAACCCCTTCCCATCATACAACGTGGTCGTCGAGTCACGTGTCTGCTGCACGCCATAGCTCAGTCCTGACATCTCAGGGCTGACCCACTTCCACTGAAATATAAATAGATTCCTAAAGTTTAGTTTTTCTTGACACTTATTCTTGTGACGAAAACAGCTCGCTCGAGCTCCCTTTGAAGATGCGTTGGACGGACTCGCAAAATTAGTCACTTAATACAGCGAAGATGGCTTCTTTTTCACAGCCACTCTTTCGCAAAATCATTCAGAAACAGCAACTTATCAATACAATAAACGACCACTTTCATATCATCTACCGATCAGTTGATCTAAATTAAACCTTTGATTTGAAGCCACTGTTTAAATTGCAGACAGTGACTTTGCTAAGCGTGTCAGCATGAAATCTCTAAATTTGTTAAATTCACGTGGCTGCTACTTAGTCTTGTACCCAGACCACCCACAAAGTAGGATCTGGGTACGAGATTAGTTACTACTTTAAACGTGCAAGTATGAATTTGTGTATTAGTGGAAACCAGACGGACGCTCGTTGTAGGTGCAAGTTGCAAAATAAGTCAACACTGAAGAATATTAAAGAAGACAATGCTAATATTAACGTAACATATGGACTTTCTTTTGTTGCCAAACGGTGAAATTCTCGACAGCACCCTGCAGTCTTAATCTGCTAGTTTGATGAAATCAAACACAGGTTCTCACTGGTGCATCCTATTTGCATGAAACTCGCACAACTTTCCGGAGTTACTAGCGGTTGCATTCTTTTGTATACCTTTCTGATCACGGTAATGTATCAGTCAATTCCAAAAGCGCCCATCCCCCCCCCCCCGGGCATACCCCGGGTATTTGATCCGAAATTTGTCCCGCACGGTGGGGCATTTGACAATCGGCTAAACATTGGTCGGCGGTCGCCAGCTAAATAGCCTCCCACGCAGTCGTTTTTAGGGGACTCGTATTTCATCTCCTCCCCACTAACGCCTGCTTACCCGAAGCCAACATTCCTTTCCCGCCGCTTAGCCAATCACATTTTACCTACTAAATTCTGGAAGGTTGACCTTGACCTCAGGACGCTTTTCGCGGGATAGTTGCAAAGACAGAGCTTGAGCAAGCTCTGATCACTGTGTGCTCTACGTTCAAAATTTCCTGTTGAAATGTTTATCAACTGGCTTGAATTTATGAATTTGTGAGAGGAAATAGCGATAATATTTTCGTCAATATGCCGATTAGTTACGGAAAGTCGCTTATTTATCAAGCAAGCTTCGCCTTCAATCTTTGATATCCTCGCCGCTGGTCATGTTGTAGCTGTTGTGTCACCTCTCGTAAATTTGATGAAGGGCCAAGTCAGTTATTTAAGAAGTATTGGCGTATCTTCGGTTAGTCTGAGTGATTTGGAGGAAGGAATCTTTGCCATCGGTAGACCATAGCGTGCAGTGGATCGAACGAGCTTCTAAATACTAAACTGCGTAATTTTACCGTCCACTTCTCGTGAACTGAAGAAAAAAGTACGAATTGGCGCAGTCTATGTCATCGGTGTTTGATAACTTCTGACCGCTTCTCCAGAACGTTTTGGGGTCGCTGTGCGGGCGAATTTCATCTGATTTAATGCGAGACCATGAGAGATCGAGCTTTCTTGTTGTACCATGTGTGATAATCCAGTGGGTAATTTCACGTCGGTCTACTCCTTGTTTGATCGACTGATGAAATGCTTCAGATTTCTAACTTGGTCATGTCTAAATTCTTATTCGCTTTTTCAGATTTTGAAAGTCTCTTGTAACACATCGTATTACTCAAAAACAAATCGGCTCGAGCGCTTTGATGCGTTTACAAATTCGCGAGAGAAAGAAGCACGCATAAGGATTAATTTTACTTGTCATCGCTGGACAGTTGCTCGATCGTGATTGGCTAGGATGCCCGCAAGTCAAACAATGGGAAAGGAATGTTGGATTCGGGTAAGCAGGCGTTTGTGGGGAGGAGGTGAAATACGATTCCCCTAAAAACGACTGCGTGGGAGGCTACCAGCTAAAGGGTTTCACACATCTTTCACGCGCAAATATTCATTCATTCACCACGAGAGCCGCTTCGCTCCCTTCACTTCAAGATTTCGCGTAGGTTTTCCGTTGTTTACTAAATATACAGTTGATATGCCTTTATTCAAAACTTGGAGTGCCGACAAAAGAGATCGGAAAAGAGTTTTGGCGCACAAGTTTTCGGATTTGGTTTGAAAAAGGTAAGCGACTTTACAATAAAATATTCATTATGAGCGAGGAGCGTGCCAAAATGCTTCATGCAACGAGTGATTTGCTATAGATTTACAATTGATTTGCCCCTTTTGAGGCCCTGACAGTGGGGCATTTGACCGTCTAAACTGGAAACACAGCGGGGCATCTGATCAAAAATTTTGGAATTGACTGATACATAATAATGGTTTGAATTGCCAAAAGACTGAGGTCAGAGGAAAGCAGCGCTATGTTGCATCACGTTCTTCTACAATTATAACATGGTTCCTAAAAGAACGCTTTCTATGTTATTCAAACCAAATCATTCACCTGAACGAAGTCTCCAACGTTGATGATAACAGTCCGTGGATTCCATGCGTAACCCAGGCCATACTCTGAGAAGGAAAGAAGACTTACTGTAGGCTTAGTGATCAGAATTTCACGACTAAAAAGATGTTATTAAGCTACTTTTAGATTGCGGTAAAAAATCCTGAGAAGTTGGAACACGCTATAAAGTGTTCATTGAAAGAACAGTGTTTATCAATCTAACACCGAAGTGCCTGTGAATGACAATTTTTAGCGAGTTTTCCTTTGTTCCAAAAAGGAAAAGACAACCGTCCGCACGCAATATCAGCGAACACAAAACGTTGTTTACAGTTGTTAGCTGAAGGTGATAACAAACACTCATTCCCCTCACTCCCAGTGCAATACACTTACAGTACAACTAATTCTATTGAGATAGACGATGAACTTAAAAAGATTTTTTTTTGTTTTTCCTATGTTTTGTGTTTTTATTGCTTGCATTATTGCGGGCAGAGTATTACCTGGGTGAACTCCAGTGTTGTCCACAGTGTGAACAGAAGAAGAAGCCTCCGTTTTACACAAAATCTCAGTGCTTCTGCTCGACAGGATCTTACAAGGAACATTGCCAATATCAACAACATTTGCTGATGTGTTATCGCCGAATCCACGGCCAGTCAAATTGACGATAGTGCCTCCGAATATGGAGCCGTGTCTAGGTGAAATGTTAGTCACTTCTAGGACATATTGGAACTGCGGAGGTCTGGACACCGAACTAGCAAAGACCGCATAACCCTTTCCACTTACGGATACTAAAACGTCATATACACCAGGATCATTTGCCGGTGTTATGCACTTCATAATCTGGTCATGTTGAAAGGTTACGGTGCACGAATTAGGGCCTATCTTGACGTTCGCTTGTGAAACCCCCAAACCGCTCCCTTGAATCACTAACTCTTCTCCTCCGCCCACGCTGCCTTCCGAGATACTAAGCGACGAAATTACAGGAGTCAAGCCTTGGTCGTACGTGAAAGAGTTGAACAATGACCCAACTTCACTCCCAACCGTGACTTCGACGCTGGCGTTAGCCGCACCGTGGGATGACGTGACACACAGGATTTCGGTCACGCTGGAGTTGATTATGTTGCAGATGGCGCCACCAATAGTTACTCTACTGTCGTTCGATGTCACGCCGAATCCATTTCCTTTAATAAAAACGAGCGTTCCTCCTCCAGTGCTTCCCCGGGATGGCTGTAATTTGCCGACACTGACTTCATAAGTGAAGAAAATTTTTCCACCCGAGTGCTTAGCATAACCCCTGTTACCGATTTTCACGACAACATCATGGGATCCACCGATTGAATGGCCAGCGTTGCACTCAATAGTGGTTAGATTAGATCTTGTCACCTGACAAACGTTTCCACCAATAGTAACGTTCACTTCCGCTGCGTTAGAACTAAAGTCACTTCCGGTAAGTGTTATCTCCGTCCCAGAGGGCCCCTTCTGAGGGGATATCGAAGTAAGAGATGGTGTAAAAGACGAGGAAAGTATGAAAGAACAGTTTCTCGTAGAGCAGCTAGATGGAATGTTGTTCATCGTAACTGTGACCTGTATGAAACATAAGAATCAAGCATTAGTTTTAGGAATTATATTTCTCTTACTTTCCTGTTCATAACAAAACAAAAGTGAAGAGCTGAATCACATAGACCTTGTATCAGTACTGTAGCCTATCACGTTGTTGTAGTGACCGGCAAATTAACACTTGTTTCTCGTTAACAGCCTGCACTTGTAAGTTTAAAGTCCCTAAACAGACAAGGAGATATAGGAAGTAGCTGTGGCTTTTGGCAAAGTTTTATGCGATCCAGAGTTTTACAATATGGTCATCCTTACTTGGAGCTTTAGTGCAAGGATGCTTCGACTCTTCTCCAAAGCGTTTTGCGTCTCTGAACAACACTAGACAAGGGTAGACGTTCCCTAGATGCCCAGAAATTACCTTAAAATGCCTTCCGTTATACATGTCATACTTTGATGTAAAACGTTTTTATGCAAGCAAAAGTAAAAGCTATGCTCAACCTGTGGTTTGCTTTCAGCTACTCTCAGCATATCTCCAGGTATCGGCCTTAAAAACAATCCGCCATCTTCGATTGTACTGGCTTTGATTGACACCTTGTTACCAGTTAGTCCTGTTCCATTCACTGCTATAGTCGGCTGGTCGCCTCCAGTAGTCGCCCACTCCACTGTCCAGTTATAGGACGCGCATGTACCAACGCGACTGACGCTGACCTTGCCGATGTTGAATTTGCTTTCGAGAATGGACTTCAGTCCGTCCGAAGATACGTTAGCAGGGATATCTTAGAAGAGTATAATACAGAAAAGATGATTTGGTGTTATGCTTGGAAAGAGCTCTCGAATGTAAAAAAATAATTATATAAATAAGACCCCACGATTGGTGTATTTCGTTTCATTGTAAATGGTTTGAGCCCAGGGGTCATATCAAAACTTAAGAAGCACTAACGCCCGAGTGAGTGTATTCCCGAGAAGCACTGATGAAATTGGCTGACGTTTCGACAACCTGAAGTCATCATCGGAGTCAAGTGAGTTGTGTAATGTCAATAGCTATAGATGATGTAAAGTCTCTGAATGCTGACTTGATTGGTCAAGTAAGTAGTGACGTTATTGTTGTATCGTCTATATGCCTAGTGCTGCTATACGCGGCTATAACAACGTGCATTATTTGGTGGAATCATTCTCCAGATCAAAAAACATTCAAAGCTTGGACTAGTTTAAGGCTGACCAGTTTTAAGTGCTGTAGATGTAGCTTCAAAGCCATCCATAAAAAAAACAACATCTTTATAACTAATGCCTTGCAAATTACCTCTAATGCTCTCGTTTTCCAGGTACAGGTCAAACGATCCACCAATTGCAGGAGTCGCAGCTTGTTTACGTGATATCAATATGTTTGCTCTCTCCGTTCCGTTAATTGGTTGAAAGATTGCCTGACCAGATGAGGTGTTACCGCTGACTGCTTTTGCATTAGCAATCTGTAATAGCTCGATCCCAGTTCCACAGGAGGCAGGCGTCAGTGAGACGGACCACACACTCGGTCCCAATTTTTGAACGCTCACAGATTCGATGATGTTACCGCCGGGCTGGGCAGCATGAAGAAGTCTTTTTACTAAAAACAAAACAAACCAAACAGGAAGGGGATAATCTAGAAATACGATGTTCATAAAAATTAACTTAGCGAAACGTTAGATATTAAAGAATAAATAGATGTCCTTTTAGTATCTCCTTTAAAATTCATTTCTGTTTGATGACTTATTCAAACAAACTAAACTACAAAATTAAATAAATGGCAAACAACTAAAACCTGGCGAAAAATTTTTTTTGTCTCTAGTTGAAGAACGTATTTTTATGGCTTTAATTTAGTGACTTTTCACCTTAAACATTTTTGCTCTTGTACATACTGCCTTACAGTGAGGGCACTGGAAAGAAACACCGAAACATGGAAATAACCTCCCATTTCCAGGGGTAATAAATGAGTTATGGCAAAGTTTTACATAAGAGCACCGAAATATGTTTATTCATAAGGTTTCTTAGAGAGAATGATAAAGCACGTCGGAAATTGACAATTAATTCTGACACGGCATTCATGTAAAACAGGCTTTAATTTAGTTTACCTTTCTTTGATAGTTAGCACTATTTTAAATTTTAGAAGATTAATCTGTACACATAGTGTTTCGCAATACTTGTAGCTTTTATATTAAATTGTTAATGCCTAATGTATTTACCGTGTTTTTAAATAAAGATGATGATTAAGTACTCCTAATTTCTTCACGTAGCTTTGTTGAGACTGTTGGTCATCCATTAACCAATCAACCATCGGAGATAGTTGTCAAGCAACCAATCAATCAAGCTTAATTAGTGGCCTTTTCGGTGATCTCCTGGAACTTACTTATGAATTATTATTCACTGATCCTAAACAAAACATATGTTTCGCCCTATGTCTATGAAAACCTCCCCAATACAGCATCCCTCCAGATGACAATCATGGACAGAAGTGTTGATGCACACATCTGAGCAAAATAAATGCTCTCTATCAGCGTCCTTCTGTAATTAAAAAAATCTTTTTTTTGTCGATAGCCAACCCCCTCCCCCCCCCCCCCATTCCCCTTTTCAATGAAATACGCTCCGTGGACACTGTCACGTGGTTACAACATTAAAATGGGGAGAGGGGGTCGAAATGTGAGAATTTGAGATTGGAAACTAACGCTTTAAACATGATTGTCCTTGTGAATTCTAATTCACCGATCAAAAAAAAAACATATGTTTTGCCGTCTCTCTATGAAAACCTACCCAGTACAGCATCCCTCCAGATGAAAATATCGTCAACATAAAGATCCAGTCCTGAAACGCGCGTCAAGCTGATGCGTTCCACGTACATTGTATAGCGCGAGTCAGCCTTAGTGTTAAGATACACATCTTGTAAGACCTGATCATGGACATTGATGCACAGTAAACGCCACTTCCCATCCGTGATAGTGATAACTTTGTACCGACGCCAAGACCGCTGGTTAGTGCCAGATTTGTCCGTGTATGAGATCAGAAAACTGATGGTGTCTTTCATTTTTCCTTTGTACGAAAAGCACAACTGCAAAAAATCAAATATTGAGTTGAACTGATTGAGAAAGAGACCAACTTTCTAGCACATACCATAAAAGCTCTATTAAGACTCCCCTCTCTAATAACCCCCCGTTTGGAAGTCCGTTTTTGTTATAAGCCCACCTTCTCTAATAACCCCGCCACCCCCCACCCCCCCCCCCCCCCTTTGGGACATGAGATTTCGCAATTAGTCCCTCCTATTCTCTCTTACAAAATCCACTTCATGCGGCCCAGTTGGTTTGACTTTAAACAAATACACACTCAAACACATAATACTCTTTGCCATGTTGTTTGCTGTTCTTTATTAAACAATAAAGTACTACTGCAGTTGGCTGAGTTTTGTACAAAACCTGTTTTAAGTCGAAAACGGCGTGTTTAAGGTTTGAAATAAGCCCCAGCCCCCACCCCCCTCTATTAAGATAAGATAAGATAACTTTATTTTAACACGGTAAAATTCATCAGTAAAAATTTTACAAAATGCTATGCCTAATTACAACTTTGTCTAGGAATTAATTACTAAAAATAAACTGCTTTACATGAATGCCGTGTCTGAGAAAAGAGCACAAGAGCTAAGTTTATAAAGGAAAGTGTCAAGGGACTCTGCTTGCCGTACATCATAAGGTAAGCTATTCCACAGTACCGCACCGCTATAGCTTAAACTGTTTTTTGAGAAAATTAGTGCGGGGTCATGGAACAGTACGTTTGTTCACAGAGTCTCTCAGAGAATAGCTTACATCATTTCGTAATGTAAATAGATTGTTTAGATAGGCGGGAGTGAGACCATGTAGAGACTTAAATACCGTTATGACTTTCTGCATCTGCCCCCTATCTAATACGTCCCCCGTTAATGAGACCTGAAATTAAATCAGCCCCCCGGGGGCTTAATAGAGCTTTTACGGTAAAAAAAAAAGATGTTTCAATACTTTACAAGAACGACCTGCTATTTATAAGTTGTTGGCTGGAAGGTTTGGAAGTCCATCCTAGAAAATCACTTTTAATGCCAAATCAGGAAAACTCCGTGATTGCAAGTTTTGAATTCAAAACGCCAAAACCGAAACGCCAAAAACTGTGTCGAGGAAAATACGATAACTTTGAGTTTCAACTTTATTGGTGATAATAATGTGCAGAGAATGTGACGTGAAGATGAGAATTTAAATTCAGTAACCGCGTAGCTCTTCCAGACCTCTATTTTCATTGGGTCCTATGACCTGTAGCTTCTTTTGTTATCAGGGCTAGAGGTATTGTTTCTGTTGTATCATTTATTGTTTCTTCCTCCAATCACAGACCGCGTCTTGAATCTCCGACTTTCCCTATACATTATGTTTATTAAAAATAAAATCAATGAGGTACGAACCTGTTTGTATCTTGCAACATCGTATCCTTTCAGCGTTCTTCCCCACTGGTCTTTCGTCTGACCACCGTAGAAGAGATATCGAGGATTCTTCATGGAAAATCGCCCGCAGTTAGGACGCGATTTAAATACTCTATCTCCCCCTTCAGGACCCTGGGGACTACTCTCAAATCCATTGTAATAGTACGCGCGCAATGGTGGAGTCTGGTAACTACAATACCATTCCGTCATGTTTTGCAGTTGTTCTTTGATGACGTCTTCTGATGCATTGATGTGAATGTTGTTTGACGTTCTTCCAGCCATTGAAAGCTTGAACCAGTAGTTACCAGGGGTCCCTGGTTGAAACCAGAAAAAAGTAACCTTTCGATGAAGAGTCTTTCACACCAGACCAAATTACCCCCTCCCTCAGCAGCTTAAGGACGATGCCTCCTTTTGCTAGTGCGCATTCGTTCTGCGCACCACGCAACCATCTTATCTTGCGCGATTACTCGCACGATTTCCTCAGAAGATTGTTTGTTTTGATGGTTATCGTTTTTTTGTAAGCTCTTGATTTAGCGGATAGTTTTACAGGATTGGCAACAGGCTGTTTACACCAAAAACCCGTAAACGAAAGCGTTATTGTGGTGTGTTTTACGAAATTACGCTGAATTAAAGAAAAGCAAGTGAAGAGAAGTGGCAAATAATATAAGACTTAAGCTTAAATCAAAACATATCGCTGTATAAAGTGATTCAAATGAATCGCTTAAAAAAGTTATGTGCTACACATAACGGTTTAATACACAACAAATCCGTTTCGGTTTTATTGTTTTATTTTATTGCTGTTTCAACAATAATAAAAAGAAAGATGTTTTCATCGAACGTAAGATATAACATAACACGATTTATTTTTTTCTGAAGCATCTCAGCGGGCCGGAATCCTAAATCCTTGAATCTGATTGGCTAATAATGGGCTATTAGCCGGTCCAGCTTTTTTCCATCCGGACCGGGCAAGCCGGTCCGGAATTGGCGGGAAATGTTGAAGTAAAATTACTTTACTACAGCCCGACGAAACGTTGGATTTTCCTCTTAAAATACAAATTTTCGCCTACAAAACTTTGCAAAGCGAAAGGAAAACATCAGCAATGGATTAAAAGTCCTGGTTATTTCTCAAAAAGGCGAGTATTCACTTGATTTTGTTGACAACACTGAGCTGGTTTGCTGTTTTTCGAGTTGTTTTGTTTCTCTTTTGAGCTCAGTTTTTCGGTTGACATCCGTTATTTTCTTTGGAGTTCTATTTTCTGATCTCGTTCCATTTTGCTTCATTTAAGAAAATATGATTCGTAGCCAGAAAATGCTATGGTCAAACATACACATCGCAACGCTGTCCAATTTGCATGAACTAATGTCAACACGTTTTTCTTGCGTAGTTTTCTTATTTTAGCATTGATTTGTGAAGTTCTTTTGAAGAATAACGAAGATTAATGCTTGAAAAATAAGATATGAAGGAAGAGACTGAGATGTTTAAGTATTTTTCACTTAAGGTATTCCTCGTGTTTTACGAACTTTCGTTGACACCGAATTTGAAAGTGTGATTTCATTGTCAACAAGACAAAGCATTAAATATATTTGTGTGAATTTTTCAAAGATCATTGTTTAGTTTGTTTAATTTATCTCTCTGTGCTTGCTATGAAATGTCACTGTCTGTTTATTATATTTGTTGCTCCAAGATATATTTGAAGTTTTGTTTTATCGTTAGTCTACCATTTTTCTCTGAGATTTGTTGACGGCCTTTTTATAAGCTAAATTTAAACTGTGACAGTGCGACGAACCGCGCGTAGAGAGACTTTTTCCACACCAGTTTTCCTTGTTCATCTTCAGAAAAAAAAAACACAGCAGAAAAAAATAAATCTTTTATTCACCGGCTTAGGTCGGTCCGTATAGGGAAAAACTGTGCCCTCGGTCTTGGTTTTTCCCTATACGGACCTCCCAGCAGGTGAATAACATATATGTCTTACCTTCGTAACTGATGAAAAGCTTGAACTTAATTGGCCTGAACAACGGACTGCGAAAATCAGAAGCAAGGAATCACGACTGCTGGCTCTCAAACTGCGTAGTTTTTATGCATTTCAAAACTCCTTCCAGAAAGATAATACAACCACAAGAAACAACTGCGAAAGTAATTGACAAAACTACAAAACGTGAACTTACGTACGTGTTTGTCTTCCACTTCGCCAGAGCCTAAAAGGGCAAGTTATACTGGAAAAAAAACTTTGAAATTTACGCAAAATGCACATCTCAAAACGTCTTCGACTTTGCTCTTAGCATTCAAAGCCATCTTCATTGAAAAAATGTCCTCTAATTCCCGAAGAATCAAGAAAACTTTTTGTTCCAGCATGTGTCGCCATACCGGATATCCCAGCATGCCCAAGGAAAAGACATGCAAATATTTCACTTACTAGGGAGGGGGTAGAGCAAAAATTGTCTCAAGCCCCCAAAACAGCGCCTTAAAAGTAGAAAATAACCAATTTAGCTCTAAAAAACGCACGGTGACCCCCACTTTTTACCTCACAAAACGAAAGTGGTAAGCCTACTCAACACATGGTGATTTTTCGTAGTTCGCAAAATATATTTAGCCTGTGTTTTTGCTCAACTAAAAGGGAGCAGTCAGGGCCAAAAATGCCTCCAATGCAATGATTTTGTAATAAATACCACATAAAAAGTAGTTTTTATATCACCAGTTGTTATGTGTTTCAAAGCTTGTGGTTTGTTGTTGCCTTGGTATATGTAAACAGGAATTCTAAGGAAATGTTCAGAGAAATATTTCTTCTTTTCTTTTTTGCGAAAAAAATACTAAGTCTCTATTTTTTGCAGCTTTGGACTTAATTATCTCTGAAAAATGCATGGTTGCCCCCAATTCTCTTTTCAATTTTCGTTAGCCCTTACCAACATCTACATTTTAGCATAGTGATAATCGGCGGAAAAATATCTTCGTATTAGGAGGCACCGTCCTTAAGTTCCCCTAGCAACGGTAAAGGCGTTCAGTTCATTTGCGGTAACTGTATTGCATTTTCCTATTTTCGCAGCTGACCAATTTTTACTCAACAAGAGAACAAAAACTACCACCCTTCAAGACGCCATCCTTTTTCTCAATCTGGTCCATAAACAACAAGGTTTAAGAAATTTTGAAAGTTAGATGTGACTAAAATCCTGTATCCGTACCCGAGGATATAATCATGTTGACGGTATTCAATTTCCTAATACCGTTAAGTCGCCCCCTTCCCCCTTCTTTCAAGGTCATGCGTACCTTTCTGTAAGCGCGTGATTTTAACAGCCGTTGTATTGGAAGTTGAAGAACTGTTCATCAGCATTTGCGTAAGTTCAGGTTTCTCAAAATAGAAAGTGACTCTGTAGACAGTAGCGTTGCTTCCGGTGATCACTTCTGTTACGTTGACGTATCCTTGCGTCTTGACGCTTGTAAGATGGTTGAGTGCACGGTGAAGGTTGTCAGCGGTCTTGTTATTCAGTGCCACAGGCGCAATGCTCACTCCACCATAAGTAACAGAAAATACATCTGTGCAAACAGTATTGTTTTCTGTTGAACAAGAAAACAAAACAAAAAATAGACAACAAGTTGGGGTGAGCGCTATTCAAATTAACTAGCTTTGGAGGCAAAATTTGAGGCATTGCATGGGGTGTTTCATTTCAGTGGTACCGAGATATACATTGTAAACTATAGTTGACACATTAAAAATAAAAGTCATACAGTTAAAAGAGTTCATCGGCTGAACATAATTCGGCAAAAAAGTTTCGCGCACAAATTTCAAAACAACACAGTAAAAAGTACTCTTTTCAATAAAACCATACTGGCTAAATTCCACGAAAAAATCTCTGATCTACTTACCTTCAGCGTCTATACATGGCATCACCGCGACTTCCTGAACTTCAAACTTCCTTCCATTATCCCAGCTGGTTATATTGATCACCTACAAAATTAACAATTCGAAAAAAGTTAACAATTCAGGCAAGTCCGCAACGAAACGACGAAACCAAAAGAGAAAGCGGAGAGAAAGTGGTAATGTCCAGTTGGTAGCTATAGTGTTCTCTGTCGCTTTATCCTACAGAAAGAAAACAGATGTCAAAGAAAACATAACTACAGTGTCAGCGAAAACGAAACAACTTGAATCAACAAGATTTCAAACACGACGATTCATCGTTGTGGTTATCGCAGCCTGGGAAGCGCAATGACTCCATCAAACGAACCGTTCTTTGTGTGTTCGTTTATTTTTTTGTTGGTTGCTTTTTCTAGGCATACTGCAATTTTGTCAATAAAAACGAGTTGATAGCGAAGGGAAATTCTCGCGTTCTATCATTGGTTCAGGTACTCTTCAAATCTTTGTCTTAGTGTTATACGTTGACTGAATCTGTTGTTGGCAGAGTTATCGTCCTTGATCGAAGGGTTTTTCTCCAGTGAACAGAATTTCGTCTAACATGGACAAACCAGCATTTCTATATTTCAGCTTGATCAGGATCTGGAAGGCCTTCATGACAACCATCTTATTTCGTACTCGCTTGTCCAACTCCTATTCCACAAGGCCTTATCATAGCGCAGTTCAAGAAAGTAAATTATGCCAAGATCGAACCTTCCTTCTTTTTTTAATGAAATCAAGAAGAGCTTGGAAAAAAATTGACAACTTACATGGCAATAGGATATAATTACTTAAGAACGAAAAGAAAACCGATATTTTTCCCACTCACCTGTATTTCTGGATATTTTACTGAACTCATTCGAATTTCTTGCTTCTCGTTGACCGCCGAACCAATCTGTGAGTTCACATAACGAGTTTTTTCCAGCTTCACTCCAATTTTCATATGACTACCTCCGCTATCTTGCACGTGTAGGGCCTCAATGTAATAAGGCTTTCCTTTATTCAGAGAGAAAACGGCTGACTTCTGTTCAGGGAAAGAAGTCCAGCTTGTGGTTGGCTTGACGCAAGAAGCGATTCTCGTCTGCAAAATAGATTAAAGGATATAGGCTTTATAAGATTAGCGAAGTGAAAGTTTAATTTCCTGATTTTCAATTCACAAACACAGTTCATCTTCTCCGTTCAGTTCCACCTCGAACAGTGTTAGCAACCTTACCTTACAAGCAGCCGACTCGTTCATACTCAAGTACAACTCAGCCTGATCGTCCGCCTGAATGTAAAAGGTGTAGTTATTGTCTGAAGGGGGGACAAAGAATCCCCGGAGCCTTTCACTGAATGACGTGGATTCACCGAAAGAGGACTGGGTCGGAGAGCTGGACTCGATTATCACCTCCGAGTGGTAGTATGGGGCGGTCCTACTCAATTCCCCAACTGCCGACACAGAAGACGGTTTCGTGTTTGTCCATACTTCGCGTAACAGGCCACGAGCCCCTGAGAAGGTAAAATATAGTGGTACCATATTTAGGGAATCTTTGAGGATTTTTAATTTCTAATCTCTACACAGGACAAAGCAATAAAGATCTCTTAAAAAATGAACAGACTTGCAAGGGCTAGTCAGTGAGGAACTGGCTTATAATTCGCTAAGCAACTAAATTATATTTCAAATATAATTTAGTTGCTTAGCGAATCCACTTTCTCTGATGTAACAAATCCTGCAAACACCGATAGTCACTACTCGAAGGCATTTCAAAAGATCAACTTGTACCTGCAGCAGATTAACCTATTTGTAAAACCCCGCATGCTACAATGTCTCACCTGGATAGACGTCATTATTATCTGACACAGGTGGAGCTTCACTAGTTTGACATTTGATGACGTCATTTGCTACAGACACTATTTCACAGGGTACTCCTGAATGAGAGAGAAAAAACAACATGTAAGATAAAACAATGTCTTATTAATATTAATATTACCGCAGGAGCTTGCAATTCGGTTATTTTATCGGGCCAAAAGAGTAGTCCGCTCTTCAATCCGATTTCTGTAGGAAACCTTTAACAATAAAAGTTACAGCACGCACGAGAGAGTTCCACAATACCTGCCACTAGGACTGAGACGGTTTTGGCATGTTTATCGAAACCTTTTCCTCTTATGGTGAGAACAGTTCCCCCAGCAATGCTGCCACCGGAGGGACTCACATCTGTGACATCTACACAGAAAAATAAACACTGTTTGAATAAATGAAAAACTAAATTTACTCTAATTTGACAGTTTCAATTGTAATGCGGGCTGTTAGCGGCGTCTACAGTGTTTCTACATACATTCAAGATTCTTCTTCCAGAAGGATCTAAACCCTTTAACCATTCCAGTAGGATCTTACAACGCAATGAAATGGTAATATGGGACGAGAAACTAAACGTTGGCGATTACACGTTTAACAAAACAAACAACAACAACACTGTCTAATATTCTTTAACACTTGAAATTGACTTGTCTTATTTTTCTACTTCACCTTATACTGCTCTCCAATGTAAAGTATCGACTACTGACACTTTTCAAACGACAACAAAAACAAAATTCAGATCGTCCCTATGTAACAAGTAACTTTCCATAACATCTGAAGTGAAAAGGAGTCAGCCAACACTATTTATCAGTAAGCGGCCACGTTACTCCTGATCAGTAATGAGTTATATTTAGGCATATATGATATAGGCGTTACGTTGAGGTTTCATTATTTTCATTAGCTATCACGTGATAGAAATCTCGAGAAAAAAAGACCCAAAAATTGCTTGGAGAAGGAACAAACCATAGCGAGTTTAAGGTGACCAACACCGGTTTCCAGCATTTCTATACTTCCCTGATGGATCATCACTACTAATCTTTACACGTTATTACCTTTACAGTACTATCAAACCAATGCTAAAACATTGATGAACAAGTTCTAATTTTTTTTCAATATAATAGTTACCATACCAAACTGTTAGAAACACCCCAAATTTTAGCTATAAGCAATATTAGCTCAAAACGACCTCGGTGACCCCATTTTTTTGTTAGCGGAAAATAATAGCATAATAAGATACAAATTTTTGTGTAAATTTTAGTAGCGTATTCAGAGCAAAAACGTGAATTTATATTTTTAAAAGATAGTTAATTTTGTCCTAATTATGTTTAACTTGGGCAAAGTAGCATGCAGCACAACTACACAAGTTGGTATATTTCGCTTACCTGCGTGGGTTTGAAAAAGGTAAAGTTTGCCCTGGGAATCAACTGAAATGGTATCTTTAGACATCTGCGACCGGCCATAGCCAGACACTAGAAATGAGGCCCTTTGGGAGCCTACAAAGAAGTGATAAAAGAATAAAGTCCTGTAAAATCCATGCAGGGTATTCGCAAAGTGAAAAAATGGAAAGAGGTACAAGAAGCTACAATCCTTGAAACAGATAGTCATAGAATGAATTGCCCCCCTTCCCTTTTCCGATGTGCCAAAATTGGAACAAAATAGAATTGGATGAGAAGGGCGTTGCAACAAATTGTGTCCGGGATTGTAGGATATCCAGAAAACGGCTTCTGAAAGTACCTTTTCAACAGATGATTTCTCAGTGGCGGTGCGCAGACGCAAATATAAAATAGTGCGGAGAAGGGAAACAAGGAAAATGTATCAATCTTACCTATGAATGTTGAAATAGGTTTGCATTTTATGTACCCCGTCTTCGCGTTTGTATCCTGGAGCAATAAACCATACCTAACATTCATATAAAAATATTAGCAAAGTCACACTTTCAAACAATCTCGTAACCTTAACCTGTATATACTACTTAAGCCGGCAATGATTTCGAATGGTATACCATAATATCTCACGAGTCATTTGTACTTTCTTGGTATACACACGAGCCTCTGCCCTATTAATGCAATGCTGCCCTATTAATGCAATGCTGGATAGGATGGTTAGGCGGAATACCGACGAAAATACAACGGCATTCTTATATTCTAATTGGCTGTATTTGCTATGGTGTGGTATAAATAAATGTATCCAATTGCAACTCGGTTAATATCAATAATTCACACATTATCTAAAAACTCTTAGTTTATGTTGCCAGACATTTTTTTCAAAATTTGCTAAATTTCTTCCCTTGCTTTTTTTCCGTTTGTTCTTGGAACCACTAAAAGTTAAAATGCATAACTGTAACGGCCCTGTTATACAACATCAGCATAAAGTGTAATCAACTTACAGTTCGTGAGTTCCTGGGTGTTTAAGCTCACACAGACCAGCACCCGCATATACTCTGAAAAAAAAAATGGCAACATTGGCTCAACAACTTACTGGTAATTAGCAATCAAAACACCTCCAATTACAATAATTTGCTGAAGACACAGCTTGCATGTCACTGGTTACCTTTCCATAGTGGGCCTGTTGGGGTCAAAACCTTCCTTTTCCATTACTTGATCAGTAACCAACCGTCCTTGTATTGTCAACAATGTGCCTGCAACAAGGAGTTTTGATAACAAACAATACTTTAGTCTAGAGCGGTTTTCAATTGAGTATCGAAAGTAATTCTCGTTTTGCTTTGGTTTTGCATTGCTTCGCTCTGTGATTGGCCAGGAAAACTCGCGCCACTTTCTCAACCAATGAGAAAAAAAACCAAAACCAATCGTGACTTGTACGCGTGTATTTTCCTGTGCTTTGCGCCAGTTACATGTAATTGCTTCGTATTGTGGTTGGCTCATTGCGCTGCTTACTTCGGTTGTGATTGGTCAGGATAATTGCTTTGGTTTTGGTTTTACGACACTCAATTGAAAAGCGCTCTAATTTTAATTTACACCAAACGTGTATTGTAGGGAAACTTTGAACACTGAGGATCTACCTCCCTACATACAGGGTTACTTAAACCACAAGAGTTAGGTTGGACACCAGGGAAGGTCACAGCCATGGTGTATTACGTCCCTAGTGGTTCTTTAACGTCCCACAAGGGGCCTATTGTTTATCGTTCTTATTCAAGAAGACTAGAAAGTCTAACCATTTACAGATGTCATTACAAGGGCAGCACTTTCTCCTTAATTATGAACTTAAAGTGCCTATGAAGCGAAATTTGTTTCACGCTAATTTTAAAGTTTAATCCATAAAACTCAACATTCCAAAATTTGAGGTGCTCTTGATTAAAATCGGCGATTATACAAGCGTTGAAATTGGGCTATTTTGCCCTCAAAAATGGCATTTGAATCCCGCGGCCAAAAAGACACGTGACAATAACTGTGACGTAATTTTGACGTAATTTTGGGGACAAGTATTCCACCTATTTCACTATAATTCATAAGCGCAAACACATTTTTGCACTCAAAATGACGTCACATCATAGAATTTCGCGAATAAACACGACCCAGACCCCTGACCATTTTTTAAGGCAAAATAGCCCAACTTCAAACGCTCGTAAAATCAACAATTTTAATCACAAGCACCTCAAATTTTGAGATTCTTGCGTTTTTAGGGGTAAACTTTAAAATTAGCAAGAAACAAATTTCGCTTAATAGGCACTTTAAATAAAATGGAATGTTCAGTTCGTTGTAGTGAACCGAGCGACATTCAATAATGCAGGCAGCGCGCCTACGCAATTTATTCAGATACCCCTTGTTGGAGTCGTTGACCGTAGCTATCCCAAACACACGAACAACAGTACAAGAGAGGCAGAATCATAGCATTATATAACGTAATACAAGCAGAGCGAGGTATGGACCTTGTGTGCTCTACGCATTATACCATGTGTACCCCGTGAGCCTATATGCTCCTTCCATGAGAACGTTTCAGGCCCGTTTTAAATTTTGGGCTGCCTACAGCTGGTAACCTTTACGTACGTTACCTGTGAGTGAAATGAAATAAGCGAAAAGATATAGAAACCATTCGACTAATAAAACACTCCTAAGAACACAACAAAAATCACTTCAAACACCGGTACCCTTTATTCATTAGTATTCAACTGGAATACAAAATGTTTTGGAACTATACAGCTTTGCATTGGATGAGTACTGCATGAATTTTTGGCATTATGGCCATATTTCAGTGGTACTTAACTTAAAGAAAATCGATGAGAGCTTTTATCAGAAAAGGGATAGTGATGGATTTTAGAATAATCGGAACCCAGCTTGGGCAATCTAAAATTCGATTATTCTTAGTACTACAGCACTGAAAGGCAGAAAAGGGAATTGAATTGCGTGGAGTATTAAAGCAGCGAAACTCAGGAAACTATACTTCAGCATGATCCGTCATCTCTAAAATATGTTTCGTTGAGAACGCATGATTTGCTTTTAGACGATAACCGTTCCTTCCTTACTTATTACGAAACGATAAAAAAACTCCAGCAAAAATATTAAGATCTTCACGAATAAAAAAAGTGATGTCTTTCAAGTCATTTTTTTAAGGGTTGAGAGTTACAGTCGTGTTTAGTTTGGAAAAGAAACTGTTTTGCAATCAATCTGTACTCGACATTGATATCAGTAATAATATAATTAGAATGTTATTTAAAACAACACGCTTCAGTACGTGAAGAAGTGGACGCATGGCTGTGAACGATAAGATAAAACGAAATAATCCCTTTTTAAAACAGATTACGATAACTCATTAGCAAACACTTATATCACAATCCGACCCATGGGGGTGAAAAAAAAGTGGATTAACACTGTCTGGGCTTTTAGTTACTTGTCTAGCTACTTCGGTTACGCAGTACAGTCAATACACGGCAAGCACGAAATGCAGTTTCAGCAAAGCCTTGGTCAAAAGTCGATCGATTTGTTGCAATTAAAACAAATAATCTAGAAGATTGACTCCAGTTGTTACAACAGATCGAAATTTAAAAAGTTCGGCATGTTAGTTTTTCGCCGGCAGAGTTCCGCGATTTTTCCAGTCAGGAATGTACTTCAGCCCCCCGTGACGTCTTGCAAATGGTGCAGGTTGCCCTCAGATTTTGTCTCGATCGAGGTCAGTTTATAATTTTACAATTTTACCCTCACTTCTAATTTCACTAACAGCTCATTGAAAGGGACACTTAGCTTTATTTTGCCATGGCGAAAGGTTTTGTTTTAACAGGTGCCAAAGGCTCATGCAAGTTTTTCAATGCTGATGGACATTCAACAGGGCTGATCCTGGCTGTACGCTTTCATAAAAGATTATGTAGATCGTGTCAAAGAAAGACAAACAAGTGCTCAAAGCACGTATTGCTAGAATTGAATCAACGGCTCTTGAGAAAGTGTCCCGGTTGGCTTTAGTCGCCTCGGAGTGCACTGGAATGGAAAACTAGTACAGCGGAACCGATTTAACGAAGTGCTAATTAAGGGAGGAAGGAAATTTGTTCGTTATATATAGAAGTCCTTTCCCCCCCGCATTTTAAAAGATCGGCCTGAAGAATATCGTACGTTATATAGAGGTCCCTCTGTACTTCCGTTGTTGAACCTTCAGCAAATTTATGTCCCATGGTAAGGCAAATTAGTGCCTTTTCGAATTAAGAACGAATAAGGCCTAGCAAAGATACGAGAAACACATAACGAGCAAAGGTGTTGGAATTCCTAAAAATCTCATTTTCACACATTTACACCAATTTATTTTGCGTCCTCCAGCCATTTCAACATATATGTTTTGAAAGAGTTCAAAGTTTGCTTCATCTGTAATATCAACGTTAATTTCTCATGATCAATTCAGCTGTCTGTAAAAGGGCCTTAAGCCCTTGTGTCCCAAATTGGGAAGATCGGAAACGATCCAGTGTGATTGTTTAGCAATTCTGCCTCCCAGTCATGTATAGCTAATGGAACAACGAAATCTGTTTAAAAAAGATCAATAGCAGATTTTACTAAGAAAAGTGGTTATAGTTTTTACGCACCGGGCAATCCGTATCTCGGGGTTAATGACGTGATTGTAGGAGTCTTTTCTTTGGTGAACTAAAAAGACAAAAGTTGGATTCATTAGTGCAACTTATAACTTGACACAAGGCGACTGTTTGTTCTAAAGTACAAAAATAATACTCTTTTTATTGTCATCATTGTTAAAGTTATCTTGATCTTTATCATTACCAGTATCGTTATTATTGTTGCAGCAGTTATTCAAGTGCCTTTTACTGTACTTTTTGAAGCCGAACGACCACAAAGACTGCCATACTGTTTATTACAAAGGAGTTGTTTTTTTCTGGAGCATGAAGTGATGTAATTCTACCCCAGCCTTCTAACTTGAAGTAACTTTGAAGTACAGAGCTGCACAAAAGCCCTTCTTGATGTATGGTTAGTTTAAATTTCGTAGTGACAATTGAAGGCCCGGATTAAGCAGAAATCATGCTACACAAACTGTAGTTGAAATAAGCAATTCAATCTCCAATACCTTGTAAACGCATTCCTCTCCGCAATATGCGTCCCTATCAGAGTTGTCCAGCCATTTGCCGTCCACCGACACTCTGATGTTATAGCTGTCTTCACCAGACGGAGAAGGCCTTCAAATTAAGAAAAAGTTTTAATATAGAAGTTTCCCCTAAACCTGTTTGGTCTTCATTTAGTCAGTTTCAGCCAGTTCAGCTTACAGTATTCAGTCAAACATTCTATCTTGGTACCTCAAAAGTCCATCGAAGTAAGAAAAATGGGAAATGTCAATTTGGCAGCGAAGGAAAAAACAAAAAACCTTGACCGACCAAGAGAAATGGTTAAATAACTTTCATTTCGGTTTCATTAGAATGACCCGGCACATTTTGAGATTTAATCCACAGACTTCACCACTGTTAAAAAGAAATACGACGCGCCGTAGAGCAAAGTACTGGCTGCCCCACAACTATGCTGTTTAAGCAGTTATATTTTAGGATTTCAACTGAGCTCACGCCCCAACTTTGTTTACAGCATAATAAACAGCGTTAGCACCACAGAAAATACTGCTTAGCAGCTGCAGTTTACTGGAATGACTACACTCGAGGATTTTAAAATAACGTTGTACAGCTTAAGTGAATATGTCAATGATCTCGCACTGAACACTGAACACTACTTAAACAGTAGTGAAAATTAAGCCTGAAAAAATTCAGGCTTGTACGGGATTCGAACCCACGACCTCTGCGATAGCGGTGCAGTGCTTTACCAACCGAGCTAACAAGCCAACTGGGAGCTGGCCATTTTCAGGAATTTCATATAGTTACAGTCATGTATTGCACAGCTAATTAATCAAAAACACTCAAAAGAAAGCACTGTGACCTTGCCTTTAAATAAATCGCCACATCTAAGGATTTCATCCTTAGGCAAAAAGCTAAAACAACCTTTTGTAGAAAATTGATGATCAACAACACCATCACAAACCACTGATGGCTTGAACAGCCGTGTAAACTCAACTTGGCAAAATTGAAGACCCCATACATTGATAAGCCAAACGAACATAAAGGAAGTATCTCTCATCGTAAAGGGAAGATCAACTTTCACCTAATAAAACGTTTTATTTTACACGTATTGTTAAAGAAAATGTAGCTTCAAGCGAAAAAAGTGTACACACCTCGTCGTACAAACGATTCGATTCGGCGTTGTGTAATATGTTATGACGTCACAGGGTACCACATGGGCGCGTGAAAATGACACGAGTGTGACATTATTGCCCAATTCCTTTTGATACTGATTGAACTGATTCTGAGAAAATCCTGACAAAAACAAAAAAGAGAAGAAAAAGGTTCTAAAACAGGTTTGGTAAGCTCAACTGACGACAATTTTAGAAATATACGGGTTTGAGTATGGACTCCTCGGTTTGATCAGTTGGATCATTCAAAGAGTAGGGACTGAGGGAGAGGCATTCATGAAGAAGATATATGTCAGTGATTTAAGCTAAGTTGCTGCCTTCTAAATCAACAAAAGTCATGATTTATTTTCTTGAAAGCGCTAGACGCCTATGAATCGAGATCTCTGAGGCAGAGTTTTATTGGGGCCATGATATAAGTGGGATTATGTGAAGATATAATAGGTTTATGTTAACATTTTAATAACGATCTCTTTATCTACGGTTCACACTCTTTTTTTGGCACAGAGTTTAACTGGATAATTCACTTGCTCAAGTCCACCTTTGATGCGCACGATTTAGTCCGAACGACGAAGTGTTACTTAGAAGGCTATCTTCCAAGTCAGTTTAGAACTCAAATCAGTTGTCGTGAGATTTAGAAGAACGGAATCAAAGAAAACATACGTAGCATGCGCGTGAATTCATATATCTGTTGTGATAATTTGTACTGAGTATGCGAGGCCTGCGAGACGGGAAACCAGCATGTTTGCTACACACCTGGACGGCTTTGAACAAAGATTCAAGTCTGCCTTGCCCTGGCGTCAAATTTAGCAATTTGGCTAAGACTTTACGACATGCTTCTTTTTTAAAAAGCCATGCGCCACGGCCTCTCCATAGAGCTAGAGCACCAAATGTCTATGAAACTGGTTAAATTGTGAAAATCTCGAAGTTCAGTTATTGCAGCGATTGTGTACGTAAGTGCGTGCATGTAGTCATGCGTGGCGCCAGTTCGTGCGTGGAAAAAATTGGATTTTACACATTTTCCAACCGCTGATCATAAAATGGTGACCTTGTCAGAAACGGAAACAACCTTGGTGTTTTTGTGATGATTAGAAAGGTCGAGAAGGACGTTTCGCGAGAGGGAGAAGGAGCGCTAGCATTCGAGTCACGATCGGTTTTCAAAGAGAAACTAAGGGTGGCCCGGCTAAGCGATGAGCATCTTATACGTAAATCGTCTGATACTTGGCTCAAACATAAACGTCTTGAGAAGTTCACCAAATCTAAAATGTTTCTACGCCTAATACGTTGCCTAATAACAATTTATAAAATTCAGACTAAGGCAATAAAGTATTTAAAATGTCTGGTTCTCCAAAACTGAAAAACTCAGAAAAATTGAAGAAGTTCAAGCACCCCAATATTTCGAGATTGGTTCGTGGTAAGTTTACAGGGATAATGAAAGTGATGTCGCTATAACCTGTCTCACTACATCTACTTCACCATCGCCGATCGAGGTAGGCAAGCTAATGCGAGTTTTTTCACTTTAATTGATGCGAGCGACGACATTTATTAATGGGTGCTTACTGAAAAAGCTCAGGAAAACTTGGCCATGTTAAACGGAATTGAATAGCTTCTTCAAGAGTAGATTGACCCGGCCATTCCTATCAGTTAATTTGCTTTCAATCGCTTGATTTTCAGCGAAGCCTTTGAAAAAGATTCTCGAAAATTATGTTTCCATTGGACATTAATAGTTGCTGCTGGGCTAATTAAAAGTCTCAGGTAATTTTAGGCTTAATATAAAATCGAAGGGGCTCGAACACCCGGCTGGAAAATATGGAAAACCGATACTACTCTTTAAGGTAGAATTTCAATTTGTTATCCTGTATTAAGTGCTAGTGTTCTATCCTTCTAACGCTAACTATACTTTCTAATGTTAGCTACTTGCAAAAGGAACCTGCTACCTAGAAAATTGAATAAATACTTCCGACACACCTTTTTGCACGAGACATGATTTCATTTTTAACTAAGTGTTCACTCCGATGAAAAAGCGAATGGAAAATGTGTTGTATCTAGATAATGATCAAGAATAGCCCAGACACTTGCCTTCACCAAGGATGGTCAATCGTGTTGCTCCTAACAAACTCCCTGAGCTTGGCATTAGCTTTGTCACTCGTCCACCTACAGTGGTGCAAAGATGGAAAACAACCTCGTTAGCGTTTTCTTACAAATCGTAGTTTGCGAGTGGCAAAATGCGAGCATTAGATAAGCCTGTTCAATATTAATCACTAAATGCAAAGCTCCTAACCCTTACCTTGCACTACGACGAGAAAGACAATAAAAACAAACGTCCCCGCTAGCAGTAGGGCTTTGTTTCGCTCCTTCATTTTAAACGCGCAAGCTTATCTGACTTCCAAGGAATGCACGATTGACTATGCACTCCCACCGAAAATTGGAACTGTCTTCTGCAGATTAAGTTTCTACTGTCCACTTAGATAATGAAATCAATGTTGTACTTCCAAAAGCTGACAACTAATTTGTAGCTCAGTGCACGATTATAAATAGTCCAAGAGAAAAACCGCGCAAAGTTCAACGCCAATTATGCGGTTCTATTATATTGTGAAAAAGATTTCCCTCGCGGCGAAATCAACTATTTCACGCCCTGTCGCGCTACAGTCAATCCTCGGCACTTATTCAAAAGACGTCAAGATATTTCCTGCAGAAGTTTATATACCGTTAGTTTAAATTTGATATTGCTTACGCAGAGATTTAAAATAAAGTCTAGAAATACGAGGAAGTATTTTTATTGGAGTTATAGATAACAAATAAGCTGGTGTGAGTGCCGGTATCATGTCACGTGCTCACTGATATTTTATGGACACCGAGGACATTTTTTGAGTGTCTCGTTAAGAAATGTGGCGTCACGTTTGAATGGCTGACCTCAAGACATAGGAAGTTAGTGAGTCTGAGTTCTACAACATTGCACGTAAAGAAAATAGTAAGTTTTTTGAAGTGGAAAGTTTGCAAACCACACATGTACACATTATGAGATGAGCAAAATGGAATGAAGGACACATTTAATTGCCTAAGATCCCAGTTGACGTAACGTGTTTACAGTAAAAAACAACAGAGATCGCTGACATTTCGTGACGTCACGATCAGGGTATAAAAATATTTCGCAATTTCTGTGGTTTTGAATGCTTAACACGTCCTTAAACTCTACCCTAACATCCTAATTTATTGCCAATGAAACCACATTCTTTCATCACGTCTTGAACGCGACAGAAGATTATCGAAATAGCGACTTTTTAACCTTTTATGAATTGACGTTACCTAAGTTATTCAACATTCCAGAGGGTAAAAAGAGATTGCAGTGTAGTTTACTACATTCTCTGTCAATTTTTGCGGGATTTTTAGCTAGAGGCAAGAGTTGGTCACATGGTTCTTCCAAATATGCAAGATCTTTCGATCTTTCACCTGGAAAGGGCCATGACGGTGCAAGATATCTCCGTCACAGCTGTATAATTATCACGCACTAAGCGGCGTCTTATATTTCACGATATCAGGAACCCACTACATAAAGTTTGGTTCAAGAGTGTCACGAGCTTTTATCTGACTGTAATTGTAAACCTTCGAAATCATCAGTTACATTTTTAAGCGACATTTGCGATGTTGTTGCGTCATCGCCTGTTTGAAAAACTTACAGTTGTAATGTAGCAGACTAAGTAGCGAGCAAAATCTTTGCTTTCGTACCATTATTCGTCGCAAGATTGCAAGGAAAATAATAAAATTCTTAGCGCAACTTACATGTTTTGTTTTTTTGTTTGTTTCAATTGCGTAACATTGCTTTGTTGTTTGTTTGTTTTATTTTTTTCATTTGTGTAACATAACAAGTGGACAACATCCAAAAGAATCGGATCTCGTGACAGCCGGCAACGGGTGCTCCTTTTTTCGATCGCTTCTTTTGATCGTGATCAAAATGTTTTGTGTTCAAATAAATAAACAATACCAGAGATTTCGAATTGCTATGCGAAGAAGGGGGATAACTTTTAATCAACCTACTCACGGCGCTAAAGAGCGGTTGACTTAGTTTCTTTATCACCGACCACAGTAGGTCTCAGTAGCGGGTCGTATTGAACATAACAAGAATCACAACATGTTGCGAGTCCCACATGTTGCAACTTTATCAACCGCTGGAAAAAACCGTACCTTTAAAGCCAAAAGCAATTATTTTATTCAAATTTACTCGTAGTTTAGACTCCAGACAATCTTGAAGAAATTTGAAGGGGAGCCCTTTTCTAAACATCGGCAAACATTGAATACCTGAAGCTGTGCACTTTGTGTTGAAATAACCAGACCTGTTCGTGTAGAAAAAGAAAACTTCGTAGCGCAGCAGAACAGGATACTGGCTCTGATAGCTGAACGAAATCCCATCGCCATTACGGGTTTGCTGAGTTGGAAAGATTTCCGGACTGGTGAGCAGAAAGTCGTGGGTTCAAACCCCAGGCACGACAACAAAACAGGGACTACACGCACGTACTATAGTTAACTTGTTGTGTCCAGACCCAACTGTCTGAAAGTCTTTGTTTTCTCCATGTGTACCTTCCACAGACTTGGCCTAACGAGGCTATGATATTGCCCACGTGACTTTCCGTGCCCTCAGCGTGCTCACCCATTATCCACCATGGTAACTATCTGGACTTTTTCTTGCACTTTAAGACTGAAGCAGCGGACATCTCATCTTTATACCCGAATTATAACATAAAAATACCATATACATGATTTAAAATGGCCCTAGATACCGTATACCCAAAACCCCTGGCGCTGGCTGGCCGGGCCTGAAACTTGAGCTCTCGTTTCGCACAGAAAGATAACCGTGTGAATCCCTGAACCTCCCGCTTCTGTTTACAACATAGCGTTTATTTAACAATATGTAGCGATGCGAATCGTAACACCACGACGCTACAATACGGTAGTAAACGGTGTATTGAGTAACGAAGCGATGAAGCGAAACAAGATGAAACGTATCGTAGCGAAGGGTAGTGAAGCGAAGCGGTTTCGAAAACTAAGAAATAACGAAATAAAAACTACAAATTAGACTAGCTAAAGACTAAAATGACCTTAACTCTTTCCACACAGGCGTTTTTATTTATTTATTTATTTATTTTTATTTTTATTATATTATTATTATTATTATTATTATTATTATTATTATTATTATTATTTTATTGCAATTTCCCGAGGGTGGGAGGTTATCACGATCTCTTTATTCTGCCTCGTCATCATGCGCACTACGAAGTAGGCTCGATTACCAGCCGCTGCTTCGGGGAATGAGTCCGCGCTCAGCCCCCGAAACTCCGGAACCGAGTGAGCGGCGGAAATCGAGCCTAACTACGAAGTCACCTGAGAAAGCACCAGCCGCTCAAGTGGTCAGTGCACTTCCCATCTTTGCTCGAGCTGAAGTGCGTTCTTCGACTGCGGGCTTATTTGACACCTCAGAAGCCCCCTGCCTGGCATCCTAAAGCTGCGTTGGTGGGTAGAGGCAATCCTCTAAAAGAAAATAGAGATGAAAAATAATTCCACAGCAAGTGAGCCGCCGAACGTGTTGCAGTGAGCCACGAGTGATTGTCGAGTGAGGTTGTCTTTCTAGCCCTTCAGTAAATGGATTCCGGGACCTCGCATGACAATTTTGGCGATTTTTGACTTGTAAATAATGCAATCGGTGCAATATTTTGTTAGCGGGATTGAGTGGCGCGACACCTGAAATGGACATTGGTGGACGTCCATGCCGTCGCTATGCAAGAATTTCCCAGAATTCCCTCGGGGCCAGTCACAAACGCGAAAATTACAGACCAGTGAGAGCAACTGAAATGAAATAGCGTTATTCACGTTGAGCTAAAGAAGTGAGCAGCAAAATGTGAGACAGATTGAAAAACGCGGAGTCGAAGTATTGCCGCCAATGTAAACTTTTAGCCGGACTGAAGAGGCACTTTCATAACAATACTAGTGAAAACAAAGGATAATAGATTTCTTTGTTGAATAAGTCGTACATACAGATTACAGCATAGAAAGTGCGACGTACGGATTTTTATTCACGAGTTGCAAAACTTGGGAAAACGAACGAGTGAGTTTTCCAAAGTTTTGCAACGAGTGAATAAAAATCCTTATTATATGACTGGCTCTTTAAGCGGTCAAGATGAATCAATTCTCCTGCTGTGATTGGCTACCCGCGAGGTCAAGATGGAGCCATCTTGACCTCTCGGGATTGCCCGTTCGTCCCGCTTTTCACTGTCTCTTGATAGCGTCCTTTGAGTCATATAATAAATCCTTTATTGACAAAGTTTGTTCGGTCTAGGCTCGATTACCAGCCGCTGCTTCGGGCAATGAGTCCGCGCTACTCCGGACCCGAGTGAGCGGCGGAAATCGAGCCTAGTTCGGTCAAGATGGCGGGATATTGGTCTCGTTCTTTTTTTGAGTGTTTATGGACCGAGACGAAACACGCAAAAAAAGAACTTGGCCAACATCCCGCTATCTTGACCTCACGCTTGGCCAATAACCCATATGTACAAAGCACTTTCTATGCTGTAATTTGTTTATTATATATATAACGAAAATTAAACTTATACTTGAAATCAGTTTTATTTTTCCCGATTCAACAAGCTTACTTATTATATAACTGGCTCTTTCAGCGGTCAAGATGAATCAATTCTCCTGCTGTGATTGGCTACCCGCAAGGTCAAGATGGAGCCATCTTGACCGCTCGGGATAACCCGTCCGTCCCGCGTTTTACTGTCTTTTAACAGTGTCCTTTGAGTCATATAATAAATCCTTTATTGACCAAGCTTGTTCGGTCAGGATGGCGGAATATTGGCCTCGTTCTTTTTTTGCGTGTTTATGGACCTCGACTTCGTCTCGGTCCATAAACACTCAAAAAAAGAACTTGGCCAATAACCCATATATGAAGAACAGCAACAAGACTGATCTACATGACCGAGCGTAATAAAAAAACGTGTCCGGTTTCCAGGACATCAACAAGTAGACAAAGAGGCTACACAAGCTTAAATATTACTTCCTATTTAGAATAACTGAAAAATACAGGAGAATTCGTAAATACAAAATGTGAAATGTTTTTGCTTGTCCCTAATCACTGGCAGATTCAATCATGTGATGGCGGTGCTTCGAGCTATGTAACGACAAATTTGCACTCTGTTGTCTTACACTGTTTATAGAAATGTTGAATGTTGCTCTTTGAATGTTCACCCCCTTGATTTTGTTCAATTGCTTCTCAATAAAATCATTTAACAGTAAATCCAGTGGAACAAAACGGGAAGCTTAAGACATGTTTTTGAAACACAAATTTTGAGCGGGCGCTGAGTTGAAGCCTGCACTTCTCAGAAGCTATTTGAGTGCTTTGCTCTGCTTGGCTAAGTGATTCTACTCTGGATGGCAATTGGTTAAGGTGATTGGTTCACATGTGAAGAATGCTGTACGCAAAGCTGATTGGATGGATCACTTTTTTCACATGTGAAAATATAGCACATATAGAATTCTATTTGCAAGGTTTATTGCCCAAAATTCTTGCTACACTTTGTATGTATAATAAATGGGTAAAACGTATCCATCGGACTAAACCACAAAAGATACGACTATTGGTTACAACAGATGCTTTAAAGAATAGGAGAAAATTACACGAAACTATGAAATATTTGGCACTAACACTCCTTGATGGCAGGGGAAGGACCCAGGGAGAGAGGTTGAAAGTTACCAGAGGTTCAGGTACTGACTTATCCTTTCTAGCACCTCTTGTCAAAGCATGCAAAGTGCAGTCTGGTACCCACCATGATCATTTTTTTCTACCACACGGGCAAATCTGATGCGTGACGAGGGTGTAATATCATCCAACTCGCTCTTTGCACCACTGTTAGCACTTCCATCTCCACAAAGTCCTATCCTATTCCAGCATTATCAACCTCATTCCCAGGGTTCCCAGGGTTGTCTCCTACTCATCCTACTCGTCCCCAGAGCTCCGGGGGATGAGTAGGAGAGAACTATGGGTCAACGAGGTTGTAAACGTTCTGTGAAAGTTGAAGTACAACTCCCCGTGTCTGCCAGTAACTCCACCCAAAGGCTATTCTTTCTGGGAGCAGTATACACAGGGCCTGCCTCCTCCACAGAGCCAGCCTTAACAGAATGAGTGCCTGGGGCTGAAGCTGTAACAAGGTCAAGACACAGCAGGTTGTCTCCTAGTCTCCAGTCATCTCACCACCGTGGAATTGTCACCATCAACCACCTTGTCAGAAAGTGTTACCCTCATCACCACTACTCATCAAATGAAGTGGTTGCCTATTTTGCACGTATGCATGGATAAAATTATATGAAGATCCCATTTTAGACTCCATTATTTTAACTTGTGCCGGCCTTCTTAAAAAAAAAGAAACAGTTACGGTAACCAGTAGAATACAACTTAGTTTTGAATGTGTTCCGCTCATTAACAATAGAACAAAATCACGTATAGAACTTTACCGTGGGATTACATCGCGATCCACATCTACTGTATGTAACTCAATCATGGTCAGTGAAACAAACTATGATGACAAACCTCTTCCATTATATTATTCATGAATAATTATTAAATTGTAGAAATCGATTTTAAAAAATTAATGTTATCAATTTAATTCGAACCACAATAATCTGATTATCCCCATCCCGACTTCAACTTTGGTTGAGTTGAAGAAAATTGCAAGATGTTAAAGCTTTGACTCCTACACCAGCCAAAACCAGCCGTGCAGAACCATGTCCCTTGTACCACTTGTGACGTCATCAGTTTTAACGCTCGCAGACAACTTTACCATGTAACATGTGTAGGGAGAAGAGATCTTTCAAACCATACCCAAATGAGCATGATTCCGCCAACCAGGCCAGAGAAAACATAAAAAAACCAAGTGATGTTGACCCGAAAACTTGAGTGAAAATCTTGTTCCACTACCCACCTACACTTCCTTCCATCTAATCCTACGATCCTAAACGTTTTCCTCAAATCTTTTCCCACTGAAAGGAAGCCCAGAAAATGCCCAGCAAGAGAGAAAGAAAGTGAGGCAAGAAAAGCAAAAGAAAAGGGGAGGATAGGAAGCAAACATAGAAGGCGAGGGGGCAGTGAAACTTTTCAACCCAAAATTTTGCTTTCTGCACATGCCCGAACTTTGAAAGCTCAAACTAAGCATCAGGAACATAAGGAAACCATGAGCTCTACCAGGAAACAGAGTTTAAGGCAGTTTTGGTTCTTTTCGATTAGATTCTGACCAGAAAACAGCTCGACAAGCTTGAAAAGGTGTTTTTGGCAAAATGTTCAGGAGCCAAAGGGTTAAGCAAAGTATACTTCACAAATTAATGTGATCAAGTAAGCTGAAGCCACTCTAAGGGTACTAAGGCCACAAGGTAGCGGGCATTAGCAGCCATGGACAGCTGTTTCGGCCTTGTTAGGCCTCATCAGCATGGCATACCTAATGCTCAGGCTCAAGTATCCACATATCAATAAAACAAGCAATGAAAACATAAAGCTTGTGGGATGTGGCTGGAGTGACAAGGATACTTCACAAATATTAATGTGATCAAGTAAGCTGAAGCCACTCTAAGGGCACTAAAGGCCATGTTACACGAGGCAATTTTTCTTGCAACTCGCAACGCAACAAACGTTGCGTTACAAGTTGCGAGAAAAAATTCACGTGTAACACCCCATTTTGCAACTGCAATTGTTGCGTTGCGAGTTGCGAGAAAAGTAGAACGACCCTCTACTTTTCGCAACGTTGCGAGACAAGTTGCTTGCGTGTGACATCCCCTCTGCAACTCGCAACAACAAATTTTGTCAGAATGGGCCAATCAGAGCTCATCTTTCGCTAGCGCGAGATTTCAAGATGGCGTCCGCCATCTTGTTTGTTATTGTACGCGTTGCAAGTTGCGAAAAAAGTTGCCAACGTGTAACATACCCTCTGCAACTTGAAAGGTTTTTTATTCGTCATCGTTGCGTTGCGAGTTGCAAGAAAAATTGCCTCGTGTAACATGGCCTTAAGGCTTCAGCTAGCGCTTTATACTTGATCACATTAATTTGTGAAGTATCCCAAGTCACTCCAGCCACATCCCACAAGCTTTACGGTTAAGCAAAGTACACCGTTTTCAAAACAAATCCACCTTCGAGCATAAAACAACCCAGTTTGCCCATAAAATACCAAATTGGGTGGGAAACACGACAAAACACGAATTTTAGCATTTTTGATTAACATTTGAAAAGAGAATGTTCAACAAACACAGTTCTACGCCGTACTTACCTCAGATTACATGACCTCGAGTAAGTGTAATAGATGTCGTTCATTTGGGCAATGAAAACTAGAGCGATTGCCATCTCAGTCTGTACAACAAATTCACTCAAATATATCATAAAGACACCATCTCGCGCAACCCTCGCAATTTCGCGCGCCATTTTGAAAAGCTTATTTTGTTAATGCGGGCTCAAAAGAAAAGCAGCGGCGACAACACTAAAGCTCGGTTCCTAAGCATATTTTGAATGGCGTCCGTGGCGCCTAGTTTGCGTACATGTATGCGAAACTTCACAAATGTGTCTCTTTTTTAATGCAGTCCTGAGTCTGACAAATGTGGTTTCAGACGTTAAAAACAAGGCAGTCTGTGCGTGGTTTTTCCACAGAAAATAGCCAAGGGGTGGTTGCAGGGCTAGAATACACGGATAAGAAATCTGAAGTCCACGCTTTGAAGGTAGCTAATAATTAATGTTCAGTAGTTCTTCTTTATTTCAAAAATTAAATTAACTGCAGGTTGATTGAATCTTTCTCATCTTATTTCTCTGTGCTCTGTCTTTAACCTCAGAGGGAAATTCCGCCTTTGTCTCTTGAAGAAGGCGTAATTACTGCCTTTGTGACACACGAAAATGGAGGAATGTCTTTGCTGGGAATTTCTCACTCTGGGAAAGGAAAGTCTTGTATAGAGATCAGAGCGTGGGATATAATGAGCTCACTAGGATTTACTGCAAAGGAGATAACAGTGCAGGATCTTCAAAGAAATGCCACGTGCACAAATGATGGCAAGTTTAAGTGAGTACCAAACGAAAATTGTGATGTGGTAATTAGGTTGCGTTACTTTATTGTTTATTTAATTGAATTTCCGTTGGGCGTACAATGCACATTGATTGATTTGATTATAGTATTACAAGTGTTACATTTACCTCGCTTTAAGTGAACCTCATACATTCAGTTCTTTACTTGTCAATTACTGTAAAGGGCTGTTTACACAGAGCACGACCTCAAACATGAATGTGGCATTCCCACTGGATTGTATTAATCTGTTTATACGAAAGGCGACCACGAACATGGCTGGAAATTGGTTTGTGCTGAATAACTTGTCACACAGATTGCCTCCAGAGCAAATTTTTCTAGGCCGTGGTTGCACGAACTATTTTTTGTGAACCAATGTGTAATTTCTGTGGTTGGGTGACATGGGAACAAATTAGTCAGAAATTAATATTCTGACAGCATGATGCAGAGCGTTGCATATCCTCATGGGATGCTTCGGGACTGTTTAGGTGTTTTGGTGAGAGATTGTTGTCATTTTACACCAGGCAGTCCTCTTGTTTGAATTTCTTTGCTAAGCTTTGTTCTAGACTGGGTTTTCTAGTTTGATTTGTCAGTGTGGCTTTTATACTCTTTCCTTGGGGTCTTGTACCCTTTTATTAGTTTAAATGAGGAACAAATTCCCAAATATTTTGGCCACTACTAAAAGGTGGTCTTTTAGTTGTTTTTGTGTGGGCTACCTGTGGTAGCTCACACTATAGTCATCGAGTTTGTCCGTCCATAACACATCACGTGACGTCCCTTGGGAGTAAGGAGACCAATCAGACAAAAGGATTACATCATCCTTACAGTTGAATGTTTTGTTGAGCGCGCGAGGTTTAAAATGTCGTCCGTTCTCCTTTGTATTCTTTGTCGAGTTTCATCCACAAAGCTCACTTCCGGCTACCCTGGCTCCAGAGGCCCGTTGAAAAAAATAAATATCCCTGAAAAGCCAAAATAGAACGCGAAAAAAATAACCTCTGGCACCCAGGGTAGTCTGTGTGAAAAGGTTTGCTGAATTTAAGAAACAGTTGGAAGCACCGCACATGCTTTGCTTATCGAATCGATAAGTAAGTATATTACAACTTGATCACAACTTGATTGTTAACAAGTTTGCGATTTCTTGGTTTTCACGGTTTTCGCGTGACATCAGTGAAAACTAAACATTTGGACTGCTTCTGAGAAACATACATACATGGAAATATCGATCTGCCTTGTGTTTTCATGTTCTGAATAACCAATAATTTATGTTAAGAGAAGTGTCTATGCAAACCTTAGCAGAGAGAAAAAATGTTGCCACTTAATTTAGAGGCAAACAACGAATATGGATGGCAATTTTCGGCTCCTTTTTAAAAATTTCCCTGGCATGACATTCCTGGTTATCTCTTATCTTACGAAAGGGAAACTTGTCTCAAAGAAATCTTGCAAGCGGTGGTACCTATAAATAAGTTCATGCAGAGGAAATAAAATCCTGTAGACAAGTGGGCTTCAAAAAAAATTCATGCATCAAAAAGTATTCACCCACCCCCTTCGGTTTTTTCACATGGTCTGTTCCTAGCCTCTGATAACTTCAAGCATAAAGTACAAAGTAGCAGCGACATTAAACCATTCTCATTTCTAAATGGTAGCCCACACAAGTACCCTATGGGTACAGCCCTATGGGTACCTATCTTTGTATCTGGCATGGCACAGTTCTTAGCTTTTGAACCTATACATGTACAGTAAACTATATAATTATTATTTTTCACATGCAATTTGAATGCATGCAATGTAATGGGTCAGTTTATGTTGTTACATTTTATTACGTTCTTCAGATGGCTAACTGACTCATCCTAAATAAACTGTTCACTTTGAATGTCTTGTGGTAGTGAAGTCAGAATCAGGTTGTTTGTTTTCGTGTAACTCCGTCCTGGTGACAAACAGTTGTACGCATAAAAAAATTGACTCTATTGCGCATTGGTTGTGAAGATGTCAGACAAAACTGAAAATAATCTTCTATCAGTCCTAACAAGTAGTCAAACTGTTCCACTTACATTGTACGTTGTAAACCTCAGATTCCCTCAGTTGTACATGTAACAATCAACTTAACCTTTGACAATCTGTTTAAGATCGAAACATTTAACCCTGTTACCTTTTCCTGGATTTCAGTCTTGAAATCAACTGAAAATTTGACATAGCAGAATACATGGAAGTTTGAAGATATTAGAATGCTAAGATTATTTTTCTGCCTTAGGGCTGTTCTAAATCTTCCGGAATCTCTGGGAACACATTTTTGCATAAAGGTTTCTACCTGGAAGGATTTTGTATCTGTAGCAGTCTCATCCGGATTGATTTTCATATGGAAATGCAGAAAGGTAAAATAATTATTTTGTACTAACAGAAGTATATAGGCAATAGTGTCTATAAGGTTTATTTAATTGTAATGAATAGTTTACGTTGAGGGTGTAATTTTGTAATGGTTAAATTGTATTTGACGTACATGCAGCTGTATGTGTATAACAAAATTGAAAAGCCTCAGGGTATGTTTTATATCAAACCTGAAAAAGCCCTGTCAAAATCTTGCTGCACAAAACATTAGTTAACACTAGAGAATTTTTAATCTTAAAAAGTCCACTAATCATCATTAAAAAACCCTTTGCATTTCCCTGACAAGTTAATATTCTTAGCAATGTCTGGCTACACTGGGGCTAACCATAATCACAGTCTACATGATTGCATATGTTGTAAGTCAAAGTGATTCATGAATAACTTAAGGGTTGGGAGACATTGTATCTGTTTTTAATCATCAGTAATAAATCTTTTGTGCCTTTCTTTGCAGGTTGAAAATGTTTCAATCAGTCTTGAATTTATTTCTGTGGTAAAACCATCTATGATCATTCAAGATGTTGCATTTATAATAAATGAAAACACACAAAAGAAAGGTACCACTGTCTTTATTCTTATAAAACATGTATATCTGCTTGTCTTCAGAGATGATGAATTGTTCAATAATTATTCTGTTCGTTAGGTCCTCCATCAATAGTTGTTGGTGAGTCAGGAGGAGTCAGAGTGTACACAGCTGCACAACATACTGGTAAATTACAGTGATACTGTATTAGCACCCACCATAATCAATAAACTTTATTTAAGTGCATGAGGGCTGAAAAGTGTCTAGCCAGATTAGGAATATGACCAGTCAAATTTTCTACTCACCTGTCATGTTGACCAGTCACATTCAATCATATCAAAATACATCTGTAAACGAAAGTTTCCACGCTTGTCTGTTGTTTGCTATGAGTTAAAGTAACATTCGTCTCGCCTATGTGGAGCTGCAATAGAGCCTTTGTTTGACCCTTGTTTACAAGATTCGCAGCTCACAACACTAACTATTGCGTCTTTAACTTTCACAAAATTTTTAACTTCAAAATGGCATGAAACAACTTACATAAAATATTATTAGTGCACGTTGGTAAACGGAAATGCACCATTTGGTAATACTGATATAAGTCTTCTTCATCTTTGATTCACTCCAGCTCATCCCTGTGTTCTTGAGTGATGAAATTGAAGGGCTCGGAGCACAACCAATCTATGTGGAATGGTTCGAAATCATCCGAAGTTGTCTATATTTTTTCCACCAATTTTTTTTTTTCGTTTTGGAGATATGATGTGTGTTTTGGAAAGTTTGAGGTGACGCAAAACTGGAAGAGACATAGATTTTTGCGCTTGACTGCCATGAAGGTGCATACAATGTGGTACAGTTAGTGATAAAATAAAATAAAATGATCAGTGAATTTCTGGTACTATTTGAAGCTCTCAAACAACTGTTCTTTGTGAACCAATTGGCCGTCTGAAAGTAATTGTGTTTTCCTAGTACACAGTATACCTGTTTGTGCCATGAAAATAAATCGCTTTTCACCAAGTACAATATAACATGCAACCGTTTTCAGCTGCTTTTGTGAGGAAACTAATATTGCCCTATCAATTCAAGCATTCAGTTGCAAAACACTCAAAGTTTACATTAGTGTTATATATTAAAACAGGTTTTGGTTATAGCTTAATTGGTGAGGGGCTAATAATGTGTATTTAATTAGGCAAAAATTTCATTTTGGATTTTATATTTGACTGGCCAGAAAAAAGGTATGACTGATGAGCTCAAATTTATTTGGTCAGTCATCTTGACCAGCCAACATGCAGCCATTATTTTGAGCCCTGTACCTAGGCTTCTAGCCAGCTGTCCAGCGTACTAATCCGGGACACTATACTGTAATGTGTGAGAGAGAGTTGAACTTAACATTCTCTATTCTTTTTTATCAGTGTGTGGGTTCTTTTATGTCCCCTTCTAATTTAGCTTGACAGGGCTAACAGCTCAACATTACTGTGGCATGATCATCTCAAATGAAGCAGGCATTGAACGCACAGCCAGAATGATATCACCATTTATTTCAAGACCCTGGTTATTTGGTCAGTCTGGGGTTTGAAGCCATGACCTCTGGTGCTCTACATGACTGTACCAACCGATCATCACACCTAATGTATTTTTTTCAATTTTTTGGATTCAGGTCTTACTTGCATTCAAGGGCAGAGTTTTTGTTGTTTTGTTTTGTTTGTTTGTTTCTTTCTTTGGCCACAGCATATATTGGGCAACAATTAATGCTTGTGATTACTGCCCAGAACAATGAAAGTATTTTGCCACTGATTCCGTAACTGTGGATATAAAACTTCATTTAACGAAAAATAATTTCAACGCTGAAATAATTGCTCAAGTGTTTCAAATAAATATGTTGCTACGTGTAGGATTTTGCAATTGGAATCAGTTATTTCTTTTTCTTTGTTTTTGTTTTTCTTGTCATATATAGAGGGCCAGTTTAGGGATTACAGAAATTGTGAGAGATGCTTTTATTCAACAGATACTGACAGGCAAATTGTTTGACTGTATAATGTTACTGAACCGTATAGTACTTTCCTCTTTGCATTTCAGATGTGAATGCTGATGATAGTGAGGTAAAATTTGTCTCCATCCACATTCCTTTCCCTTCATGTGACATGGCAAATATGGTTCAAGGTTGGTTGGTAAATATGACTAAACTTCAGTTATTATTCTCTAGAGTTCTCAGGCCATTATGGCCTGAGAACTCTAGGGAATGGTGGATGGGACATCAGCACAACCTTTTTGCTTTCTACATGTATATAGATCCTGAATTTCTGTTATTTGTTTCCACCATCAAAGAAGCACTGTGAGTCACTTGTCATTGTTATTTCATGCTCACTGTGGCCAGATGACCATCTTGTGCCACATACAGTGTAAGTTGTTGAAAGCTTGCTTTGCCAAACTTGACTCCCACATGACTGGCCAGTCTTTTGGTATTCAGAGAATACTGCGGCCACACCCAGAATTTGAAAGTGAGCTAAGAACAAAAGACAACAACACCAACAGGATGTCCCCTGTACCTGGCTGTGTGCTTACTGCCCGGCCACCACTGACATTGACTAAGTTCTCTTGACAAGTTTTATTTGTACATAATTCTGCCATACATTACTAAGGTTACTTTGGTCAAATGGTTGTTAATCTTCTCTTGGGCTTAACCCTTTAACTCCTAAGGGTCCCCCTTTGACGAGTAAAATCGTCTGGTTTTAGACAGAGTAAAATCTATAAACTTAAGTCACTCTTAGGAGGGAAGGGAGATAGTTTTTAACGCGGCCTTTAACTCCTAAGGGGTCCCCCTTTGACGAGTAAAATCGTCTGGTGTTAGACAGAGTAAAATCTATAAAGTCACTCTTAGGAGGGAATTTAGGGTTAACATCGTACTCATTTACTACTTGTCACTTAATGGTATGTTTTGATCTTAGCAAATTCTGGTCTTTCCTGTAGACATCCAGTGTGCATCACTCAGCAGCTGTGTCATGTCTGACAGCTCTGGTCAACTGTGGCTTCTTGATCCTCCTCATCTGCGAGAGATTGTGCTTCCCAGCAGTCAAGGTGGCCGTGGAGTCTTTGCTGTCCAACCAATGCATGGCAATGCACAAGGTTGGTGTATCTTCTATTTGAAATAAACCCATTCTCAGTGCTCATTAACAGTACTGTTTCTTTTTATTATAAATAATTACAATTTTTTGATTTCACTTAATGCTTTTGAAATAATCTGAAGTCAGTCAAGCCACCCTGAATGACTTATTTAATTTGCTTAATAATTTGTTTTTATTGAAATAAACTTGAAAAATTGTTAATAATTATTATTAGTTTTTCTTACAATGGGCCTTCTTTATGGAGTATTTACTGGACTTTCTGACCAAATCATATGGCATAATGCACACAATTTAGCCTTTAGATGAGCCTTTTTTTCTCACACATATATGGAATGGACAATATTTTGTTTTCTCTGCAACATATTAACAAATCTGCATGACTGTTAATTTTAGAGCTAATCAGCAAATATTTTATTTTGTAACTGAGAGGAAAAATTATCTATGGCAAAAAATACTACCAGCTGATTTTGCTAATACATGTAAAGTCTTTATATACACTTACACCCTCATGTTTTAATAGTGTCAATTGATTGGACAGTCTCTTTGTTTTTGTCCTGAAGACTCTGTACTGTTTCATGGCTGTTGACTGTCATTTCTCTATTTAGGATGGCTTGCTACAGTTGATCAAGGCCAAACTATAAACCTGTACAAACTGTCTGATGCCATCAAGAGCTCAGAGTCGGGATTAATTACACAGCCCTGGCATGTTATTTGGTCCCAACATACCATCACTACACTGTCCTTCATTGAAGACAATGTCCTTGCTGGTGGATCAAACTCTGTAAAATCTCTTTTACTATGGGTTGGGATCGATAGCATAGGTTTCAACAAATTAGAGATCAGTGGCTGATTGGTCTCAGTACATGGTTGACATCAAAGCTGGTTGACCCATTATTACTGGCCATTGGTGCCTTGAAAAACTTTATGCATGTAGCTCTTGAAGTCTTAAAGTACAAAGGATCTCTCCACTTTACAGATTTGAGAAATCAGAAATCTGTCAAGTTTTCAACAGAGTAGTCAAGCAACCTCAGAAAATTTCGTAATGATGACTTTGCCCACATGCCACGAGGTCAGCTATCAGACTTGGAGTTTCAGACTGCTATCACTATAATGTTCATGTTGCTTTCAAAGTACTTGGCCTCTCAACTTTGCAGATTCAAGAAATCAGAAATCAGACAAGTTTTCCAACAGAGGAGTTGAGAAAAGTTTTGAAAGAAATTGATGGTTTTAAACAGAAACTCAAAGAAAAGGAAAAGAAACTTCAAGAAAAAGAAGAACAAAAAACAGCTCTTGAAGATCAGCTTGTTAGATTAACTATAATAATTAACATTGATAATAATAAACATAGTAACAATAATGATAATATTGTAAGCTGATCTTCAAGAGCTTGTTTTTGTTCTTCTTTTTCTTGAAGTTTCTTTTCCTTTTCTTTGAGTTTCTGTTTAAAACCATCAATTTCTTTCAAAACTTTTCTCAACTCCTCTGTTGGAAAACTTGTCTGATTTCTGATTTCTTGAATCTGCAAAGTTGAGAGTCCAAGTGCTTTGAAAGCAACATCAACTTTGGTGATAGCAGTTTGAAACTCTGAGTCTGATAGCTGACCTTGTGGCATGTGGGCAAAGTCATCATTACGAAATTTTCTGAGGTTGTCCACATTTGACTTAACTGCTGCATTAAGACTGTATCCAATGCAATCGGACATAAGGATGGCATAAAACAGAGTGCAGCAATCCCATTCAGATCTCTTTCCCTTGATTATTGCTGCTAATTGACATGCAAATCTTCTTTGCTTCCATATGCAAGGAGACTCCAAGTCATAGAAGTCCACTCCATTCTTTGGGTCGTCTTTCCACTCCCCGAGAGTTGGTTTGTAAAGATTGTCCCATTCCTGTTTAAATATTTTTCTTAGACCATCAGCAATCACATCATTGGTAACATGGCAGATTCTAAAGTAGTTCAGTTGCTCCTTGCTGTATTCTAGTTCAGTAGCCATGAACATTAAGATAGGATCAGTCTTGACAGGAACAATTGTCTTTGCTGGAATAATGCAAAGAAGCTTAATGAATTTGGCAGTCAAGTAACTTATTTAGGGATACTGTAGAACAATCGAACATATTTATAATAGTAAGTATGAAATTACATGTACAAAATAGACCCCTTTCAGTAATTCCCAATCTGGAGGACAAAACAGTGGTTTCTCTCTCCTGAGGGAAACAAACCTTTCATAATGTGAAACAATCCCATTGTTTTGCCCTCTACATTGGGAATCAACTGAAAAGGGGTCTATACCACCTGAAAAAGGGATACATGACCAAGAACAGATTAAAGTAAAGGAAATGGATCCTAGTTAATTCCTAATAACTACTTCCTGAGGTTTGGGAAACATCAGGGCCTGGTTGTTCCAAAGCCAATCAACCCTAATCCAAGATAAAAAAATTAACGAAGGAATTGTTTTCTTTATCCACAAATGTTGTTCAACGCTGATATTCTGCTTCTGCAAAAATTTAGATTAGAAACAAGATTATAAACAGAGAAATTCTCGGTAATAACATATGCCTTTTTCATTGTACATGTATGCCCTTTATTAACCCATTGACTCCCAGCCGTTTTTACGTTTTCGGAGTGATTTTCCAGCTCTAAACGATCCATAGCATTTCGTGACTCTTTGTTTGAGCGGTGCTGTCCTAAGGCACTGGAGGCTCAAGGTTTCTGAAAACGTCATTCTGACGTACTATTTTTAATCCGTGGAGCTACAACAACGGCCCAAGTTCGGTTTGCTTGCGATTTTTGCTAAGTTTACAGCCATTTTTCATCTTTAGTGGCTGCCTGATGAGCATCATTAAGCGTGACGGTAGCTAAGAGTCAACTTTCTCAAAGAATCAAGCGAGGTGATGTACTTTGTTGTCGAATTTGGCTTGTTACTCGACGAACTTGGCCGGTCGGACACTTCGTACCTTTGGAACTCGACTATTGATGAATTTCTCAACCTACCGCCTCATATTTTGGCATTTGTGAGCACTGAAGATGACCACAAGCAGGAATTTTTGGCAGTATGTCAGAGTGGCTGTAGAATTGGGGAAAGGAACGGGTGCTGTCAAAAATTCTCGTTATTTCCCAGCATGCGATGCGGTCGAGATGTTGAAAATGGCGGGAAGGCCCGAATGCACTGGAACAAAAGGCTGTATCTACGCTCGGGAGAAGAAAATTAACAAAAAAGTCATTACTAAGCTAGAACAAGGACTGAATTTTGTTATGATGGTTGAAGTTTGGTTTTTCGACGATGATTTCTTTAAAAAACATGAAGGCAAGAAGGGGCATTTTCGTGGTTTGTCTTTGACGTTAAAAACGGTCAGTTTCGTTCTTGTCCAAACTCAAAAGGCCATATTTGGTAAAAATCGCTACGTTTCTTGCGTTTATTGGATATCAAGATTTAAAGGACATTCCATTTCTTGCTCACAACTGACAGTTAAGGCAATATTTGTGCGATTGAGAAAGTTACAATGTTTTGAAGCATGGCAGTCTTGTGAGGTCGGTGTAGGAGTCAATGGGTTAAAGTAGCAAACTTTGTTGAGCAAAGCAAGCAAGTTAATTTTATCCCCAACAGAAATGAACTCGGGGAGAAAAATTTTGTTACAAATTAAAGCGTTTTGGTAAGGTTTTCTCACTGGCACACCAATGGCAAAAGCTCTATTAAGCCCCCCCCCCTCCCCTCTCCAAGAAGCCCCTCGTTTGGAAGTCGGTTTTTGCTATAAGCCCCCCTCTCTAATAAGTCCCCCCCCCCCCCCTTTGGGGACATGAGATTTTGTGATAAGTCCCTCCTATTCCCTAATGCAAAATCCATTTCATTCGGACCAACTGGCTTGTTTTAGTCAAATACTCAAACACATAATACTGTTTGCTGCTCTTTATTAAATAATAAAATCTCACGGCAGTTTGAGTTTTGTACAAAAATTGCTTTAAGACTAAAGTGGCGTGTTTCAGATTTGAAATAAGCCCCCCCCCCTCTAATAAGTCCCCCGTTAACGCCCCACCCCCGGGGGCTTAATAGAGCTTTTACGGTAAGTGAAACGAGAAATGGAATTATATAAGGTTTCTTCGACAGTTTCTGGTAAATCTTTGAGGTAGCTATTAAGAGATAATACATGAAACCCCACAGCCGTACCTCTATGAATACGTTCAAAACGTTTTTGTATAAGTATGCCTTGCAATTAGATGCCGAGTTACGTTTCAGTAGTTCTTGAGATTCAAACCTGTCTGAGAAAGACACGGACGGCGATGGCGTTGTGGCAAACGATCACCGTAGGAGATCAGTCTGTGGCCAAGAAAACACAAATTTAACTAACATTTTGCTAGACTCGGGTTATTTGGTCATCAGACTTAGTTTGAAGGACAGCGATGTTTCAGCCCTTTGTCGTGACTCGTAGAATGAACACCAAACCTAACCTCATATTCAACTCCTGCAACCATAGGCGGAAGTGAAGAGGTGCCTGAAACTGTACTCGTTGTTTTTCTAACACAAAATTGAAACTTGTGTAAAACTTTCGCACAGACATAATACACGGGCGATTTAAAGTAATCTTTACCATGACAAACGCTTGCTACAGCTGGCTAATGCCCTTTTCACAAAAGCTTTAAACCATGCTATTGAGGCATTCAGAGTAACTGATCTTGTGTGTGGTCGTTCCACTCTGAACGAAAGGTAACGTCGGAAAAAAGAAAGTACTCTACTCACCTTTTGTTAGCCAGAAAATTAGTAAGGTATTAGATATGATACAGTGGCAGTTTCTCTCAAAATAACAAAGGTAGCGAACACCTTCCACCTCACCGCAGACGCAATTTCACTTTCTTATTGCGTTAGACAGGTACTCTGGCTTCTGATCAGCGATTGGTCGACGCGGATATAAACTCCACACTACCATTTTCGCAGAGTTCTCAGCCATCACGCTAATGCGTTTTCAAAAGTATCCGTTTTCGGTGTCATCGGATGACGTAAGCGTTTTCAATTCGAGGCGTTTTCTAGCCTGTTCCAGGCGTTCAGATAGTAAACGGAGCGAAAATAAAGCGGCGAAAAATGGATCGCGCTCCGTTTACTATCTGAACGCCTGGAACAGGCTAGGCGTTTTCAAACGATAAGTTCTCATAAGAGTCCACTTTTAAGAGGAAAACGTTTTCGGACGTTTTCGGGCATTGTAGTGTGGATGATAGGTGAAAACGCATCAAAACGTACGCGTTTTAAAGCGAAAACGCATTAGTGTGGGGGAGCTGAAGATGACATTTTTTATTTTGTTTTAGTGTGAGGTATGTATGCAGAAACAAAGAAAACAAACGAAAAACTTGTGATACGATGGACTCTGTAAAACGCCACTTTACAGTTTTTATGAAATTTAGATACTGTTATTGACAGTTATTGTTGTCATTTCAGATCATTTCTAAGCAAGGGATCGTATCTCATTTGACTGAACGTTAACGCTAATTCCATTTATGCTTCGTAGTTAGTCAAAAGAGGAAACTAGTGTTTGAAGCGTACTTGCTTTATTTAGTGACAATTTGCAAAGCTACAGCCTTCGACATAGTCTGCTACGCAGCCGTTCTTTGTCTCGTCACGCGTTGCGTGACAAGACAAAGAACGACTGCGTAGGAGACTACCTTCGACAAAACCGGTTTAATATTTTCCCAGCGTGCACTTCCTTCCCATATATGAGGCGATTTTATAGAAGCGCAGGTCAGTACAGTCGAACCTCGATTATCCGGTTCTCGATTATCCGGACTTGCTTAGCTGGTCCCAGTTTTTCATGCATATTAATTGGCTATATGTAAGATCCGCAGAAAAACTTTTTCCTTTCAAATTAAGTGATGAAATTCCGGTTCAAACTCAATTTGTTTCGCGTATTGAGCTCACGCGCGCCGTACTACTGCAATGCACTTCACTGAGCTCTGATTTGCTAAGGTGTTCTTTGTTTCTAGGTGAAATATCACGCTTCAATAGTCCTCAATAGTTCAGTCATTCAGTTTTAGTTTTGGCTCATTAATATTCATATTTTCGATTATCCGGACTCTCAATTATCCGGACTGTTCAGCTCAGTCCCAACGAGTCCGGATAATCGAGGTTCGACTGTAAACTAAGGCCGGGATTTATAGTGGAAAGCTGAGAAATATATATCAACTTCACAAAACCTTCAAAACGTTGCTGTAAGCACTAAAAGTACCTGTCATTTTACACTGTATATGAAAAAAAAAGAAACAGCTCATGGAGAATGCTAAAAATACCATTTCCGAGCCTATAGATTTCAAACTTTTCTGGGGAAGGATGCCCCCCACCCCACCCCAATACAAACTGAAACTCTAAATTAAAGGAGGGTATGGGTCACCGTATCAAATGCCTTTTTTAGGTCAATGAAGACGCCAATACTTGGAATGACTTTGCCGTTGCCGCCTTTGTTGTTGATGGCTAGCATTTATCCTAAATCGAGATCTTATCTTTTCTCAAGTCATCGGATTACTATTTCTGCCGCATAAACCTGAACTGAATCACACGACAACAAACAAGTTTCATTTGTGAACTACAGTGCAGTCCAGATGACAAATACATCTTTTAATCAGAAGCACTTCTCTGAAAATATGTATTGCTTTCCCCCCTTGTAAAACATTTCATGAGTTTCAAAACATTGTCACCCTGGGTGTAACCAATTAGGTTTACAGCCTCAGTGTCTGTCTTCCTACTGTACGTATCGCAATCACACTGTAAATTCCAATCGCACATGCGCAAATTATACACTGCATCGACCTTTCACTTTTGACCTACTCCAATCGCACATGCGCAAATTATACACTGCATCGACCTTTCACTTTTGACCTACTTTTCAATTCTCATGAATCTACCGACCAATAAATGAAAATGTCAGTCTAATACAAACGTCCCATGTTGCAAAATCTCTCTTGGAAGCCTTTCGTCAAGTTCTTGTGAAACATTCTCATTCGTTGATTATACTCATTTCAGTGATGGATCAAATTAAAGGAGTTTATTCTCCAAGTATCCTGACGTCTTCTAAACAAATCATCGATCAACTTGAAGAGATCTCTCCTCCTGCTGGCTTAAACCAGCTGCTGCACCGTGAAGTGTACTAATAAACGCTGGAAGATCTAATAAAAAGAAAAAAAAATACAATATAAACGTAACTATCATCATATTTTACAAATGGTCATCCTCACACTATGCGCCTCCACACTACACGTGCAAACACTGTAAGCAGCCCTTAAATGTCACAAAACACTAATACCCTTTCTCCTAAGTCTATCTCAAAGGACATAAAATATATATATGAACAACCGCCTGTATGCGTGAACGGCTTCCTGCCAAGTATGACAGATTGCCAACAACTGTCCCGACAAAATCCCTAGTTCCAGAGTGAATCATCGCGTACTCCTGTTTCCAAGAACGATCAGATTGGACTTGGTCTACTTCAAAAAGAAGCTTGCCTGTCTTGATGACAAGACTTGACCGTTAATTTGATTTTATTAGATTTAATTATAATTTTAATTTACGTTTTAACGCTTTCGAAAATCTTCGTTTGCAAAGGCGAGTTTGAAGGAGGAAGAGCCGAAGCAGGTTTATTAGAGTTAACTAAACTAAATAGGGTAAATAAATAAAGTACTATCTTGTACAAAGTACAGAGGATTTTTAGTTGCGGTCACTTACTTGAACTTGTCAAAATATTCATACAGTAGGATGGAAAGTTAGTCTTGGGATCATCGAAGTATGAGAGCACAAAATCAAAACCATCCTAGGTTCAGACACAAATAAAAATACACAAGAACAGTCACAGGTGGCCCAAGCTCCCGCTGTGTGTCAGTGACGACCATCTTGTGCAATAGCGGTCATGGCGAAATTATAAGAGTCTGTAAGGGAATATTTACGATCGGTCTTAGGAAGTAAAAATACTGTCAAGTTCTCAAAAAAATAATAATATAATAAAAAATAAGTAAACAAAACAAAACAAAATAGCTAACCTCCACTCCTAAAGCTTAAGAGAAGGAGGGGTGGAAAACCCAGAAGGAGACAATTTGCTTAAAAGGCCTCGAGACAGCAAAGTAAGTGAACAGAAAACGAGCAATACAGCGTGGAAGTAAGGTTAGCTATAATTTTTATTAAGAACTTGACAGTATTTTTACTTCCTAAGATCGATCGTAAATATTCCATACAAACTTTAATTTATAATTTCGTCATGACCGCTATTAAGGAAGATGATCGTCACACAGTGGGATCGGAGCCTGGGATGCCTGTGGAACAATATAACTACAATGTACCATGACAAAATTGACTGAAGTCAATCTCACTTCGAACAAGACATTTGAGTGCTTGCAATCTTTCATGCATCCTAAAAATCCTCAAAATTGTGTTCTTTATTTGCGTGGTTTGAGGACATCAACACGTATTGGTGGGAATTTGGGGGCAGAATGCTTTTTATGTGCCTAATAAAATTAATGAAAACATTGTTGTTTGTTCTCCCCCTAATAAATCTCTTTTTGTTCTTAGAGTATTGAAATTTATGTACCAAAAAAGAATTTTGATCACAGCACATTTTCACTAAGAAAAGACACCAGTTACATTCTGTATCACCTGAAAATTACTTTCTATGTAATAATAATAACAACAATAATAATAATAATAATAATAATAATAGTAATAATAATAATAATAATAATAATAATAATAATAATAATAATAATAATAATAATAATAATAATAATAGAAGTTAAAGATATTGTGCATCAAATAGGAACTCGGAAAAAAAAAAATCCGAGCCCTAGATGGGATTTGAACCCACGACCCTCCGTGATCTAGACGGATGCTCTAACCACTGAGCTACTGGAGACTCTGTGGTGAGCAAGGGTGAAATGTGGGTATTGACTAGAACTGCATCACGCAGTTACATAGTCAAATTTTTGACTATGTAACTGCGTGATGCAGTTCTAGTCAATACCCACATTTCACCCTTGCTCACCACAGAGTCTCCAGTAACTCAGTGGTTAGAGCATCCGACTAGATCACGGAGGGTCGTGGGTTCAAATCCCATCTAGGGCTCGGATTTTTTTTCCGAGTTCCTATTTGATGCACAATATCTTTAACTTCTCTTATATTTACTCAATAATAATAATAATAATAATAATAATAATAATAATAATAATAATAATAATAATAATAGCAATAATAATAACAACAACAACAACTTTATTTCAGTGTCAATCTAATGTAATGTAATGATTCTTCCCTCACCTCGTCAAAAGTTCTGTGCGGTAAAATAACCATGCTGGAATTGTAACTTGGTACTCGTACATGGTCATCACTTTCAGGACAAAGTGGATGAGTGGTGGCCCTGAAAACAAGTCCAATCAACCAATAATACTAACTTGGACCAAACTCATTTTCACTGTATGTAAACATAAAGGGCTGATAAAACTGCAACTGTATAAATGAAAATAATTAATTCAAGAGTGATAAGGCTGTGGTAAGTTTAAGGTGGAGCACTCTACAATGTAGGTGTGAGGATCATGTTTTTAACCTTGTAAAGACATGCATTGCTGGTACTGATGCCTGTAATTTTTTAGAAATTATTTTACTTTTCACAAGTGCATATGTAGTCGCACCAAAATAGTTTTACTCTTTTTGTTATTTAATTTTTTTAGGCTATTGTTCTTAACTTTCTAAATTAAGTTACTTGCTTTTCTTACTCTTGATTTGTCAGGGCATGTCGTGAAGGGACTACCCTGTTTAAATAAAGGTGTTCACTTCACTTCACAATGAATCATATTGCTCACAATTGTACAGTTAAGTGGCTTGGGGGTGCCATGACTAAATCCTCTCCAGCTCCATGCATTAAAAATTACATGGCAGAGATATGGTACATGTACTGTATATTATACCATCGATTGCATCTACCCGTGAACGCACGCACCCAAAACATGTTTTCACATGATGTCAAACGTCTGCATTTCAGGTGTCAAACTTTCAAAGTTTTCCCGCCCAAATGTGAAGTTCCTTCGGTGTTCTCGTGGTTCAATTCACTGTCAACGCAGTCAAGAAATCTAAGGAAAGTCAGCGAAAATCCGTTCACTGATATCTATGATATATATTGAAAGTAGAACGCCTTTTTGATAATTTCTTCCTTTCTTGTTGACTAAAAACATATCCCTACAAGTAGTGAAACACTAGCTGAAACTTTACATTTGGGCGGGCAAACTTTAAAGTTTGACACCTGAAACGCAGACGTTTGACGTCAAGTGAAAACACGTTTTGAGCATGCGCATTCACGGGTAGATGTAATCAATGGTACATTGTGAGTCTATGCATGAAATTCTACAGTGTGACCATTCACCAGTGCAAGTTAAACATGTTGGTAAGTATTGAACCACTCGGTCAAGTGCCAGGAATTCCTTCAGTCCTATTAAACAAAAGTTTCAAAAAAGAAGGAAAATTAATCACACTCACCTTGAAATGAGGACTATGGCCATTGAGTCATGATCAATCTACAACAAAAGAGAAAGATTACAATCAGTAAAATGCACTGCCCTTGATAGATCACAGTAGCCAGACTGATTTAAACAAATAAAAAAAAAACGAAAATTTGGTTTATCAACAGAGTTGATAATGTAAATTGACCACCGTACAGGGATTCGATTCAATAAGCTAATCGAATCCCTGTATGGTGGTCAATTTACATTATCAACTCCGTTGATAAACCAAATTTTCGTGTTTCACTCCCCCACCGACGCAGTACCAGTTTCTTTAGAAACTAATCCCCTTTATTGATTTAAACAAATGGCTGCTTCTGTTGTGTATAGTTGTACAAACAGAATTACCAGTACAGCTACAGTACTTTGACATTCTACTGGTTCCACTTCACTTTCACTTCTCTTTCACTTTATTTCAATAATTTATAATATACATGTACAATTTAGAAAAATACACCTCAGAGATATAATATCTTACCAACCTCGTTTTCTCGGTCCGTACTGTATTAAGTTACGGATCCTCGCTTTTTCCCATTAATTTATAGCCTGTGTACTTCTCGCTTGGACCATAAATCGACAGGAAGAAACTTGGTCCGTAACTTACAGTACAGACCTTGAACATGGCTAGTAAGAGGTATTTCATGTGTGATGGACATTTTGCCTATGGGCAAAAAGCTATCAACAACTCCAGGGGTCCTGGCTTTTCCAGAGAACTACCATTCCAGAAACCACAAACTAACAACCATAATTATTACAGAACTCCAAGTATTTACCTTTCCTCTTCTTACAAACACATAGTCTCTATTTCTCAGAGGATACTAAGCAAGAAAAAGAATATACAGGTATCAGCATGACTCATAGGATACTCATAGGGTACTCTGTGGAATAAGTGAGACAAGTAGAGTGATCAAAATTATGGCCGACAGCAGATTGACCATCTACCTGTTGGTGTAAAAAGTCATGAAAGGAGTGTGACATATACTGATCGCCGATTCCCAATCAGAACACTGGATTTCAATGGCTACTGGAAATGGTCTTTTAAAAAGATGTTCTCAGGAGCTCTCCCGCCCATCTTGTAACGTCAATAATCCAGAATTTCCCTGTGAATTGTTCATGCCATCCTGACTATCTGCCCCTGGGTCTCAGAGGATGATGGTTTCCTATAATTATGGCGTTCCAACCCCGCCAAAATTCAACTTTGTATTTTTCATTGTACTTTCTACATTTTATCCTACATAGAACATTTCAACTTCCATTCTCAACATTCAACATTGTAGTTGTTAGCTTCGACATCCAACATTGGCTTTTCGACATGCAACTTACGCGAAGAAGACGTAGTGAAAGCTTTCAACATCCAAGTTCTCGTGTTCAACATTCAACTTTTCATATTCAACATCCTAGTTTTTTAATTCAACTTTCATCCGCTGGTTAGCGGTCGGTCAAAACTGTGGGTTCATCGACCCGACTCACTACCCCTAGAGTCAACCGCTCAGTGACTTTCCAATGGAGTAGGCCCAGGAGGCACTCTCCACTCCTAGACAGTGTTGTTTCAAGACGGTTTCTTGGAAAAGCCGGAAATTAATGAATCACCGGATCAAGGATCACTGGATCAAGGATAAAGGATCAAGGATCAGAGCTAGAAAATTTGGAATTTCAGAAAATTCTGGCCTAGAAAATTGTATTACACCGTACAGGCAAACAAATTACGTCATAGATTTTAACTCAGACATTCCTGGGCTGTAGCTATACGAAAATTGTCACCATAGTATACCGGTATACTATATAGTATATAGTATAGGCATAGTATACCGCACAAATACCTCTTTAATATTAATTTAACATTACTTTTAATAATTTATTATATCCTGTTACAGGAACATCAAAAAAGCTTACGACTCTGTGAAACTACTGACACAGCCTGCTTAGATTGTTCTTCATAAGACACACACACAAAGAAGGAAAATGTAATGTAAAATAAAAATGTTTACTGAGGCAAGTGCCTCGGTTCGCCTCATACTAGCTACAGCTCAGTATACAAATGTTACGACTTGCGTGGTTGTCTGTTTGAGTTTTGTATGGCAGAGTTGAGTCGGTAACTTGTAAAGGTGATTTTTTAAAAAACTACTTTTTCGTGAACAGATGGAATATCAAGTCAGCTCGATGCCTCAAATTTTACCAGAATTGTTGCAGCTTTCAGAAAAAAGTGATTTACAAGTTTACTTTAAGGCAAATGTGGTCAGCAAGATCATTGCAACTACTTTAGCGAGTCATGCTTAACCTTTGGTGCAGTTCCGATGTGGAAGCTGTTGAGAAACAGAGAATTCAGTGAAAAAAGTGGGTCAAACGTCAGAATCATTTATTTTATTGGAAGTGATCTTAAGTGTGGGAATAAATTTTCTGCCTGCTGTTCTTATCAGTGGCAAAAAAAAATAACAGCTCTTCCTCGCAAGTTGTCAGGTATTTTCTTAAAAAAAAAAATCTCGTAAGAGTAAGAACTGCTTCTACAATCTGTATTCTTTAGATTTTCGACTTGTTGCTTCCGTGTATACTCCACAGTACTGACCACAACAACTCAGTTGGGCGATGCAATTTTATCACTTTCGGTATCAATTGGAAACGAAATCAATTGGTAAATGCCTCTCTTGTGAAATCCCGTTGGAAGTACCGAAGTACCGCAAAACCTTCAGATACGGCATTCCATCTGCTCTTCCTTCAAGGATTAGAGTTTACTAATTGGAAGAGTTGAAGTTAAAAAATTTGATGTTCACATCGGCAGCCGCCAAAATGGCTTCGTGTTTTTATGGCACCGGAAGTCAGTTGTGCAATCACATACCGGCATGTTATACAAATATAAATAAAGAGTCAAGCATTCAGGATAATTTAGAAATTCCACATGAATCTAACCCCTTGTTACATCTTCGCCAATACAGAGAGCAGCACATCTTAGTCACGTAAGATGCATTAAATTTCTTTTCCCTCTAATTCATAAGTGAATTACCAATAGGGAAGTTGCTTTGTAGCTGTATGTCTCACAGTCGTAGCTGTCCAAGTAGTTCAGAGCTAATGTAGTCCACTATTTTGAATTCACTCCGAGTTTCGGTATGCAAAAACTGCACTCCACAAAGTGGTATGGCTTTTTATTCATTATATTTATAATATCCAGATTTATAATATTTATTCACATTTGAAGCCAGAAACGCTTTTATGCCAAATTTTCTCTTCCTAAACACAACGCAAGTGAGCATACGTGAGACCTTGGTTGAGTCACGCTGGGGTACAATCAATCATAATTATGCATGTCTATTAATTTATGTAATTATTTATCTTGAACTGCTCCTTGATCCGGTGATTCCTAATCCGTTGATCCTGTTTTTCCAAGAAACCGTCTTGAAACCACTGTCTAGGGGTGGAGAGTGTTTCCTGGACCTTCTCCAAAGGAAAGTCACTGAGCGGTTAACTCTAGGGGTAGTGAGTCGGATCAATGAGCCCACAGTTTTGACCGACCGTTAACCAGCGGACAAAAGTTGAATTAAAAACTAGGATGTCGAATACGAAAAGTTGAATGTCAAACATGAGAACTTGGATGTTGAAAGCTTTCACTACGTCTTCTTCACGTAAGTTGCATGTCGAAAAGCCAATGTTGGATGTCGAAGCTAACAACTAAAATGTTGAATGTTGAGAATGGAAGTTGAAATGTTCTATGTAGGATAAAATGTAGAAAGTACAATGAAAAATACAAAGTTGAATTTTGGCGGGGATGGAACGCCATATAGAAAACCATCATCCTCTGAGACCCAGGGGCAGAGTTTACAAAAAAATCGATACCATCAGGGCAAGGCCATTTTGGATTTGATGACGTGTAATGGTTGCCATATTGTTTAACACAAAGGATTTTCTGCTTCATTTGCTTCCTGACAATAGCTAAATGCCATCAAATCCAAAATGGCTGCACCCGGAAAATTTAAAAGCGAAAATAGGCAATGTATGACATCGATTTTATTGTACACTTAAATGTTATATCCACATTTCAAAACAAAATTAATGGAATCTCAGGGGTTTCAAAAAAATTTGAAGTAGGCAGTGAGTTGGAGTAGAGTAGGCGATGGTTTTAAAGAAAAAATAAAGAATTGTTCTTTAATTACTTCAATTTGGGGAAACAGTAGCTAGCTGACGTGTCTGATTGAGGTAGCCGACGCTTTTCGTTGGACGTCGGTGCTTACTGAAACCATTGGAATCTAGTAATTATTTCCAACAATTAAGCAAGAATTTTTTGTAAGAGTGGAAGTTCCCTCTAAGAGAAGCATAAGAATCATAGGAACTTGGAAAGAAAGTAAGGTGCAGGGCTGTCACTGGGATATGCAAAAAATAAAACAGCCAAGGATTCCAGCTGTTGCAGTATTATTATAATGTAGGCAATGTACTCAAGCTGAAAATATCTGGGCCCTGGATCTTAATGACAGCCTGCAAGATGAAAGCACTCAGTGTATGATGCAAACACAATACTGTGCCTTTCATTTTTGAGAGTATCAGTGGTATTTTATGGTGAAGTACAATTATACATCCAAAATGGCAGTCAATTTACTATTCTTTTGTTTGCATGTTAATTAGCCCTCTTTGTCTCGTTTTTACTTCAAAATTCTTTTGTATTTTATACATGTTGACGAGGCAAAGAGAGCTAATTAACATGCAAACAAAAGAATGATAAATTGTCCACCATTTTGGAATAAGGTGTATAATCGTAATTGCTGAGAACTATGAACATAGCTTGCCTACATCTACTTCAAAACACTACCTAATAAGTTTGAAAATTTAAGTGTTGTTCAAGTGTGATGTAACAAACAACATTACGTGAGATAGTTTTTTAATGTGGTCTCTATTATTAGAGAACATTAAGTTTTATTCACAAACCAATTAAAGCGTTAGGCTCAGAAATGCAAACTTCAGCTTTAAAGAAGCAATATTCATTGCAGGTACCCATCTTTTGGGTTTACCTCGGCGTAAAGACCTGGCAAAGTATTTTCTTTGTTTTAGGTGGTATTGTTTTTTTGAGTTTCACAGGTTTTTACACCGAGGTAAAGCCCATCTTTTGATATTTTGATGCATGTCACCACTTACTGGAAATTTTGTGACCCAATGAAGAACTTCACTACCACTGACAGGATCAAAGTCAACCACATCAAGATTTAACACAAACTGATCCCAGATGGCACGATACTCATTATCAACCTGCACAACAATAAACAAAAAATAAATCAGCAATAGACAATGTTAGTAATAATAGTAATAAATTTATTACTTTCCAAATTATGGCTTTTCAAAGTAATTACAATATTCAATAAAATATCTTAAACTATAGAACAATAAGAAATGATTAAAAATTTGAAATTTTCAAAGTAATTACATGTACAATATTCAATAAAATATCTTAAACTATAGAAAAATAAGAAATGATTAAAAATTTGAAATTTTCAAAGTAATTACAATATCCAATAAAATATCTAAAGCTATAGAACAATAAGAAATGATTAAAATCATATTTATATAACAAATTCAACAAGAAATTTGCCATATATTAAAATCAATGAAAGCTTCTAGCATTCTCTTTGCAAATGATGCACAAGTTCCTTTTTGAATATTCCAAGGTTTGTAACAAAAATTATGTTGATGATGACATAGGTGCTTCTTGTCAATGTGCATGTCATACACTGAAAAAGTCATCACTGAAAAAGAAGAAAGCACTACAGAGAATTGAAAAATTAGTTTGTGGGTCACTTAAACTGACTGATGGTATTCAAATTTGCCGTGTCTGGCTATGCTCATGCAGCATTGCCATGAAACATAATGGAAGCTTCAACAGAGTATAACTTGGCAGTTGTTCAATTATTGGACTGCTCTTTACCAATCAGAACAAGGTAATTTGGCACTATAGCAATGAAAAGACTACAGTTAGGTAACTGGACTATTCCCAATTCCAAATTTATTACTCTTTCTGTAGTTAAAGTATACTGTTTGTAACAGTTATGGGATTAAAATGTGGTACCAGTGGTTTTAACGCCTGCTTGAAACATACAAAGTACAATCATGTATACCCTTCTTCCAGATGATATGCTTATTTTAGACCACGAATAGAACCTTAATGACTACATGTACCTAAGCATGTGCAGTATGATACAACAAAAACAAAGCCATACCTGTATTCTGTAAAATGAGTGTGCATTGATGTCAAAGAAAGTGCCAAACACTAGAAACAAAATAAATTAGAACACACATGTATTAGTCCACATGACCCATACCTAAAACATTGCTGATCTTAATCCCTTGCTTTACCACAAAGCACACTGGGCCTTGAACTTTGTAATGCAGTCCAGGTCATATTTAAATTAAGTTTAAGTTTCAAGCTCATAAAGAACATACATGTAAACTTATTAATAATTAATAAGTTCATCAGCCCAACCTCCCTCTTCCACATTTAAGTCACTACTTAAACATGCAAGTTATTCTACAAATCTTGAACAAAACATTTTTAAGAAATTCCAAAAATTGTACCTTTGTATTCATACAACCCAGAGGAGTTGATGGGCCTTCTCCAGACCTCTAATAGTTTTTGCTTTATAAATTGTTCCCACTCTACTTCGTCATCAGTTCCTCCTTTTTCTTTTCTCTTTTTCATATTGTCCAAACGGATGTCCTTTTTGCACCTGCATGACAAGAAAATCAGAGAGCACAGACGTCTCAGTCAAAGTACTCTTACATTAATTAATTTGTCTTCCTAAGTTGAGCATGGTGCATGGAATTACAATGTAGAGGACAGCTACAAAAAACTGCCATCCTGTTTCCATACAATTTATCAATCTCAATAGTTTGCCAAAGAATCAGTCAAGTGACATTATTTTCTCAACTCTCACAAGACTTGATCCTCTACTTGATGCCCGATAGTCAGAACTCAATCCTTGATTCTCAAATCCTGCGCGAATTAAGTAACAAGGTTGGATTCGACAATCAACACTTTAAAAAGACTGACTACATGACAATTGGCCCCTTAGAGCACTTCACTTTGTCACAATGTCCACTGCCGTCTTGTCCCCAAGTTTCATCACCACATACAATTCACTAGTTTTTAATTACCGGCAGATGACTTTGTAAAGTATGACAAACAGTATTTAAAACAATTACAGGTTGTACAGCTGTATGTAGGAGATTGAGCCTCACTTCTTTTTTAGAGAGTTTAAAGGAACAGTGTCCCAATTCTGCGCATGCTCAAAATTTTGATTTTTGTTCATCCTGTCGCAAAATCAAAAGATGCGAGAAGAAAAAAATTTGTTCAAAAATCTGTTTGCATCGTTCTCAGTTGAGTTCAATATTACCCTAAATATTCTCAGAATTATAGATTAATGATACACAGTTCTTGTTGGGTAGCAATTTTCGTGCAATCAGGATTTTTTGGAGTTGTTTTTAATGCCGTTGGCTGGAGGACCAATTGCAATCAATATAATTGAAGGCCTCGGTGCATAACCATCCTATGTCGAATTTTGGGTTGTTTTTCGATTTTGCTTGGATTTGTCTGAATTTCTGCATGTGAACTACAATTCGATGGAAACACATTGTATGGTATTTTTTTGACTGATTCATCCAGAATCCAGAAATGCATTTTTTCTTACTAAGAAGATGTAATGCAACTTGCAAACCACTCCCATGGAAGGTTGGTTTCTTGGTGTACGTAAGAAAAAATGCATTTCTGGATTCTGGATGAATCAGTCAAAAAAATACCATACAATGTGTTTCCATCGAATTGCAGTTCACATGCAGAAATTCAGACAAATCCAAGCAAAATCGAAAAACGACTCAAAATTCGACATAGGATGGTTATGCTCCGAGCCCTTCATATCTCTGGTGGAGTATGCTAATTAACAATGCCCAAGGGTATTCTTTGCGTGAAAGACTAAGCGCCAAATGCTCGTAACCGATTTAAGAGAACACAGAACGTTTCTGTTCAGTTAGACGTAATGCGCAATGTGTCGTTTTTGCTTAATCATAACACTCGACAAGCTCGCTTGGCACGAAAACAGTGCACAATATTCGTGGTTGACTTAAAAAAAACAGCACACAGCAGCCTTGGTTAATCTCAGGTCAGCGCGCAAAGATTTTGTCCGACCTGAAAACAGCACTCACTCCGAAGAGATTCAGGGTTATTGTTGGGTTTAGGTTGGACTTAACATTAGGACTAGAGCGTCGGCTAGGGCTAGGGATAGGGTTAGGGACATGGTTAGGGTTAGTGTTGATGTTAACGTCAACGCTAGCGTTAAAGCGCGGTTGTTTTAGTCCGAATCAGCTTGACTTAAGGGTTCGTCCGAGTCGAAAACAGCGCCTAGTTGCCTTAGTTGACTCTAAGTTCTTTCGGAAAGGCTTTGGCCGATATAACACAGCGCTAAAGTCGGTTGTTTGTCTTAAATACAGCGTACATCTTAAATCCAGCGTACAAAAACCTCGGTTGATTCTAAATCAGTGCGCAAAAAGCTTGCCGACGGCTGAAAAATCACAAAATATTAAAGACGGCTGTTTTGACTTGAAGAAACTTTTTGCCAAGACAACTCCTATTGGTGACCTACAGCAAAAATTTGAGTTAATCAGATGTCCTAGAGCAAAATTAAGAGTCCTAAGAGTACGCTGTTTTCCGTCATGTTTCGTTTACTCAGAACGTTGTGTTGCGTAGTAAATTAAAACTTGCGCGTGGTTTCGTCAGTTGAAACGTTTTTGATGGATTCATTTTCATCGTCAAGTGGAAAACAATGGAATGAAAATCTTATTAAAATTAACGTAAATGACGACAGTGAAAGAATTTGACAGAAATACTTAACTCTTTTGTGAAATTAACTTGGCTCCAAAACGTAAAAAAATTTGCATGAAATTCAATCCCTTTATCACGCGTGATGGATTGTCTCATCACAATGACTGTAGTCGCGCACAAATGTTTATCTCGTGTGAGAATACTTTTTGCTGTAGTTTATTAGCCTCCATAGAAGCAAAAAACCGAGGCGATCAACGCAAAAGTGATTTCTGTGTTAAAATTCGGCAGCGTGTTTACCAAATATTCATTCTCACTTGTTCATCAGTCACGGATATATCACGAACCAACAAGTGCGGATGTTACGGCAATTCACCGGTTTCGCAGACGTTGTTGGTTCGAATCCCGTACAAGCGGTTTTTTTTTTTTTCCGTTTTGTTTTGTTTTTGTTTGTTTGTTTTGGTTTCACTACTGCTTAAGTTGTGTTCCTAACTGCGGCGATCGTTCACGTTATAATCCGTTGTTTACGTACATCTGATTCACACAGACGAATCGCGAGGAGTACCGCTTAATATTGCTTTGAATGTTTGCCGTGCGCGCCAATGCAACTCTTTTCCATGGATTGTGTTCAAGATACTCATCGAAAACGGGCAGACTTCACTTCGAGCCGAATGAATTTTCGGTAGCGTTTCCGAAGTTCGACTAACTATTCCACGGCTAACAGTAAAAGCAAGCTGCGATTTCATGTCACGATTGGTTTCAAAAAATGCGCTCTTCAAAATTAATGAACAATGGAAACCTCGGTGCAGCAGCTAGACAGTTTTCAAAGTTATTTTATAAGGTAGAGTTTTTACTGAAAACAAGTAATAATCTGCCCCAACCCACCGCCCCCCCGCGAGAGGTTTTGACTTCAGACAGCGCCCTGTTTGACCGCAATGAATTCTGGGATCATTGTCTGCTCCAAGTGCGAAGAACAACAACTCTTCAAACATACACTTTTCGCCTATAAGTCCAAAAACCACTCTCGCTTTCCCAGCTTTTAGCACCGCAACCTTTGAGAAATGGAACAAGACTAGCAACGACGCGCCGCTTTTGAGACGAGAGTTGTTTTCAGACTTTTTCCGCCTGGCTTCCACTCTGTACCCCAAAACGCTAATATCTCATCGTGATTTGGTAAGCACAGAGAAAACGCTAACTGGATTCTTTCAGAAGCGTTAAGAACTTGCGGATCTCCAGACTTTTCATGACGTCTTTCGATCACCAAGCGGGAAGGCAAACCGATAATGCAGTTAATACGTAGCGATCCGCAGCTCCAGCACTCACGTAAGTTTCGTATGCGATGAGCTTAATCGATGTTTTAACCGCCAAATTTATAGTCTACGTCACACTATCAAACAATCCTTTCTACCCGTCAATCATTTCACGTCCAGTTTTAGTTGTACTCCTCACAAATGTTCACATAATTCACGTATGAATATTAATACGGTACGCATACAAATGAGCTTCACTTCAATTGAAGGCCTCGGTGCATAACCATCCTATGTCGAATTTTGGGTTGTTTTTCGATTTTGCTTGGATTTGTCTGAATTTCTGCATGTGAACTACAATTCAATGGAAACACATTGTATGGTATTTTTTTGACTGATTCATCCAGAATCCAGAAATGCATTTTTTCTTACTAAGAAGATGTAATGCAACTTGCAAACCACTCCCATGGAAGGTTGGTTTCTTGGTGTACGTAAGAAAAAATGCATTTCTGGATTCTGGATGAATCAGTCAAAAAAATACCATACAATGTGTTTCCATCGAATTACAGTTCACATGCAGAAATTCAGACAAATCCAAGCAAAATCGAAAAACGACTCAAAATTCGACATAGGATGGTTATGCTCCGAGCCCTTCAATTGATAGCTTATCAATAACACTTTTTGAAAGAGGATGTTTAGTCTCGAATTTAGTTCAGTTCTGCAACTTGTAACAGATGTTATTATATGACTGGCTCTTTCAGCGGTCAAGATGAATCAATTCTCCTGCTGTGATTGGCTACCCGTGAGGTCAAGATGGAGCCATCTTGACCACTCGGGATAGCCCGTTCGTCCCGCGTTTTACTGTCTTTTAATAGCGTCCTCTGAGTCATATAATAAATCCTTTATTGACCAACCTTGTTCGGTCAAGATGGCGGGATATTGGCCTTGTTCTTTTTTTGTATGTTTATGGACCTCGACTTCGTCTCGGTCCATAAACATGTAAAAAAAGAACTTGGCCAATATCCCGCCATCTTGACCTCACGCTTGGTCAATAACCCATATGTACGGGAACTTGCATAATTCCTACAGGTAGTTAAGAAAACATTGTTAAGTTATGGATTCATTGTTGGTTTGCTGTGATTGATCTATTAAATTGTCCATAACTAAGGTAAATATAGCTAGGGAAAGAAGATATACATTTTATTTGCACTTGCAAGAAGGGCCATTCTTCCACTGTGAATTACACAAGTCTTGAAAATCATAAAAATGGATAGAAATCAATGAAAATCAATATCTTTCTCTTCGATTTTATCAGTTTTCAATATTGATAATGGTAATAGGACCGAGTCCAATTCAGTCTGTAACCATACAAGTGATTTACAAAATCTGACGACCGCGCAGTGGGAGTCCGATTTTTATTGCTATCGATTAATATCGAATATCGATTTTCATCGATTGGGCAAATTCAGCAATAAACTGAACTTTTTGTGGAGACTCCCAACGGCATGTAAACTTGACTTGACAGTCAAATAATGCACCTATCAATGTTAGTCCCAAGGGGGAGGGGGATATGGGATGAGGTGGGGACTTTGATCAACATCTCCTGCCCCGGATGGGGAATTTTAACAACTTGAAGAGAATGTTGGCCCCAGGGTGGGGAAGTTTGATCAAACTTGAAAACTGAAGAAATATTAATAAAAGACCGTTTCCCGGGCTTGGACTTTGCCATGGTATAATACACGTTGTGATACTGCCTTCTTGAAACTGGCCGATAAAGTAGAACCTGGATAGGACTCATACGAGTGACTTTGCTCATCATAAAAAAAAAGAAGTCCCTGTGAGGCACGGACAAGGTGGAGGAAAGAAAGGTAATGAAAACTTGCCCAATCTATTGTTACCGATAAACCATCAGTTTCTTGAAGTGTTCTTTCATTCCCGTTGTCAAAAGAAAAAACTGTGATTTTTAAACCTGGAGTGTGTGTATTGTTTAAGCATTTAAGAGGTCAACCTCTTGGATCTCAATCCCTACAGTAGGGAACTTTGAACTCGAAACTTTATTCAAGGGTGGGGAGGTTTGACACAAAATCTGCGTTTTAGTTCAAAGTCCCCACCTCATCCCGTATCCACCCCGCCCCCCACCTCGGGACTAACATTGATAGGTGCATAACTTAACAACGAGGATGGAATTCGGAATGGGTACGGTGGACAGAGTAAATGTACATGACAAGGAGATTACCATACAAACTTGTACTAGTTCGGGACGCCATAATAAAAACGTCGCCAACGACGTGGCCAAATGTTCGACAATAACCTTAATTTTGAACTCTTACTACAGTACAACCCATTCAGTCAACATTTGTTACCTGTACAACTCATAATCCGTAATCCTCTCTTTGTCCCACAGAAATCCAGACACTTTTAAAAGGCGAGCGTCCGAGGCAGGCCTTCCTGCTATCGAGTTCTCGAAAGTCCTTGCATCCTCCTCTTTCTTGTGTGAATAGAATTGTTCGCGAAGTCCTTTCCTTGTGTGCTTCAGTTCTCGCCTGTTCATCAAAAAATATTCTCTCTTTTCTCTTACTTGTTGACAGACGGCATTTACAGCAGTTTGAAGACTTTTAAGATTTAGCCTTGGAGGTAGGGAGTCCACGCTGTCGAAGGTAAAAGTGACTTTCCGTATTCGCCTTCGAACTGTATTATCAAAGTCAACATTTGAGCGAACTGCTGCGCAGAATTGAGATGATTTGTATATCATATAGGGTCCTGTTGTTGCCATGTTTCGTCCAAAGAAGATAAAGCAGTTTTGAGCGATACTTCTCAAGAAAACATCATCGTGCAAGTTGATACAACAATTGGGTACACCGCCGCCATGATGAGCGTTCACGAGATGACTGACTGGTGGTTTCCCGGACAAAGTTCATTTGAATCTCAGCCAATGCGCGCCAAGCTGTCACGTGTGAAGATGAGAGTAACACATGGAGAGCGCGAAACTATTTTACGGGGTGTTTTTAAGACAAAATAGAACACCAAAGCCAGTTTTCTAAGTAACGCTGAAGTAATTGAAACGTATGTAATATACTCTATGACGTCACAAACGTCCTTCTAACGCACACCTAACCCGAGAGCTGCGTTTTGAGAAAGGAAAAGTGTATTTAATCCTGGCTAATATATATCACTTAAGGCAAAGGATTTCAGGAAATTCAAGATGTAACTGCCTTCAAGCTTATAGAACTCAAGAAAATCACGAGTTTAATACGTCTTTTGATATAATTAGAACTGAAAACAGCAATTTCGTGACACAAGCTTAGCACCAAAGCGAGGCTACGCCCCAATACCTCCTGCAAGGGAGGCAAAGGTTGTTTACCATTTAGAAAAAAATTCCGGAAATTTCGGTTGGGGATTTTCGTTCGGAAGGAATGGTACGTTTTGTTTGCCATTTGCCTAAAATTTCCGGATTGTCACGTCGCGCTCGCTGATTGGATAGATTACGCTCGGCCAAAAGCCAAGAGGACTGAAACTAGTACGAAACAGAAACTTCTAAATAGTAAACGAATTTCCTTCGGGAACGTCCCAACCGGGAACAGTGCGGTGGATATCCATTTCTGGATATCTGATGACGTCACTGATGGAAGATGTAGACATGAAGCATTGCTTTCGTTATCTTTACGCTATTTGCGTCAAGCTCGATCGCCTTGGACTACTTACGCAAAAGCAAAAAGCCGATCAAAGATCCATATTGCAATGACAGGAGAGGCAGCACAGTTTCTGTGATTTGGTATCATTTATCGTATGTCACAACTTTGCCATCAGTTCACTATCACTTGGTAAGTTATCTCTTTTGCTAGACGTGTTACTCAGATGCAGAAATCATTGTCACTAGATCCTTTGGAAATAAGACGAAAAATTAGGCCTTCCAAGGGGTAGAAGCGACAAGCGACATGGCTCCGAAAACAGGCGACAATCTCCTCCCAAAACACAGACAACCGACAGAAATTGGCAGAAAACGCTCAACAGTCTGCGATAGCGACAACTCACTTTCCATTCCTCTTTGTTTTGTTTGCGACAGCGACATTTGTTCTTAACGAAACAAGCGACAGACAGAGTCGTAAACAAGTGACAAAGCGACACCAGACCAACCCTTGGAAGGCCTCAAAAATGCACCGCCTAAGACAGATATTTTATTTAGAACATTGCGTCAGGGGCACCTAACGAGCCAAATCAACGAAAAAAGCTGTAGAAAGGCAATTTTAAGTACCTTATGGTGTTTGAAGTCTGTTTAAAGTTATGTTTTCATTAGCTAGAAGAAGTTCATCTGTTTGGATTCCATAACTGAAATTTTAATCGGCCAAAAATGTTAGGGAACAAAATCTTCATTTGAGAAAATGCAAGCTGAAATGATCTTTCCACGAACTCTTCTGCCAAAAACAGTAATTACGACCTTCCGAAAACCTCAGGGGCTATGATTTCCCAATTGCGACTCTTTAAGGCCGCGTCTAGTTACGAAAATCGGAGTGCACTCTTTAATCGACACTGAAAGTTGCAAGGCGAAATACCCTCCACCGAACAGATATCTACCAACTCTTGTCGTTGTGTGCCCCCTGATTGCGTTGACCACTCCTAAAAGTAAACAAAGAAAAAAAAACAAAGAAGAAAAGAAAGAATAACGCAACGCCGCAACGGCCGTGACCACCGTCACTTCGAAATTTACTGTTTTGCTTAGTCCGTTGAAACTGCAAGAGTGACACTCCTCACCTGCGACTGGTTTTGGTTTATCATGCCTTTACTTTGGCTTGTTTTCTTAACCTGTTTTTGTTTCCTTGTTTATGTGCCGCATGAATCACAAGTCACTGCGTCGGCGGTAAGACGAGACCACAAAGTTGATAGTTAACTTTACATGCCGTTAAATCTAATTACTTTATCATCTTCACAAAGTGCGACTAATGATAAACATACCAACTTTATTTAAGCAATATACCACAAGTTTCTATGGTTTATAGGCTGATAAACCACGCGGGATGTTGGAAGAACAGAAGACGAAGAAATTTCCATGAGTTTACTGGTACAATAAACCATAGCTGATTGACCAATCAGAGCGCGCGAACTGACTGAGGTTATTATACAATATACGATATATATTTTTTAAACTATCCATCCTTAACCGGACAAAAGGCAATAAACCCGGTTTGCAATTGAGTGCCGAAAGTAATTCTCGTCTGCTTTGGTTTTTGTTTTACTTCGCTCTGTGATTTGGCCAGCAAAACTCGCGCCATTTTTCAATTGCTTTGGTTTTGGCGTTTACGACACTCAATCGAAAATCACTCTACCGTTCATTTATACGCTTGCTACCGCGAAGGTACTGGCCTTCGTCTATGATGCGAAACAAGAAATCCGTAATAATCCGAGCAAAAACTCAGCGGCAAAGCCTGAGCTGGTCGCCTTTTGTACCACTTGCAGTAACGCCAATTCTTTGGTATTGTATCGGTTGTTTCTTCTTCTTTCCAATCCCCGAAACCATCTTGAAATGCATAGCGCTGAATCGCCCAGAGTACTCATAGTTTCTTGAGCCGTCCACAATTCAGCTTTCCTCGAATGTTTGAGAGTTAAACCGTAAATGGACAGCATTTACTGTCATTTTCATCTTAGATCAGGGTATGAAATGAAATCCTCAAATTTGAACAATTAAAATGTAGCAACGACAATTAAAAAGCAAAGTTGATTTTACGACTCGGGAAAGTTTATTTTACAATAATTAGTTAAGCGCAGCTTATCGTCTTCAGGGTTTATTTTTTGTGTAGTTTAAAATTTCCTAAAGAAGTTAAGCAATACATGAAGAAATATTGGAAAATTATCGTTTGCCCGAGTCGCGAACTGATACACCTTGTCCTCTCGCTGAAACGCCGGTGACTTGGCCAGAACAATATTTGCGTATAATACTGAACCCTCTCTAGTATTTGACTTTAATGTGTATTCTTATTGTCCAGAACGTGTTGATGTTTTTATATTTTGTCTTTTCTTGTCTTTTGTTCTCAAGGAATCATCGAGAAAATTAACTGAACAACATCAGCTGACTGGAATGAAGGCCATCCGTTCATGCAGAGATCGCCACAACATTGCTCTGTTCATATATCTACTATTCAACACCCAGTGCCATTGTTCTCTCTCTGCACTAAATCACTGATTGCAGTCTTTAAAGATGCTAAAACAAGTGTGTCAGGAAAACGGGGACGGTCCTTTTTGGCAGCAGGGAAATTCTCAGGGGGTAAACGTGCTAAAACAAACATGCAATATTAAAAACAGGCTGCAATATTAAAAATATTACAGTAAAATATTGCAGCCTGTTTGTTTTATGACGCTTAGTATATATGGCTCTTTTAAAACGGCCTTGTTTTACGCCAAAAAAACGCCAATCTTTAACTACTTCAAGGATCCAGCGCCATTTCTTCCGACGACTGTTTTCAGCAGCCCAACTTCTTCCAAATTCTTCCAACTCGGTTGTCCTAATAGGCTTCTCACAAAGCGCTCATCTGAAGCAAAATTAAACGCCACACAGGAAAATTAAACGGGCTAATGAAATTTACCCTCGTTCTCCAAACCACCAGCTTTAGGTGAATCTTTGCCAGTATTTCGAGTTTGGTTTTGTTGTGTTCTAAAAATCGCCTCTTCATCCTCGTCTGATGTGAAGCCATCGTCGTACACTTCTTTCATGTCTGGTCACAACTGAAGGAAAAAGTTATTCTGCATGTGCAAATACCACGGTATATCTAATTGTCTATTGTTTCTGTATGGTTTGCCGGAAAACAAAGAAGAACAAAGAGATCTATTGAAATTATCATTAGTCGCAATTGTTCAGCAAACCTGCTAGTTGGAAAACATCACATGCTCAAAAACAAACAACACAAATCAACTATTAAAACAAAGGCATCTACAGAAAAAACTATGATAAGTGCAAAACGGGCCGCATTTCTTAGACTGCAAGTTGTTTTGCAGTAGTGATTGCTGCAGCAGCTATCCAAATAAGTTCACTTAATTCATTTAATTTACAAACTTACCGGTCAGGTCACGAAAGAACAAAAACCAAAACAAAACTTGAAATAAATATTAAGAACGATTTCTACTTGCACTAATTGTAGACATGTGCAAAGACTTGAGCAGGGAGTGATTAAGGATGCCAACACTTCTGAAATAATGGGATAAAAGTAGCCAAAATAATAGCTACTTTGTGTTTATGAGCCACCATCAAGGACCATCTCGAATTTTGATCAGTTACGAAAACTGCAGACCAAAGATCAAATTGAAGAAAGGAACGGAATTTAAATTTAAATTTAGTGCCGCGAAAATATAGACCTATTTGGCTTCAGTCACTGCATTACATTATAATTACTTTGTATGTACGATAAAAACCGTTTATTACTGATGAATGAATTCGGTCAGACTGAAAAAGGGTTCTTATATATCGCCCATTTTATAACGATAATATTAATAGTAGTAATATTAGCAATAATATATTAGTAACTTGAGAACTAGCTTGTTCAGTCGGCTTGTATATAATAAGTAAAAATATTCACATTTCTTCAATTCACAGGTAATTCTTAAGCCTTGTTCAGGAAGTCCACAAAGAAGTTAACTGACAAGGCCATGTGGTATAATTAACAATTAGATTATGAGCTCGAGATTTTTATCGCGTGATAGCTGATGAGGGCGCAGCCCGAATCAGCTATCACGCATAGAAATCGAGAGCGAATAATCTTGTCTCGTAATCTAAAATTGTTTTAGTATAAATCTACTAGTGGTTCAAAACTGATCAAGTCAATTATCTATATCCTCCTCGTGGACACTTCGAAAATGCGAAGAAGAGGCCGCCATTTTGTTAACAATCGCTACTCACTATCTATCACAGATTATAGTTCACCACTAAATTTTCTCCGATTCTTATTGGTTTACACTGATCACGTGACGCGATAGTGTTCATCCGCGGAGAGACACTATCAGCCCTTATAGCTCACCACTAAATTTTCTCCGATTCTTATTGGTTTAAACTGATCACGTGACGCGATAGTGTTCATCCGTGGAGAGACACTAGCGACCTTCAGATTGGACTACGAGTACGAGATCGAGTACGAGTACAACTTTTCAATTCCTGGTCGCAAGCTCAGATTATCATGTATGACACCAACTCTTGTTCCTAGAGGCTCATTCCATTCTGTTCAACATCACTGAGGAGCGAAGCCTCTGAGAACGCAGCCGTTTTGAAATTTGAAAGTCGTACTCGTACTCAATCTCGTACTCGTAGTCTGATCTGAAGGTCGCTACTATCAGCCCATAGTGCCTGTCCGAGGAAAATACCCGGATGGATAGTAGTCGTCCGTGAAAAATTTTCGTTACTAAACAAGCGCGCGCGTGTCTTTCGCCCGCCCCACAATCTATCCGCGCCGAAATTAGAGACTACTCGGAGTCTAACAAAAAGGGGCATATCTCATTTCCCGCCATAGAAGAAAGTTCCTTCCCGAATACCGCGTTTAAAATCACATAAAACATCCTTAGTCGCATCCCGTATCCCATAGACCTCAGTCACCAACAGATGCATACTAGAACATAGCGTGAATTTAACAAACTGGGAGCTATTGCTTCAGCTAGGCCAGCAGTGACGGGTGACCCGTAACCATTGAATTTCACAATAATGTAAACCGACCCAGCATTAACTGCCCACATTGCATAACCTTCTAATCCGCTTGCAGCTGTTTTTAACTGACTGTGTGTTTCACGAGCAGAGAGTCTGTGTATTAATCATTGTAAGTCCACTGATTGTGTGTGACAAATAAATAAATAAATAAATAAATAAATAGATAAATAAATAAATAAAAATAAAAGAGTCTTAACGTTCAAACTTTGTTAATTGGTTCAATGTCAACCGATTCAGTTCAGAGAGAAAAAAAAAATACAAATAGGAACCTGAGCGATTACACTGTTATGGAATAAAAGATTCTTCATCTAGACTGACTGAATTGACCTTAATTAGAAATAAACAGAATTCTTAAACAATGTGACAGTTGCAGCAAAGATCTTGTGTTGTGGTTTGTTTTCCTTTTTTCGGTAAAAAAAAAAGTACTTCTCTTAATTTAGAAACCAGAACACAGGCGATAAAAAGGTTCGCATCTGAAGTTTTTATTGCAGGAGCGAAGTTGATGCCTGGGAGACAAACGGCATCCCACCTTGAAGCAGAAATAACTGAATCAAAAGAGTAACGGGCCCACCCTTTGTAAGCACTTACTTACACATACAGCAACAGTCGCGGCGAGAGTCGGATGACGCAAACAAGTTTTATTCAACCTATTTTCAGCATACTGCATAACAGCCGCAGTTAAAAACTGCGTCCGTTGTATTAACTAGATATATATTTTCCACGATTTTTGGAGAACGTTTGGTCTCAACGTTTGATATTGTCCTCTATAACCTGCCAGTTCAGTGAAGAACAATGGTATAGCTACAAGACCTTTTTGCACATACTTATGGAAAAGGAAACTGCCTGAAGCCCTGCAATTTAGTAAAACCAATTCTGTTAGCAGTAGGTGGGACTTTTAACTCTTTTAAGAATGAAAAATGTGTTTAAGCTTTCCATGCCGGACAATCAGAGACAAAAGGTTCTTGGGATAGTTGATCCGAAACTAATGGAAAGAACGTGGGATAAAATCATAAAAGCAACTCTGAGAGGGAGCTTAATGATCAGACGAGTCAAGGTAGATTGTACTGTCCTAATTACTAACGTTGTGATTGTCTAGAGACAAATTAGGAATTCGACTCAGGGAAATATACTGCTGACATCATCATCATCATCATCATCGGAAGATTGCAAAATACGTTTTGGTCTCGAATTCTAGTACTGACTTGTTCTGGGTTGCACAAGATCTAACGAAGAATTGATGCGACAAATGACAAAACGAAATGAATAAGTCAAAGCGTGTTCGCCAGACTGTTTGTAATACGCAGCGAATATTAGTTCACGGACAGAGCTATCATGGTTATGGGATTTTATTACGCGGTTCCAATTCACACTTGAATTTTAAAGAGATATCTCAAAACGTTTACAAGCAAGCACCTTCACCTGGTTGAATTTTAACTCAGCTTTATACCTGGCAGGACAAAGCCTCACATACTTTGCCTATATCGTATTTTGTTGCATCGAAATAAGTAATGCACATGCCATCGGTTTCTCCGAGGTTTCGACTCCTGGGCCAACCAGGGAGATATGTGGGGGAATACAAAGAGATGGATTCTTCGCCCGAGATTAGGGGTAAAAACGAAATTGTTTTACCATCAAAGATTAAGTGGTGGGGGAAATCAGGAGTTTGTAACATGGAGTTGGGGGGGGGGGGGGGAAGGAGGTGGGGGCAGGTCATAAGGGGAAAAACACACCTGGTCACATGGCCGGAGAAACTTCCTAAAAGCTTAAACAGGTTTGATTTCGTCAGCAAAAGCACAAACATTATTATAGTATGATAATTAGCAACAAGACCACCTTTCAGTTCACTTATGGAAAATTGATATCCATTCAGTCATTCATTGTTTGCCGGATTGGCCTTTTGGAAAGAGATCAGTTCCGTCTTTGTCAGTTTTAAATCGGAGTATTTGCACTGACTTAAAAGTTTCAAATTTAGCGATATTTATTGGAAACATGCTTAGCATTTAAGCGAAAACGTTTTGGAGCGAAGAAAAAGAGTATTGCTTTAATTTGTTTTATCACCTTCGATAAAGAATACACTGCGAGCTCTCGGGAGCTTCGCACCTCACGGGGCTCTCGTAAGTAGGCCATGTACCGGGGGTTAGCAGTTATATTGAGGGCTCGTGTACTTCACTATCAAACACTGTACTTAATTCCCTCCGATCCAATGAATATGAGGCAACACACTTTTGACCCTGGTTGCATTATCTTTGGCACTTACTTTATTAAAATATCAGATCCGCAGAAACGATGCAGCTCAAAATAAAAGGTACAACAGGCTTGAAGGAAAAAAGGACTAAGGAATGTGTTTCCACCAGCTTGCCCCAGTCACGTTTACGCATGCGCATCCGCAAGATGTAATGCACCCACCGGACCACCCACCGGCTTTGTTTGTGTGAGGTTTTGCTTGACTGCTGGAGCGTTGCTGAAGGACCAAGCTGTTGCAGAACTCAGTGAATTATCAGCCAAATTTGTTTGGCCGCTAACTCTATCTCGACTATCAGCAATCCTGAACTTCCAATTACCAGAAACTCTACCCAGTGGAGGAAAATCCTGAAAATATGGAACTTCTTTTTTTGTACAGCTGCAGTGACTTTGCAGTTGTCTCACCAAGGTCGCACATTCTGAGAAGCGAGCTCTTATCGATCTGACCTAAAACGTGAGGTTAATGAAAGAATCAGAGTGGTGAAGAATAAACTCATGTAAAGTACAATATTAACTAATAAACATTGGTTGGGGTCAGGACAAGCGTGGGCAGACATACGTAGGAAAGTCACGATTAAGTTTTGGCTTGGCACCTCTCCGGTCTCAAGCAAAGAATATGTTTACGGTTGTTTATTAATTAGGGCACGTCGCAGGATTGTTTGAGGCAATCGTGTTGCTTAGCAAACACAAAGTGGCTCGGAACTGGTGCGGGAGTGGGGGAAAATACGACTGGACCGGAAACGAGAAACCGGTGGAATTCGACCAAATAAGCAGGCACAAAGCAAAAACAAACAAATGTTAACTTTGTACAATTGAGTTGCACGTAAATGCTTTTTTTCTTTTCCTTGTTAAAACCACGTTTTGATTAATACGTTTGCGAACATGACAAGACTGCGTGCTGAGTTTGTAATGAGGCCATGTTATCACAGTGACTCAGACGATAAATCGCACATAGTTTGAAAGATAAATAAACAGCAAGCGAAATTCGTGTGAAGCACGAATTTAAACAGCTCAAAGGACAATCCATGTTTGGCAATGGCGGGAAAATGGAGTTAACTTCAATCTGCCTTGACAGAATCAACGATGAACATTTAATTTCTCCCCGAAGAATTAACCGAGTGGGCAACCTGACCTTAAGATTAAAAACAGTGATCCAAAGTTGAGATTATCGCAAAGCTCCACAACTGCAAAAGGAATTATAATTATCTGAATGCAAAACTGTTGGTTATCTAGAAATCAACGCGAGAGAACTCGAGCTGCCTTTAAATATAACAATTTGACTCACTTGTTTACATTCGTTCCATAACGCTGCTTTTTTTAATTGTTTTACTATCTCTCTCGTCATCTCCGACTGACTGCATAATTTGTTACACGTCTTGATAAAGACTGCTAGAGGCTAGTGATGAATGAGTTCAATCCGTTATTTTTAGTAACAACAATCCAGCTGAAAACTAAAAAGCTAGTGAACGTTTTTAAAAAGTACCAACACTATTCTGCTGCCAGTTAACTTTTCTTGTGTGAGTCATACAATTAAATTAGCTTAACTATTGTCTCTTTTCGTTAGTATTTCTGTCGACGAGGCTATTAGCAATGAAAGCCCTGGAGATATGATTATTATCAGCATTAACAGTAATTAAGGAAAGGAACGCTTGCTGACGTAAGAAGACGCAAAATGTTTATGAAAATAGATCGTTCTTTTTCTTTACAATTTCGCGCCGAGGGGACAATGATGACCGTTGTGCGAAATGTTTACCTTATTTTACTGCTAAAAACCTGGACGTCACGTCGGCAAGAAAAAGACTGTCATGGGCGTGAACAAAACAAAACTTTTCCCCAGTCTTAATCAGCTTGTCGTCTTTTGTCTTGCCTTTGCAGTGAAAAGAGCACAAAGTCAAACAAAGAGATAGTTGCTGGAGAAACACTCAGTTGCAGCACGAATCAAACCTCGCAAAACTGAAAGGTAAGTTAAAGCAAATGCATACTACTTTTTTAATATATATATTTCATTTTGTCCGCCTTATATGCACATTGCTTAATTTGGCCCTACACCCTTGCTTACGAAATTGAACAGAGTGTCATTTCTAATTAAATAATCCCCTCTTGTGTTAGCTCCGAACCTAGTAACGATTTTGAGTTGAGATCCTAGATTATCTGATAACTGATAAGGAACCAATGAAGGAGGGCGCTTTTATTTTATAGTGGAAATTTGATTTAGTGTTCCTTTGATTACTTTTGATCGCCGCTTTTAATGACGTGATCTGTATATTGGTTCGATTATGCTTAGACTGTTATCGTGTACAGGCTTGGTCTTGGAACTAAATAGCTTTAGCAAGCATAATGCTGGCATTCAGAGGACCCACCCACAAAATTTTGGTCCCACCGGCCTTCCATTGCAAGCACCTGAACGCCTTTAAAAGCTAGTGAACTCCCGATAATGTTCGATACAAATGGTTTAATTTAATTTCGCAAGGAAAGCATATAACTTGCACTTAACTTTCATTTTAAGTTACGTTTAAGTGGCTACAAGGTAATCACATTGCAAGTTAATATTGCACGGTTAACGTTTCTTCTCGACTCCTCTTGGGGGCTTAGCTGTTCTAGGCAAATATTATTAGCAACGGCTAAACCAGGGTTAGGGCGAACTTTGATTCCGAATTAATTGCAGAGGCAATGAAGATCTTTCCAAAATATTATAGTTTATCAATTTGCACTTAACTTAGCCTTTGCACTACCCCGGCTTAAAATAATCTTTTAAAGCGTTTTGACTGAACGAAATCGGATTCGTACGTTAACTTTAAATTGTGAATCAGTGCTTATGGAGTGCATCATACAGTATCAACGAAAAGGTCTGCCAAGCTTCATTTCAAAAGTTTGTTAACTCCCTTCTATCCCATGATAACAATAAAACTGGAAAAAATGCTGATTATAGTTAAATAGTGCACTTTTCATGGGCTTTAGGGCTTGTCATCTGACAGACTTCGGAAATTGCATGGTTAACAGTTACACAATAAACAGAACCAGAGGGAAGAGTCGCGTTATGTAACAATAGCTTTCAATTGAAAAGTAACTCTTTCGGCAGAGTGCTGTGTAAACTCCTACGGACAGCTGAACACTGCAAGCCACAAAAAGTACTAGCTTTGTCGTTTATATTTAAGCTGTGAATCCTTCTTGGATAATATCAACTCGTCACATACTTAGCTTTTTTCACTCTCATGAGCCAGTGATGGCATTTACACTGTGAGCCTTGAATGAGCCAGTGGAACGAGACAGTTGAAGTCCATGTATGCGAAATGCTAAAGGCCTGATTGCCTTTATAAAAATGCTTTTCATGTTTGCGTAAGGTAGAAAAAGGAATTTTATTTGTCAATCCGACCATACTTAGTCCATGTGTATTCTAAGGACTTTTATTGCTCCCTTTGGTACTAATTCCGACTTTTTATTGGAGTATATAGGGACCTCACGTTATTTATTACTAAAACCCAAAGAGATGCTCTTCAAATGATACGCAGCTTAGTGGCACTACTTCAGTTGCAACGTAATGTTTTTTTGTATAGTTTTCTATAACAATGGTGTCTGAGTTCTACAGAGATTGACTGGGAAAGTCTATTTGGAGCCACTGTAGCTTAACGGATGCTGTTGCACTAGTCATCGCACGTTTCAACAAAAGACTTGTGAACGATACTGAGCTTGGTTAACTTTTTATGGACAAATAATAACGTACAGGACAACATAAATAAGCTTGTTTTAGCTACAAGAATAAGCATCAAAACTTGCATTATTTTAAGTGCTGTACACCAAAGCTGACACAACTATATATGCGACATGTAAATATCGATGGTTCGTTTTCCCTTGGTTGTTTGTCTTCGTTTAGCGTCCAAATGCTTCAAGCTTGATGATCATTTTTGTTTCAGATGTTGAAAGATAATTTCATACCACTTTCTTAGATCTCTTAGGCAAATTTCGTTCAAACTTAACGGTTCTAAGAGCTACCCTTGAAAGTTCAACAAGTTCTGTGTCGTAAATCAAAATTCGATAAAAGTATCACAAAGTTTCGAGGAGCATTCGAGAGAGAGATCCGTTGGACTTTTACAGAAACAATAATTACATTTCAAAAGCACCCATGAACAGTGAAGTTTGCTGAACGAATTCCACCTTGAATTTACCTTCAATGGAATGCTTTTACACTAATTACCCATTTTGCCCTCAGCTGTGCGTTTTAGGTTTGTAAATATTCACACTGCAAGCCAACCGTGACCACAATATTGGACTCCTCTTGTATCCTGTTTGTTGTGGTCAAGTTAATAATTTGGTCAGAACATTTTGCGACCCTTGAGTGGCGATATGTATCACAACGCTAAACCGACAAAGGAAGAAAACTTGTTCAAAAACCGAGGTCAGCGAAAAAGGTTAGCAACATGTAGCAGCGCATTAACTCGACGAATTCCAGAGAATGAAAAAGTACGTTAGAGAATTTTCAGAACGTGTAGGACAGTGCTCGTCAAAAGGCAATGGTAAATCGGCCGTTTAAATGAGACCGGACTAAATCAAAACTAAATTTGTATAAAATGTGTTTCTTTGCTCCTAATCAATAATCTTGCTTATTTATATGGTGTTCATTATATTATAATTATTTTCTAATACTGTGTGTGTTTTTGTGTGTGTATGTGTGTTTTTGTGTTTATGCCTGTGTCTGTTTTTCTGTGTGTGTTAGCAGTTAGTGTATGTTCTTTGTGCGTGTTTTGCTCTACTTCTTGAGTGTATTGTACCTCTGATCCATTTCACTAATTTATTTTTATATCCTGTAATTATTGACCTTCAGGCATTTTTAACTCTTAATAGTTATTTCTGAAGGTCCGTACCTCTTCAAATGTATTAACTTATATAATTTTGTATCAAAGTTAATTCAAGGTACAATAAAGATGTTGTTCTTGTTGAATACTGAGTTTAATGCTCTGTTGACTTCTGTACCTTTTACCCGTTTATATTTAGATTTCGCTGGTCACAAGCGTTCGGTCGGCCTTGCCACGATGCCTCCGTAGTTGGTGCGTCATTTCCATATCGTTGTCATTTCGACTTCATGGACCTCTTTAATCACACATTATAGAAATCTCTGTTTCAAGTTAAAAAGAAACCAAACATATTAATAATCAGATAAATAAAGGAATAGGGCGTATGAAATTCTAGTTTATATAATACTATTGGAAAGATATTGCGACGTGCCTAGCACGTGGCCAAGTAAAGGCTTACAATTCTTCACTTTAACAGCATCTAAGTACGTGAATAAATTTCTTTTGAAAATTGATGTGTTGAATAGTTATCTTTTGTCCCCAGATTCTTGAGACAGAACAAAAGTCGTTATTATGCTCTTACGCAACTTATATTACAGTGCATATTTTCAAGTAGAAAAGAACTGAATCACTGCCCAGGAAAATTCGATCGATAATTTGACATCGAACGGACAGGGAGAACTTTACCTCGTTCAGTTTATATTAAAATTAATTATTTTAATATTTCTTCTGCCATGATTCTGACTTGTTATTAGGTTCACCATTCCTGTTGTAACTGAATCATGGCTTGGTTAGGGAGATATCGAAGATAGATTCAAATTTGTTTTGCGTCATAAGAATTCGAGTGCTCCCCTTCCGCAGTCCTTGAGAAAAAAACAAGAGTCTTCCAATAAAAAATAAACTTTAGCATAACTGTCGATCAATGTCATACGAAGAACAAAAGATTGAGGCTGGAAGTCATTGTAAAGTAATATACACAGAAACAATAAACTATACGTTTTGAGTTGTAACTAGACCACACAAGTGCATTAAGACAACTGAAAAGCACGAAGGAATACGGCTCGGTTCTAGACAACGATTTGGTAGGTGAGTTAAGAATTTTCACAATTTTACTTGAATTCAATACTCCAGAGAAAAAATTCACTGTTCTATACCACACTGCTTTAAGGACAAAACTTTGAGTTTCACTGAATACATATTTTTGAATTAAGGCAGCCAAATTTCTAAGGTGGTTTTAATTTACCAAATTTGGTGTCTTTATGTACATTAAACTCATTTACACTTCTAAGAATTCACAACCACCCAATGCTTAATTTTTTTTTTCATTTTTTTTTTAAATGACAGACATTTTCGATCGCTTGGAGCTCCTATTTTAATCTTACCCAGATTTTTTCCCATGTCGTTAAGAGCCTTTAATCGGACTTTTGTTATTTTTATATTTATTTTTACCATTAATTTTTAATGGTATTAAAAATTTAAACATTGGTTTAGCCTTTTCAACCAGATTAAGTGACGGTCCGAAAAGGCCTTTGAAGCAAAGTGAAACCTCACCCTGTTCAGTTTTGACAGAATGAAAGCCCAACCGACCACGGAGGTTATGCAAACAGAGTGACCAAGTTAAAGGGTAGTCGAAAATCAGTGCTAACTTTGGGCTTAAAGTGATCGAGGCTCATGTGGTTTGAACATCTCGTCTTGCAGAACAATCTGAAATTTGCCATTTTCTTGGTGGAACAAACAGCTTCAAGAACTAAATAGTTCACAATCCCACCATTGAAACCGACTGTATTTACCAAGTACGTGACTTATTTGATTCCCTTGTTTATTCTTTTTATTTCTAAGGTTCTTTCTTTTAAAGGTTTGACTTTTGTTCATTGAACAATACAGCTGGCGGGAGGCCGCTCGACTGTTTACTCCTGCGTGAAATTTATGCTTTACATTTTTAATACGGTAACTTATCTTGCTTTAAAACAACTTATGTGGAAAGATTTCGTGGTAAGATGAAATACGTTAACAGGAAGTTGCGTTCGACTTGAACACGGCCTGTCGTCATTGAGATTGAGTGACTGAGAAAACATGCTTATTAATTCGAAGACGTGAGATTCCTCGTTAACGCCTTTAAGTAATTGTAAGACAACATGATTTTTGACTCAATATCAATAAATGAAAGTTTTAACTATATAACTATTTTTGTGTGACAAGCAATTCTCTGAAGGTGGCGAGGTAGCATCGACAGATTAAACAGAGAGAACTTGCAAGAGTAAACAAGTCAAACTGCTCTTTTTCGTAACTGAAGTTGCATTAAATAAAACGTTTTTAAGGCCTGGTGGTTAAATTATGTCTTGATTTCTACACTGTCAGTCAGTTGGATAGCATTTTAACGTGTGGCCATCTAAGTTTTCTAGATACCTTGCATCAAAGATGCGAGGCGGAAATCCTTAATTTGTTGTGACATTCCAATGAAAGCTACTGAGCAGAACTTACTTGCGATAATATCCATAATAACCATTCGAATGAAATTTGCTGAATTTCGAAAATCTATAGCGTGACCAGCCAACCGGTGATTCAATTGCCTTATTACTGAAGGAGTGCTCTCCTGATTCAACTGTTTCTAGCTTTTGAATTGATGGGAAACGTTCAAAATTAATATTATCGAAAATTTCTACTGCAGTGGAATCCGTTAATACGGACACAAAAGGGACACGCCAAAGTGTCCACATTATCCAGGTCTCCGTATTAAGCGGTCTAGTTAAGAGAACTGTAAGAACTTTTTAGTTGTCTGAACAAAGAAAACCGTCCGTTCCGTATCATCCATAGAGCGGGGTTCCACCGAGTACTTAGAAAACCATTTTGCGCACGCCTTCCTTAATGATGTTTTGTTGTCGTTTATCTTGAGTTTAATAGATCACTTTTCTGTAAGTGACCTCTGCAGATTCCCATTTATTTAGATATTACTGACTTCTTAGTTAAACAAATAGTTCAATTTTCCTTTTAAGGACATTGAATTTCCTATTTAGCGTGAGTAAAGTACTGAGTAAGGGGCGGATATTTCATTTTGTGAGTACCAAAGAGACGTCAAAAGGTTATCATTCGGTTTACCTTTAAAAAGAAAACGGAAAAAACGAGATATTGCTACACAAGAAAGCTTGGAGTATTATGAAATTTCTAAACAAAAGACAATGACGCAGTAATGGCTCCAATTATAGCTCTTTGAAATTTCAGCTATGTAGCCTGTTGTCGGCATTTTACATATCACCTCAGCCTGTCTCTTTATTTTCTCGTAAAGCGAGACGACCAACTGGATTAAGAATCTTTGTCTACAGGTGTATTAGGAAATTGCGCAATTCTTTACAGAACTCTAGGTCAGAGAAAGCGAGATAAACCTGAGAACAATGATAACAAAAAAAGTCAGATTTGATGGCGTCTTCAATGTAATTTTAAACTTGAAGTGACCTTTTTGAATAAATACACTGGAAACTAACCAGTCAGAAATAACAGAGAGATTTCAGTTTAGTTGCCATGCCAATGACGGGAGAGTATAATCAGTCCAATATCTTGTTTTGTTTAATTAAGCATTCAACTTTCCATTTTAGTTGTCAGAAAAGAATAGCTCTTTTTTTTTGTTTAATTAAGTATTCAACTTTCCATTTTAACTGTTAGAAAAAAATAGCTCTGAAAATGACTCGAATTCCTTTAATTCATCGTCTTTTCTTTACTGAATAATTAGCTTTGTAAACCTCTATACCTTATGTTTATAGTTAGTCTCCTTGATTTAATTAATTGCGAGTATTTGAATTTGATTTTTTTTACTTAAGATATTTTAACAGTCGATCAGTTTTATTCGTATTTCACTGCGTTCGGAAAAAATATTATTAGTATTATTATTACTATTATTATTACTATTACTATTATTATTATTATTATTATTATTATTATTATTCTTGACTCTTTGTTTACTTTGTTTCTGGAGCTCTTGCTTGCAGAAAGACCGAACAAGTTGCTCTTCACAAATTTCAGCTGTAGGAACGAAGGCCGAGACCGTTTTTCTACAGCTGGGAATCGCGTCAAGAATTTTGCACCCATGAATGGAGCTTAAGTAAATTCACTGACTCATTTTTGCGGTAAGCTTTTTATCCGGGCTGTCTAGGTATTAGCGGGCGGTCAATACCATTTAAATGGCTGAACGAAAGGCAAATATTTTTAAAAATAATAATTAAGGTAAATTATTTCCAAACGCTCAGTGTGAGAGAAATTAAAATACCGAATCTGCACCAACAAAAATATCCCCATTAATGAAGAAAGATATCAGTAGAAAACAGAAGGCCGGACGCAGAACAGGCCAAAAATGGAAGTTTAGGACTAACTACAAAGACCCTACTAAGTACTTCAGTGCCTAGACTATTTACTTAATGTCTAGCGGAATAAAGCCGCAACGGAAACCACAAACGTTATAACAAAACTTGAAGTGTAATATTAGTTGCCGAGGGCAAGATTGAAATTGGCTCAAATACGTTAAGTGAAATTGAATGATTTCCGTAATAATCGGACGAGCTATTCTTCTTTTCAACTTAACCGTATTCGCAGAATTACTTTGCATTCCCTTCAGACATACACGTTATCTGTGGTTACAAATTTTTATGCCGACTGACGCTTAATGTCTATGATATTTCTGACAGCCGTATAATTTTTGTTTTAAACATCCAAAGCATGATGACAACAGGTCTTTGAGGTAGCGTTTCAGTGATCGTTTTTGTAATAATCATGCATGTTCCGGGAGTACAGCCGACCAACTGAACGTATATTGGAAAACAGTCCAAGTGTTCTTCCAACGTCCCGGGTGGTTTATCAGCCTATAAACCATAGAAACTCAGTGTGGTATATTGCTTAAATAATTGGCATATCAGTATCATGACAAAGCAGGTCTTTGCATACCCTCCTTGAACAGTTTACAATAATTTTAATTCCGATGTTTTATTGGCATATATCATGACAAAGCAATAGAAGCTTTCGAAGCTGAATTTTGCCAGCTTAGCGGATCAATTCAAAACCCTTATTATTAGAATTTTATCAGTTCAGTTCTGACTTTGTCACAAAGCCAAACTTCTCCCATGCTTTTTAGCTAATTGCCGGATCCGAGGGAAAAAGTTGACGTTAATTTGGTGATGATTATTAATGACCCATAAAACATTCATAATCTTCCGCTGGTATTCAATAAGTTTCCAAGAGCACAGGATACAACCTACAGTGTCATCGGCATAGAACTGAGAGAGAAATAGGTGCCACGCCTGAAGACTCGAACTTGGGAAGGTTCGACTTTAGTAACGATTCATAAGTGATCAAATACCTTCAAAAAACCACTTAGTCTTCCTCAACCTTACAGTCGAGAGACTTTCAAGAGCGCGACGCCTCGAAATAGCCCCAGTGGCAGCTTATGGTGGGTAAATTAAGTACATGCTTTACACTCGCGATTGATTTTTAAAACATTAGGCCAAATGAAGCAGTCTCTTGTTTGAACAAAGACGAGGTACTTCGGACTCAAAATTAAACCAGCTTCCCATTTATCATTGGTATCTTAAACTTCGATCTCTACACTCTACCTTTCGAGTTATTGATCTATTTTGTATGAATATGTAAATAATAATCGCAGTCATGAACACTACTTAAGCAGTAGTGAAAATAAAGGCTAAAAAACAAATTCAGGCTCGTACGAGAATCAAATCCACGACCTCTGCGATACCAGTGCAGTGCGGCTCTAGCAAATGTGCTAACAAGCCAACTGGGAGTTGGTCATTTTTTGTTGGTTCGAAATATACCCGTGAGTGACGAATATGGCAGAATGAAAATATGAAAATCATATAAATCTGAACTGCGGATTAAAGAATAAATACATAAATGATCATCGCTGTTATGAGCAAAAGGCAGTAGTGAAAAAAAAGCCTGAAAAAATTTCGGGCTTATACGGCAATAGAACCCACGACCTCTGCGATACCGGTGCAGTGCTGTACTACAGTAAGCTAACAAGCCAACTGGGAACTGGTCATCTTTTGTTGGCTCGTAATATACCGTGACAGTGTTGAATATGTGAGAATGAATATATGAAAATCATATATTTGAACTTCGGATTAAAGAATGAATATGTGAATGATCATCGCAGTTATGAATTCTTCTATTTTGTGTTTCCCTTTCGAATCTTCGTATGACAATGTTTCACACTGCATCAACATGCTCGTTGGCTTTACACTCAAACGTACTCACAGTCAAAGCAACCATGCAGCTACTCTAACATGCTGTCCACACATGACAACAGTGGAATGATTCTCGTAATTTCACATTGCGTCTTCGGCGAAAAGAACTGACTAAATGACATTTTTCTCAACAAAGTAAACAACCAACAAACAACAAACAAGATTCAAAGCGCGATATAGCCGTAGCTGTTTCAGGCTCTTAGAATATAGTTGGTGTTAGGGAAACAAAGTGAGACGACAGAACAAAACAGAACTGATTTTTTTCTTCTACCGGCTGAGAGCCTGATGGACCATGCAAGCTAAAAATGATAGCGTTCGCTCAGCTTTGACTCTGAACTGATAGCACAAGACAAAGCTCTTTATTTTCAACATTGCGACTGTTTACTGTTCAGAAAACTGTCTATTCAGTTAGAATTTCCTGCATGGTTGTAAAAACACCTTTTAGTGCGCATATGATGCATGGGTCATGCGATTTTCTTATTTAGTTTGGCATGAACTTATATTGGATGTATAAACAGTGCTGTTGAAACTCGTTTACTTCTGTGACAAAAAAAAAATTAAAGACACAATATGCTATCTCTCTTTGGTATAAGAATTCATGTTTTTGGATTAGAAATAAGCCAAGTGTTTTAATTATGATTATAACTCGCAATTTCAAGTTTTCTGGATAATTTGTAACCTGTAAAATTGCACACAGGTATTTTTAAATTTAAACATATTTGCCATTGTTTGCCCCCAAAGGCTTATCATTAGGATCATAGGAATACAAAATCAGGCTCACGCACAAAAAAACACACACACAAGCAAAACACAAACGTTAAGATAGAGAAATTTGCATTGCCACTAGGGATATGTTAATGACCCCCTCCTTAATTTAACAACCAAACAATGGCCATCGAAAAATTATAAAACTTTGGACTTCTCGAAAAAAAAGCACAGCTACACATAGTTTGTTCAGTTTATATGCACCTTCTCATCAATTGTTTCTCGGTTTCTTCGATTGTATCGGTTTATTTGTCAAGACAGTGAATATTTTCATCTTTTTCCTTGTTGAGTTGAGCTGCATGCTACATAAACAGAAAAGCAGTAACCTAAAACTGATTATAAGCTTTCTTGATCTTTTTTCTTGGCTCAAACAGAAAGCTATGGCAAAACTTACTTCAAACATAGATGTAATAGAAATTTTGTATGGCAAGATTTGTTTTTTTTTTTCTAAAAATTTTTCGTAACAGTGTTTTTTACTGTGTACTTAATTTGTCCGGCTTTTGCTCCTAATTACTTGGAAGCAGATTCATAAAGAAAGCCACCAAATCGATTTAGTTATTCATTCGTCTTTGAACAATCATTCAAATAGCGGAGGTTTGAATGTGTTACCTAGTACAGGCTGGCCTTATTGAGAAATACGTCAGTGGGAAATTTACAAAGTATAAAGTCAGAATTTATTTCAGATGAGGTCAAATGACTCAAGTTTTTCGAAGGCTGAGTTACTGGCGCCGAAGCAAGGGCTACTTTTATTGTGTCTAAGTCTTGGCGTTTCCACTTCACAAACTTTCATCCTAACTGAGCTGTATTTTTTATGGTATGATCAATATCCGGTTTTTGATGGCCATCCCAGGTGTTCAATACAGCAATAAATGGTTCAATGCGCGTGAAAGTTGTAAACGCTGACACAACTCTTAAACAAATGTCACAAGGTGCAGACATTTAAAAAGGAAAATTGTCATTTGTTTACCTGTAGCTACGCTACCGGCTTGTGTTTTGCTATTGCCACTTACAGACAGGCTTATATTTGTCTGTGGTTATCGATCTTCGCTCAGGCATGGAGTCATTTGCGTGGAGCGGATTGATGGAACCAGTCGTAATATAGCAAAATTGCGCAATTAAGCAGAAAGGTCGCGAAAAGGGGCGGAACAATGTGGTTAATTGCTGTACGGATGAGACCTCGCAAGGTCAAAGTATGAGTCGACAAAAACAGGAGCACGGAAGAACCACTGCATCGCAAGGGATTGTACTTACAAGAAACCAACAGTAGCGAACAAGTTGGATACTGCGGGAAATGATAAGTCGAAACTTTCTCTTGAAAGCTTCGTTAATAGCGTTTCGGGAAACACACCACACCGGAAACCACAGCATAAGCATACAAATCATTCCGTCTCGATCCGATGCCGGGAAAGAACGTTTGACCGTTTAATTACTATGATTAATAGCTTTCCAGTCGGAAGAGTAATTCTTTTTGCCTTCCCTGAGCTTTTTTGTTTCCAAAGTTACTTTGCATCTCTGCTAGACATGAGTCCAGTCGTTGTGCTTGCACTATTGCGTGCTACATTGGCCGTTGACAAACAGTTTTGGGATCAGAAATCGAAGCCTTTTTGTTACGTGTTGCAATATCCAGCCTTTGCGCTTTTCTTTCGTGCGCAGTGATTAAGGATGTGTTTTGACGTAGATTGTGTTTTCTTGCTCTTTCTTGAAAATAACACGCGAATCCTATACCAACAAACTTAAGACTCAATTCTCAATCCCGCCGGTCAATATTGAAGGCTCCATTTAGTGATATGCTGTTTTATTGACGTGATGACAGATATCGTAATTAGTGTTGTTACGAATCGTTAACAGCTTTGAACGTTCCGCAGAAGCTTTTGTAACTAACAAATTGGAAACAATAATACTATGGCCAGCTCCACGGGATGTATATCCCGCAAGTCAAACCTTTGGCTTCAAAAGTAGAAGGCGGAGAAACATAAAATTGTCGTGATGTAAGAACATTATTTGGACTTATTTTTAGCAGCTTTCCCAAAGAGTCCAAGACAAATTTGAAGTTCGTTGACGTCATGAATTCTCTTTATGTAAATATTTACTGAAAGTTAGAGATATTGACTCAGAGTTAACTTCATTGTGTATTTTGTTTCCATATATTTGACAGTATTAATTGATTTGGATGACTCTGTGATAATAAAAACTACCGTTCTGTAAAGCCTAAGCTTAATTTCGATGAGAACCAGAGTCTACCAATTGTCCGTCAGTTCTTATTCGCTGGTGCGCAGTGCTTGTAACAGGTATTTTGCAGAGTCCATTGTTTCATCTTTTCTGTAATTAATTCCATTTTAATTTTCACATAAGCATCTCAAATCTTGACCCTGCTATTTTAGGTCTTTGTTGAGTTGAAAGCCCGTTGAATGGTGTGTAAGGAATTTGGTAATCGGCACTAATGATGGTTGAGTCGGGAGCAATTCTAACCGCTTGACTGGTCGGCCTTTATTTCCGAAGTCAAAGCTTGTAGAGGCAATTAATCATTGGGCTGATACAGATCTTGCCACTCAGTTGAAAAGAGTAACAAGTGAATATAGCCCTCTCACAACTGTAATCACTTGCACAAGCACACTCGGTAAACTCCTTGTTAAAAGTCCAAACTAAAGCTCTGTTTGGTCTTTCTTCGATAATCTGGCAAGGGGTGCGTTTGTTTATGTATTTTTTTCCAGTAATTATCCCCCTAGAGGGTTCAAACAAAGACTCACATTTTTCTCTTAATCTTCGCAGATTTCAAGAACTTCTAAGCAAGCACTGCATTGTAATCAAGATACAGCGTACAGCATCAAACCAGCTTCAGATCATAACATTGTAAAACGATCTCTAAGTTGTGCATTTTCCAAGTGTTCAGGCTGGTGGAAAGGAGGTAATCCACCGTCCAGATGAAGCCAGATCTAATAGAAGACTACCAGCGGCGTGTGTTGGGGACCACGCAGCCACTGTCTTACTCGGCGTTGCAAAGCGGCTTGTTGAAAGCTACCAGTTTAAAGGATTTACGAAACCAAGCGTTGGTCAAAGAAAGTCGACCAAAGAATGGCCGGCTTCTGTCACCTTTCAAGCGATTCTCTGAGACTATTAAAGGAAAAGGACTCACTAAGACGGGCGCTACGAGAAATGGAAGTATTTCGAGCGATAGTGGCGAAGGTTCTTTGTCTGATGGGCAATCAACAACCAGCGAGACGGTGAAAGGCATTTTAAAAACTTCTGAAACATCGCAGCAGAGAAAAAGTAGCGATGAGGACTCTGTGGAAAAAACAAGAAAGAAAAAACCGCAGCACTTAACCTTTCGAAAACCCCGGCGATTTAGTTCGCCGGCCTCGTCGCCAACAAGACAAACCATAACTATTGATTCTGGGTTTCAGAAAACTGGCCCATTGTCGTCGAAACCGAACGCAGGAGGGTCTCCATCTCGGCCACGAGGCTCTTCATTACCCGATGCGTTGTACGGAGGTGTTAATCGGATGACAACCACAAATATTCGGGACTCGCGCGATTTTGGTATCGGCTGTTTTGAAGAGGATGAAGAGGAGGGTCAATACGGCAACGATGTGCGCAAATGCTTAGATTTCACATGTTCGCAATCAAAACATGCCAAATCTTCCGTCTTGCTCATTTCTGACCATAACACGAACGAGTTCGAGCTCATAGAACTGAATAAACTTCTCGACAACAAGACACTGAAAGCTTCAGCGACTATACTTGACGAGGAAGGAATGACAATTCTTCACCGCGCCGTTCAGAACGGATTTGTGAACCTGGCGAAGTTCCTCGTGAACAATGGTGTCTCCACCGAGATGCGAGATCTCGAAGGCAGAACTGCGCTCTGCTTAGCGTTGGAAAAAGGAAATTACGATTGCGCCGAGTTATTAGTGAGGCTGGGGGCGAATGTGAACTGCGTGAAAAAAGGCGGAAGAACTGTCTTGCACCAAATGGTTCAAGAAGGGGACTACAAAGCGGTACAGTTTCTGGTAAAACATGGTGCGAATTTAAATTTGGAGGATGACAAAGGGTGGCCTGCACTGCATTACGCCTTGAAAAGGAAGGACTTGAAGTGCGCAGCTCTTCTTATGACTCATGGCGTGAACATTCATCGCTATACAGAGAAACGAATACAAGAATACTCCATGTCCATGGAGATTGTGAACATTGCAAGAGTCAGATTGGATACTTCAAGGACAATTAGCCACGATATGGCCCCAGAGGTTACCATTATCTGAAAAAGAACGTGACTACAGCATTGTCAGAGTGGCTCATTCTGTCCTAACAACGTGTTCCTTTAATCAAGGCAGCCTTTATAAATGACTTAAATTTAAATCAAAACATAAGTATCATGACTTTGCTCAGATCTCTAGCGTTTCCGTGACAAATGTAGCTAACTCCGCTTAAACTTATATTGGTCCATGCCACACATCAAAGAACATTGCAAGCTTTCGCGCGTTGAATCTTCAAGCATTGATCAATTTCTCTTTCGTATTGGAATAATCTTTTCAAGCGTTTTAATCTTGTTAGAACCGTTTGATGGAAGATAATTGTCTAATCAAATACTCAGTACCGTAAAGTAGAGACATGAAACAAGTTTTAACGTGGTTACTCTGATGTATAATGTCTGAGAACATATAAAGATACTTTAGAATCTGCTCATATAAATTGAGTTTAGTATTCATGTCGGTATTTGGCGTTAAAGTATAAGTCAGCACCAAGATTATTAATGTACGGCGTACCTAAATGATAAGAAAAGAATTAACATATTTCATATTGTATAGCGCAAGGACGTAAGAGGCTTAGAAGGAAATTAAATCCGAATGTTTATTGAGTTAGTAGGAAAACATACTTCAAATAAAATTCCATAATGGTTATAGACGTCAACTTAATTTGTTTTTGTTGTTCATATCTAATGCGACCATAAAATTTTACGAAATTATGGGAATTCTCGTTCACTGTTAAAAACGCTGATTTGTGCACGCTTATAAATCTGTATGGTGGGATTGAAGATTATAAAATGTTGACCGTGTTTTAAACTCAATTTGCCGCTGCATGAGGATCAACTTTTGTATGGCCTCCATCTTGGAGTCCTCCAAACAATTTGAGAATTAAACGGACAATCCTCGCAGATCTGCATGGTTGTTAATCCGAAAAACATAACCTGTAGTTATTACAATTTTTGGCAATGAACGAATTTACTGGCGGAGTAAACAACGTCTAAATGCGCTTTATCGTGTTTTCTCAAATCCATCTACTCTCGCACGTCATCACCCAGTGTTTGAGAAAACACATTACGCAAAACATCCCTTTTGGATTCTTGCTGTCACTCAGTAAAGCCCAATACTCCCTGGAATACTGCGAGCCTCAATAGACCCTTTCACGGTTTTTCAACAGTTCAGTGTATGATATTGGCCATGTAACGAAAACAGGCCAAGTTCTGCCCTCAATTATTGCTAATTTTTAAATGCTCTTCCTAGAGGTGTTTCTGGATTTCGTTTGCTACCTGGTCAAAACAAAAAGCTGAGAAAAAAAATGTAGAAGGATATATTAAAGGAAACTAAATACTGCTGTAACACGCACATCCGGCCCGCGAAATACAGTATCATGCTATATTTACAACTATCCACCGTACGCCACAAAACCAGCAGAGAATCTTATGTAGGCGATCAATATATCTGATACGTTTACTTAAATCATCTTCAATGTTCAGAAATTATGCTTTAGTTGAGTCAGAAATTACTTGATGTCTAGACCCCCGGGGGGGGGGGGTACTCCCCTATATGGGCTATATAGGTGAGTGCCGCGGAATAGGGTATGGTTTTTGGAGGTTCTCGATCCTTAAATAGGGTATCCTTTTCGGCTATGTTGGCATAGTGTCCCGGTGTGATCCTTAGATAGGGTGCCTAAATTTGTATCAGCAAAAATAGCAGGGTGTAAACACCCAGTTAAGCGGAAGACAAATGATCTGTCAAAGTTAAAGTATTGCCAAAGCGATTTTAAAAAGATTGTGTTTTTGAGTTGACCTGTTCAAGCTATTTTGAGTTTTTGTTCTTCCCTTGCATAGGGTGTCATTTTTCGGATTTGGGCCTTAAATAGGGTATCAATTTTCGTTGGATTGTTCCTTTAATAGGGTCAGGGTTTAAGACCCTTCGCGGCACACACCTATCCGGACTTTATGGGAGTACCCCCCCGGGGTCTAGACCCAGCAGTTGAACTGAGAACACAGTGCTAACACACGTGAAATAAAGTGAGAGTTCTGTGTTGTTTCATGATATCAGTCGATCGGACTGAGATCTTTTTGTCGACAACAGGATGTGGAAAAGCTTAAGGATTTCGGTCATATATAACAAGTAAATAAAGAAATAAATATAACATGTTACGCGCCTTCACCTCGCAGGGAGCGTATACAGAACTGCGTGACGTCACGCACGATATTTGATCTTTTTCACACATTCTCTCTATTTTGAAACGGCTGTTCTCGGCTGGATTGAAGTGACCGGGAGAAATGTTCCGTAAAATACCGAATTTTACACCTCTTAATCCCAAATGTCGATATAATGTAAGCTTGATGAATGAAGATCACTACTTTATGCTCTTAGTGTGGTTCTTTCCGTTTTTAATGCCCTTAAGGCTTAAACGATTTTAATAGAGTTTTAAATCTCCTCGATATACTTTTTTAGTACATATATAGTGTCTTTGTTTCCTTTTTTCATATACATATATTTATACAACTTGTTTTAAATTACTGGTAGTCTTTTTACCAATGTAATATAATTATCATAAGTATAAATCTACTAGCGTTCTATCACGAATGCCCTTCTCTGATTGGCTACGCTATTCGCTATCTATTCTGTGATAGATAGTGAGTAGCGGCTGTCAACAAAATGGCGGCCGCTTCTTCGCGTTTTCGAAGTGTCTGCGAGGAGGATTTAGATAAGTTACTTGTTTAGTTTTGAACGACTAGTAGATTTATACTAAAACAATTAGATTATTCGCTCTCGATTTCTATGCGTGATAGCTGATTCGGGCTGCGCCCTCATCAGCTATCACGCGATAGAAATCAAGAGCGAATAATCTAATTGTCAAATACAGTTAAAACCCGCGTATAAGAACCTGGATTTTTTAACTTAGCCTAAACAGGTTCTTATATAAATGGTACTTAAAGCAAATTTAGGCTACCAAGGTTCTTAAAATAGGTTCTTATATTTTCATATGAATTTCATTTAAATATATTATAAATATCAGCTCATAATACAAAAAAATAAAAATAATAAATCATTTAAACTATAATGCCCAAAGGCAGTACAGTGCAAGTATGTCCCCTGCCTTAACAAAACATCTGCTCAAACAAACTCATAGTCAGTTCTCTGAAATGCCATTTCAAAGTTAATACCAAGAAAATCTTGGGACACTTTTACAGCAACTCCACTGATAAGAACCTAACTTAAAATTCTAGCCTAGCCTTAATAAACTATCTATCTATCTCCACTTTGAGTCGCTTGCCGCTGAAGCTAAGCCTTCCGACAATAGTGTAAGATTAACAAGGCATGCAATTAAAACAACCGCCACGGCTGAACGCCTTCTGAATTTTGTCTATTTTCTCCCACTTCCACGCGTCTCTCGCCATCAAGCCTCAGGCAAATGAAGGCCAGGTAATGTATCAGTCAATTCCAAAAGCGCCCATCCTTCCCCGGGCATACCCAGGGTATTTGAGCCGAAATTTGTCCCGCACGGTGGGGCATTTGACTTTCGGCTAAACATTGGTCGGCGGTCGCCAGCTAAAGGGTTTCGCGCGTCTTTCGCGTGCAAATATCCATTCATAATAATAATAATAATAATAATAATAATAATAATAATAATAATAATAATAACGATTTATTAGTAGTACTTCCACAAGGTGGCTCTTCGCCTACTAATTACAAATTAAATTGTATCAAATGTTGGTTTTGAGGAGAGGGGAAAACCGGAGTACCCGGAGAAAACCTCTCGGAGCAGAATAGAGAACCAACAAACTCAGCCCACATATGACACCGAGTCCGTGAATCGTACCCGGGACACATTGGTGGGAGGCGAGTGCTCTCACCACTGCGCCAACCCTGCTCCCCCCGTACTAACCCCCGTATTCACCACGGGAGCCACTTCGCTCCCTTCACTTCAAGATTCCGCGTAGGTTTTCCGTTGTTTACTAAATATACACTTGATATGCCTTTATTTCAAGTTTGAGGTGCCGACAAAAGAGATCGGAAAGGAGGGGCACAAGTTTTCGGATTTGTATGAAAAAGGTAAGCGATTTTGGAATAAAGTATGACCAGGGAGCGTGCCAAAATGCTTCATGCAATGAGTGATTTGCTATAGATTTACACTTGATTTGCCCTTTTTGAGGGCAAAACAAAACAATACGGAAATAAGAACGAACACTACACAAACACCCCTTCCCACAAACGGACAACTCACAACCATGAAAGATAATAAACTAGTGATTTTAATTCGAGAAAGAAAATAATGATTCCAAATATTACAGAAAAAAATAATTCCTAAAACTAATTAATATTACAAACTAACTTGGGTGTATAAAACTAACCTTACTTAAATAATTACCTAATCCTTAACTTAACCTCATTACTTTACTCTAATATTTACAATCAAACAGTTCAGTTCCTTTCAGCTTCTTAACAAATCCAATGCACAAACAAACTGCACCGTCAACCAACCACACAAATAAACCGTACCATCAACCGTTAACAAACCTTTGCTTCTACTCCTCCGGTGTCTTTCGTTTCTCTCACTTTACTCCCGGCTCACTTGACTCCTTCAAAATTGCTTTAGACTCCTTTGCACACGTCTTTGACTTCTGTGCACTCGTCTTCAACATCTGTCTGCTCGCCTTCAACCAACCTCGTTCCCATGGCTTTTCCCTAGAAAGAAAAATGGCGGCCCATTTTTTCTTTCTAGGGAAGAAAAAACTTCTTTAGCATCGTTGAACTTACTAGCTGGTTCCTTGTCACGCAACCATCTTTCAGGTTTAAATTTCTCAGCGTCTTCAAAAATACTATTATTTCGACTCATAGAATATGATGAAAAGATGACTTGTGTACCGGCCGGTATATGATAACCATCAAGAGTAATGTCCGAGATGGATGCCCAAACCATCAGACACAAGAACTTGCGATAAGAGCCCCGATGCTGCAGGTCACCAGGCGGTCTGATTTACATTTAAGAGAGGCTTGGAGCGAGGAGTGGGTGATGGGAGTGGGGGTGGGGGTGGGGTGAGATGTGTGAGATGTGTGTGATAAGGCACAGACACACGTACACGCACGCGCACGGAAACTTGTACAAACTCGCACTTATGTCTTAAAAGTAATAAATTGCTTAAGAGATAAAAGCTTAAGGTGGTCTTATACCCTAGAAAATGTATGGAAATCGTAGGTTTTTTGCTAAAAGTGAGTTGGGGGAGGGAGATGGAGTATTAAAACTCCTATTTCCCCAGAGATTTTGATGGAGGACTGGGTTGTGTTTTGCCTGTTTCTTGTCACGTGACAGCAGGTCACGTGGCTATACTCGGCTTATTTGAATTTACTCTCTCGTCAGCCGAACCATTTGCAGAATTTACCCTGGAATGTGTCAAAATTGCCCTAAATTACTGTGTTTTGGGTCATTTGCTGGTGCCGGAGCTCATCATCAAGGGCTGAGAAGGCTTAGACCTTGCCAATTGCAAAGAACCGCTTATTGGCACTGCGAATGCAACAAACTTTGTTCGAATGCTCGCTTCAATCTGCTAACAGTTTGTTGTTCGTGGACAAGGGGCCTCAAAGCAGATGAGCCTTCTCTGACCGGGCTCCAATCATCACTGTCGGAATTTTCATCGAATGCTGAATGTGCCCGAATAACGTTTGGTGCAGGATTGAAGCCTGGTCTGAGACTTGGTCAGAATCCCGCTGAAAGATGTGTAGAATCTCCCTGGATGCAAATTGCTGTTTGGCTGCTACGTTGAGGTTGCTGCATGATAAAAAAAGGAGCTGAGAGAGCTATCGTTTGCCTTTTTCCTCAAACTTCTTCTTTAATTTGGAAACAGAAGAGCTGTTTTGTAATGTTTACTTACTGAATAAAGGATTCAGTTGAAAAAAGATTTGTCCAGACTGCTCGTTTGATATGTTGTTTACATCCCATCTCTATGCTATTACTTTGCTGGAGAAATGCATTGCCATGCCTGTTTGATTTTTCCCCTTTGCTTCATGTGTAACAAACACTTTTGCACTGATGTTGCTGGAAAAGATGGCAAAACCTGACCACAGCTATTTTTTTTTCTTTGACCCTATGCAGGTTTGAAATTAGAAACTGGCATGGAATTTGTAAATTGCAAACACTACTCCCTTTCCATGCTTTTACTTTTACTAGCTTTTTAAGGGTTGAAATTCAAGGTAGACAAACCCTCTAGGAAATGAACCAAAATAAAGCCAATCCGTTAAATTGTTCTTGTTTAACATGCAAACACCCTTTTATGGCAAATTGAAACTTTGAAGATGTTTCTCCTTGCAAATAAGCAATCAGTCTACAAGTTTAGGTTCAGTACCTTGATCAATACAAGCATAACCTGCGAAAAAATAGGAAACTTTGTTTTAAAAAATAGGAGAATCAATGGTAGTTTGATGAACAAAGATAGCCTCCCTGCACCCCACCAGCTATTCCAATCCACTACTTTAGTCCATAACCTGACAATAAATAAACATAACTACGACAAAGCGAGTACTTCAGTTCCAAAAGTTATTCTTCTTTAAATCTCTTATTGTGATAACAATATTAATCATAAAAATTACAATTTCCTCGATTGTGATTGGTTTAAAAAACTACTATTTTCCACTAATTCACTTGCCAAGTTGTTATCGGACAGTTTGTTATTGGACACTTTGTTATTGGACAATTTGTTATCGGACAGTTCAATAAGCCAATCACATTCAAAGTAGTATTTTAAATCAACCAATGACATTCAAAGTTGTGTTTAAATCAACCAATCACAACCTTGGTTACAATCACCATACATTTTGATCGTAGTCAATTTCAGAGCGACATTAAACAATTTACGCTTCCTTTGTCAGTCTTTTAATACAAAATTTCCTTCCCTTTTATAACTTGGCTCTTCTTGTTTTCTCGGAAGTTGTAATTTTTATGATTAATTGGTAATAAGACTTCGTGTCGTCCAATTCGGTCTGTAATCATACTCGTGATAAACAAATCGGACTCCCGCTTCGCGGTCGTCCGATTTTGTTATCACTCGTATAATTACAGACCGAATTGGACTCCACTCAGTCCTATTACCATTACTAACAAATCACTTTGTTTAAAATGATATTACAAATAGCAAACACAACAAATCCTAAGTGAACACTTTCTGTTATAAAACGACTGTTCATCCTTTAATTTGATTTCTTTTCTTTGATAGTAGAGCGGAAAAACCAGTTGGTAGTTCCTTTTCCAGCAATTTGTGAATCTGTATGTTAACCACCTTTTGCTTTTCTTTTACTGCTTCAAGCTTCCTCTTCGCCTTTGCCTAATTTGATTTTGCTGTTTCTATCATGAGACATGCAACTTTCGCACCTTGTGAATCAAGCTAAACCTGAAGATAGGGCAGTCTGTAACTTAACTGTGCCATCTGACAGCAGCTCACCAGCTGTTTGCATTTCTTCCATTGCTTCCTGCTCCTTTCTGTCGAGGTTCTCTCCCTTTTCTTTCATCGACCTGGTCTCTTGCCTTAGCTTCTCTTGCTCTCTCTTCTTTCTTTCCACCTCTTCAGCTTTCATTTTCTCAGCTTCCTCTTCTAGATGTAAAGGCCCTGGCAAACGAGGACACATTGTCGCCGATACAAATGTTTCCCCGTTTGCCCGCGCGCAACATTTGTTGCGGACACAAATTTTGTGTCCGGGACACAAAATAAAAACGTTTCTGATTTTGTTCAGAAACATTTTGTGTCCCGGGCGCAACAAAGGTTTCCCAGTTTGCGCAAGATGGAAACCCAACATTCATTTTGTGTCCCGCGCATTTGCACACCCAAGAAACATCATGAGCAACAATGTGTCCGCAACAATGTGTCCTCGTTTGCCAGGGCCTTAATGCATAACGCATAGCGTTGATCTCACCGCAGTTAAAAGGCCGTCTGTCAGGGGAATTTTCTCTGGTCTGCAGTTCTCAGGATAGTGAAACTTGACAGCATCTTTCACGGTTCTAAAGCCAACAAAGGTCCTTGCTCCAAGAAGTGTCCATTCTTGTGTCACAATACGGGCATTCACTGAAAGACTTCTTTCTGACTCAGCATTCGATCAGCATCCTCCAATTTAAAAGGTGATGATAAACGTGAGCTAGATTTCAAAATAACTACATTTATGGATAACGAAATGCTTTTTCGATGGGTTTATTGAGAATATCATCATCATGTTAAGTTGAACGTGGTCAAGTGAACTACATTAACAAGTACAATGGGTGCAGAAGAAAATTTTACAAAAATAAAGTAATTATATACTATACTTGCTTTATCCCGAATCTTCGTCTGAAACACGACTATAATTTCATTTTCAATACTGTAACACACGTTGCCTTCACTAGCTAAAAATAGGAAAAATAGGAGGTTTCGTTTAAAAGATAGAAGAAAATAGGAATGTGCGCAAAAAAAATAGGAAAAAATAGGAACTGAACACCCTGCAATCAAAATGTAGGGTAAAAGTCGATTGTGATTACAGTGCACATGAACACTGCTAAATGCAAGGTAACAGTATCAAACAACTTGACAACATCTAGCTCTTTGAAGAGAGGGTTCAAGTGTTCTGTAAAAGCTAGAAAATGTTATAATTCGTAAAGCTTTTTTTTTCTAATGTAAATAGCGGTGAAAGAGGTTGCAAAGTTGATTGGTAAGTTAATTACCCCAAGCGATTACACGGTACGATAAAGAAGGATCGGTACTAGTACACAGTACGATCAAAAAAGGATGTTCTAGTGCACAGTAGATTTTTTTTACATTGTTGAAACAATGTATTTCGACTCAAGTAATAGCGAAGCTTAGAAAGAATGCCGATACTTCTCTTGATCTTTTCAGCTATCCAAAGTGACTTTTCCAGCTCAGAAGTTTGAGTCAATAAAAATTCCAAGATATCAAGTTTCATGAATGATTATAATTGATCATTTATTGAGAATGAATATATGAAAATCATATATATGAACTGCGGATTAATGATTAAATATGTGACTGATCATCCCAGTTATGAACACTACTTAAGCAGTAGTGAAAATAAAGCCTGAAAAAACTCAGGCTTGTACGGGATTCTAACCCACGACCTTTGCGATACCGGTGTAGCGCTCTACTAAGCTAACAAGCCATCTGGGAGCTGGTCGTTTTGTTGGTTCCTCATATACCGTCACGTCGCGCGTTCCATCTTGTGACGAACCCAAAGACGTTTGCGTTGGAGGGTAATAACCAGGTATGAACCTTGTCAAATTCATTATTAAGATTACTTTCGAGTAAATTAATGTCCTTATGTTGGTAAAATAGGTTAGCATCAACTGCAAAGAGGTGGAAATCTCGTATACTTGAGCAATATTGAAAGTCATTTATGTAAATTAAGAAAAGAAGAGGCACAAGAACCGAGCCCTGTGGCACACCACAAGAAATGAACCGAGCGCCTGAATAGTCCAGTTTCGAGTTCGCCATGACCGCTGAATAAAAGTACTTAGGACGCATTTGCACACCGTTAGCCTCGACCTAAAGTAAAATATTCACAAATTCCAGCGAGAAGATGACCTGTTTACAGCTCTGTCTATTGTTTAATTTTCAAATTTGTGGCACCTTCCCGCACGTATTTGTGAATACTTTACTTTAGGTCGAGGCTAACGGTGTGCAAATGCATTCTCAGTACTTTTATTCAACGGTCATGGCGAACACAAAACTGGACTATTGGTATCACTAAGAAAAACAATTTGACTTCTGTTGCTCAAGTATGAGATGAACCGATCTTTAACAACCCCTCTGATACCATAGTATTCAAGTTTGCTAATTACAGGTGTAACATACCATGATTCACGGTATCAAAGTAATGCTTTAGTAAGATCCAGAAACACTCCGCAAGAGTACATGTAGTCATGATGTTCTATTGGTTTTTGAACTTATTATACTCAGTGCTGAAGGTTCAGTTGAATGATGTGAACGAATCAAAATAGTAATTTTCTAACAGCTAATTGAAAATGGATACTTATGGAACCATGCAAACACAGTTTGCCACTCAGCTTGGCGACACACATCTCTATTGAAAGAAAAACTTTTTGCCCCAAGTCGGAATCGAACCGACGTTCCCCAGTTACTAGTCGGGCCTGATAACCACTACACTACCGGAGCAACCACGCTGGCAACGCGGCCACTTTAGGACGTGAGTAGCATCGCACGTTGGCCATTCCTCGGAACATTTTTCTTTCGAGACTTTTGTGTGTTTGCCGTCTTCTAAATTCCCTGAACGGGAATTAGAAATATATATATGTAAATACCTTCGAAGTCATGAAAGCCGTAGAACAATATACTTATGGAACCATGCAAACACAGTTTGCCACTCAGCTTTCGACACACATCTCTATTGAAAGAAAAACTTTCAATAGAAAGATAGAATGGATAGATAGAAGAGAAATACTGTAGGGCGATGAATGAAGGGGTGTGTGGAAAAAAGCCCTAAGTGACATCTAATCAGTTGTTAGATTCTCATTCAAATTGCCTTTTACTTGCTTGTAACACAAAGAGAGAATTTGACTGAACACCAAGAGTCACTTAGGGCTTTATTCCATGCACCCCTACAATTATTTGTATTGACTCTTGAAATCTTTAAAAACTGGTATTACCCTTGCTAATTTAAATTTTTAAGGAAGAATTTCTGTCTACAAAGAAGTGTTAAATACTATTTGCAGAGGACATGATAGTTGATTTTCAAGAATCTTTAAGATAGCAATAGGAACACTAAAGTGACCAACAACCTTTCCAGTTTTAAGTAGAGATATTTCAGTGACAATTTCCTCATCAGTGACTGGAGAAACAAAGATACTACAGTATCTCTTATAGAAGGTGGCATGTACTCATAAGCAGTTTTACTAACATTAGGAATAGAACTTGCAAGATTACCTCCAATGTTAGCAAAATAATTTTTGAATGCATTTGCTATTGATTTTGGTTCAGTTATTTCACGATCATTTAGGACTATTTTATTAACTGATTGTTTCACTGTGGGTTGATATGAATAATTTGCTTAATTCCCTTCCAAATTTTCTTACTACAATTGTCATAAATTGAAAAGTAATTATTGCAGTAATTTTTCTTGCTTTTTTTTTAATAAACCATTTTTCATTTTAATTGAAGTCCTACTGTAATTGTAGGAGTTATCCATGGCTTGCACTTAATTCTTGCTTTGATAGTTGTTTGATAGGCACGTCATCACCCAGTGTCTGTGAAAACATGTTACACAAAACATCCTTTTTGGGTTCTTGCTGTCTCTTAAAACCCAATACTCCCTGGAATACTACAAGCCTCAATAGATCCTTCCACAGTGTTTCAACAGTTTGTATGATATTGGCCATGTAATGAAAATAGGCCAAGTTCTGCCCTCAATAGACCTTATTCGCTTGTACATTTTGTTTTCCCAGATCATGTGACGAGACTCAGGGGATTTGATCCTTTGTCTAGTTCATTAAAAAGACTGCATGCTGAGATATTCATGCTTGCATGCACTCTTATTAATGAACGAGACAAAGGATAAAATCTCTTGAGTATCATCATATGATCTGAATTGGGAAAACAAAATGTACAAGCGAATAAGGTCTATTATTGCTAATTTTTAAATGCTCTTCCTAGAGGTGTTTCTGGATTTCGTTTGCTACCTGGTCAAAACAAAAAGTTGAGAAAAAAAGTGTAGAAGGATATATTAAAGGAAACTAAATACTGCTGTAACACACACATCCGTCCCGCGAAATACAGTATCATGCTATATTTACAATTGTCCACCGTACGCCACAAAACCAGCAGAGAATCTTATGTAGGCGATCAATATATCTGACACGTTTACTTAAATCATCTTCAATGTTCAGAAATTATGCTTCAGTTGAGTCAGAAATTACTTGATGTCTAGACCTAGCAGTTGAACTGAGAACACAGTGCTAACACACATGAAATAAAGTGAGAGTTCTGTGTTGTTTCATGACATCAGTCGATTGGATTGAGATCTTTTTGTCGACAACAGGATGTGGAAAAGCTTAAGGATTTCACTCATATATAACAAGTAAATAAGGAAATAAATATAACATGTTACGCGCATTAGAATTGTCTCCTTCACCTTGAGGGGGACGTATATGGACCCACACTCTATTTTCATAGTACAGAGCGGAGTTGCTGGTGTTGTGAGTGGAGCCTGGTGCATTGACCTTGTCTCTTTCACCTCAATTCGTAAAACTTAAGGGGTGGCGCAGGGGGGAGTCAAAGAACCCATACACTGTTTGCTAAGAGTAGGCAACATGGCTCCTTGTCTTGTGGACAGGCCAGAGATACAATCGCCTCAAGGTTGGGTGATGGCTGCCGGGGTGATGGGCTAATCACCAGTTCGTGGAAAAGCTTCAATCAGTTGATTGCAAAAACCAATGGTCATTAAACTGACTCTTAGGAAAGGTTCGGAACGAAAGCTTATGATTATTGATGGTAGAGTCATGTTTGTAGATATTTATGCTTTCCTGTCCAAAAATTGGACTCTCAGTGGCCTATCCGGAATTATTGTTGCTCTTGCTAAGGGTTCAACAATATCCCCTGGAGGATAACGAATCTCAAAATTCTGCACGATTCTTGCCAAAAGCAGATGAAGCTCCAACTCTGCAATGCGGCGTCCAAGGCACATCCGTGTTCCAAAGCCAAACGGAATGGAAGAAAAAACTTCTTTAGCATCGTTGAACTTACTAGTTGGTTCCTTGTCACGCAACCATCTTTCAGGTTTAAATTTCTCAGCGTCTTCAAAAATACTATTATTTCGACTCATAGAATATGATGAAAAAATGACTTGTGTACCGGCTGGTATATGATAACCATCAAGAGTAATGTCCGAGCGTAATTTTCGAAACAAAGCTGGTAGTACAGGATACAATCGAAGGGTTTCTCGCAACCAGGCTTTTAGGTATGGCATTTCTGTTAGGGTTGTTGGTGTGGCTAATGTCTCATCTCCCAACACGGACAACACTTGCTGTCGTAAGATGTCTTGTTTTTCTGGGTTCTTTGCCATCATATATAATACCCACTGCATCGTGTTGGAAGTTGTGTCGACCCCTGCAAATAATACATCAGTCACGCTTGCAGGCAGCTCATCTTTGGTTAGTTTGCCACTCGACAATACAAACTCGATAAAACCTGCTTTGTCATCTTGACGCCCAAATGATTCGCTTGATTTGAGTTGAAGCTCATTAAGCCTTCTCTCTACAAACAATTCAGCGTACTCGTTCATAGTGTCAAGATTTTCAAACCATGCTTTCAGCTGTTTAGTCTCGTAGATCTTGTAGAACCAGGTTGGGACGTAATTTAGGCCGACTGAATTATAGAGAAAATCTTCTACAGAAGTGATGAATTTCTGGGCATCCTTGTTTACTTGTGGCTCGAGACAGCCAAATCTCTTGTCAAACAACATCAATGCAACAGACTCGAAAGACCATTTGAAAAGCTCGCTATCGAGTCCACAGATCTCATAGGCCTTATCTGAGCCGTCATGCTCTCTAACGGTTCTTAGTCTGTGAATAAAATCACTTATAATTTCGTTGAATTCAGGCGCGTATTCAGCGACCTGTTTGGGTCGAAGAATGCGTTTGCTCAGCACGCTTCGATGCTTTAGCCACGCGGAACCATCTCCAAAAAATACACCGGGACGCTTTTGCCGTTTCTTGTGATAATATTCAAGAAGGGGGATTCGGAATCGTTGTGGGTACTTGGACTCGGAACGCAGCACTTTCGCAACATGCGAGGGATCGGCTAAGCGAACAATGTCACCACCACCTAACCTGCGCTTGTGTATGCTGCCGTATTTGTCGATATCATCTTGTTGGGAAGAGAGAATTCGCTTTCCAAGAGGCTGGCCTCTCGCTCCAACAAAGAATGTCCAGACTGTTCCAAGCACTGGAAGGCTGACGGGTCCCGGTAGATCAGCTAACGATTTGACGGTTTCATTATTAGTCTTTGAGGGCAACGTTGAAAGCGAGAATGAGATTCTTCGTTTATAGCTATTGACGGTTCGATGCAAACACCGACGGTGAAACGACCCAACAAACGCCATAAGTTGTTTTTAGAAGACCAAGTATAACGGTGAGGAGATCTGGCAAAGTGTCTGATCTGATTGCTTTAGATGCATGCCCAAAACATCAGACACAACAACTGTAGCGACTGGAGCCCACCTGGCGGTCTGATTTACATTTCAGGGAGGCTTGTAGCGAGGAGTGGGTGATGGGAGTCGGGGTGGGGGTGGGGTGAGATGTGTAAGATGTAGAGCCACCGTGCTTCTGTACAATACCTCTTCTCTCAAGACTACCTTTTTCTCAAAAATCAAACTAATTCAGTAGAAACCACCATCACGCTAATCTTTGCCGTGGATGATGGCAAACACAATGACGTCTGAGTCTCTTGTTGCCATGAAAACTGAACAAGCTTTTGCCAGATGTCTTTAAGGTGGTCTTCCACTGAAGAGGATATGAAGAAACCATGAGTTTTTTTGCTAAAAGTGACTTGGGGGGGGGGGGGGGGGGTATTAAAACTCTTATTTCTCCAAAGATTTGATGGAGGACTGGGTATCATTATGCATGTATCTTGTCACATGACTGTTGGTCACGTGGCCATACTCGGCTCATTTGAACTCACTCTCTGGTCGGCTGAATCATTTGCAGAATTTACCTTGGAATGGTCAAAATTGCCCTAAATTATTGTGTTTTGGGTCATTTGCTGGTGCCGGAGCTCATCATCAAGGGCTGAGAAGGCTTAAACCTTGCCAATTCCAAAGAACCGCTTATTGGCACTGCGAATACAACAAACTTTGTTCGAACGCTCGCTTGAATCTGCCGACAGTTTGTTATTCGTGGACAGGGGGCCTAAAAGCAGATGTGCCTTGTCTCACCGGGCTCCAATCTTCACTGGCGGAAGTTTCATTGAATGCTGAAGGTGCCCGAACAACTTTTGGTGCAGGATTGAAGCCTGGTCTGGTAAATTGTTTTGGAAGAGCCTTTCCCGCTCAAAGATATGTGGAACCTCCCAGGATGCAATGGGGGCAGATTCTTGCTGTTTGGCTGCTTGGTTGAGGTTGCTGATAAAAAGGGAGCTGGAAGAGCTATTGTTTGCCTTTTTTCCTCAAACTTCCTCTTTAATTTGAAAGCAGAAGAGCTGTTTTGTAATGTTTACTCTCTGAATAAAGGATTGAGTCGTAAAAAGATTTGTTCAGACTGCTCGTTTGCGAGGTAAGATTTTAATTTAATTCTTGCACTAGTTTTGAGCTGATATGTTGTTTACATCCCATCTGTATGCTATTACTTTGCTGGAGAAGTGCACTGTCATGCCTGTTTGATTTTTTACCCTTATCCCCATGTGTAACAAACACTTTTGCTGTGATATTGCTGGAAAAGATGGCAAACCTGACCACAGCAATTTGACCCTATGCTGGTTTGAAATTTGAAATTGGCATGGAATTTGTAGATGGCAACAATTATTTGCTTTTCATGATTTTACTTTTACCAGCTTTTTAGGGATCAAATTAGAGGTACGCAAACCTTCTATGCAGTGAACCAAAATAAAGCCAATCTGTTGAATTGTTCTTTCATAACATTTGAAAGACTGATGGTAGGTATGGGCAGAAAATACCCATTTTTGGCAAAGTGAAACTTTGAAGATTTTTCTCTCTGCAAATAACCAGAGTCAGTCCACAAGTGCAGGTTCACAGCATAGATCAATACATACATAATTTGTAAAAAATTGTTTCTTGCCTCACTGACTAAGTGTTTCTGCTCAGTTATTTTTACCGAGAAAGCACCATTAATGACAAAAGCTTGTTCTGTTGCTATGGCAACAAGAGACTCATTCATCGCTGCGTTCGTCATCATTCATGGCAACAAGTTGCATGATGGTAATTTGTACTGAGTTAGTTTGATTTTGGAGAAAAAGGTGGTCTTGAGTGTAAGACCCCCTTAATAGTGGTTTCTCTGTAAAAATAAATGAGCAAAAACACTTAGTGAGGCAAGAAACTATTTTTTTACAAATTAAGTTAGTATTGATCTATGCTGTGAACCTTAAGTTGTGGACTGACTGGTTATTTGCAGAGAGAAAAATCTTTAAATTTTCACTTTCCCAAAAATGGGTGTTTTTTGCCTGTACTTACCATCAGTCTTTCGAATGTTATGAGAGAACGATTCATCAGATCGATTCTATTCTGGTTCATTGCATAGAAGGTTTATCTACCTCAAATTTGAGCCCTAAAATGCTGGTAAAAGTAAAAGCATGGAAAATAAATAATTTATGTCATTTACAAATTCTAAGCTAATTCCATGCCAGTTTCAAATACCATAAAAACCCGCAATTAAGAACCTGAAAATTGAGAATCTGTTAGCCTAAAATTTGGATTTTATACCCCCTGTAAACAAGAACCTATTTAGCCTAAAAATTGAAAACAGGTTCTTATTTTCTAAAATCATATTAGTACATTACAGCTGCAGTGCAAGAAACCTATTTGAAGAATAAAGCACATTCTCATTACTGTAAAAATGAGTTTTTTTAATAGAAAATAGGAAATAGGCCAATAACCATCTTGTTTTGCAGCTAACTTTTATTTGCTTTACTCCAGAATTGAGAACCTATTTTAAGAACCTAAGTAGCCTAAAATTGTATTAACTACCATTTATATAAGAACCTGTTTAGGCTACTTCCCAAAAATGTAGGTTCTTAGTTGCGGGTTTTTACTGTATCAAACCTGCATAGGTGAAGAAAAAAATGGCTGTGATCAGGTTTTGCCATCTTTTCCAGTATCAGGCCAAACTTGACCAAGGGGGTACGATCCAGCACATCCCACAAGACAGTTTTATCTGGAACTTTCAATCAGTCGATTTTTCTAGACTTGACAACAGAATAAGAAATTAATTATTTCTAATGCAAACCTATTTCAATCAAGTAAAGCCGCTGGCTATGATAATATTCCTATGTCTATTATAAAGCTATCTATAAACTTCATTTCTGCTCCACTCACGCACGTTGTTAACTTATCTATTATCAAGAGAAAATGAGGGACCCTCATTTTCTTTTGCTATTATGCATGGCATTGTACCAGACCAAATGAAAACCAAATGTTACCTAAATGATTTCCGGCAACATTCTTTGTGACAACCAATATGGCTTTAGGAAAAACCATTCTACCACTCATGCACTTAGAATAGAATAGAATAGAATAGTTCTTTATTTAAACACGGTAAAATCCATCAGGAGTATAAAAATTAGAAATAACCTAACTATCCTAAACAAAATGCAAAAACTAACTACGTCTAATCTATCTAAAACCTGTTTTTCATGAATGCCGTGTATACTCTAAGATTAAAAATAAAGATTAACTAATCGTTTAAATTGACTTAGAGATTTAGCTTCTCTCACATCACAGGGTAGGCTGTTCCAGAGAACTGCTCCGCTATAACTAAAGCTGTTTTTCATGAAATTAGTTCGCGGAAACGGGACAAATAGTTTGTTAACAGAGTCCCTCAGGGAGTAACGCGTTTCATTTCGTTTAACAAATTTAGAGGATAAATATTCAGGAACAAGACCATTTAAACACTTGTATACCATTAAGGCTTTCTGTATTTGAAATTGAGAGCTCAAGTCTTTCCAATCGAGTTGTCTAATTAAGCGGTTAGCGTCAGCATCATAGCTAGAAAAGGTTAAAACGGGAGCGGCACGGTTCTGAAGCTTCTGTAGCCTGTCAAATAACGTTTTACCACAATTACCCCAGACAAGATTGCAATAATCGAAGTGAGATTGAATTAGTGCGTTGTATATATAATGAAGAGTAGGTGGAGGGACAAAAGGCCTAATTCGTTTTATTGCTCCTATCCCAGAAGCTACCTTTTTAGATAACTTATCAATGTGTCTTTGCCACCGTAGATTTTCGTCAATAAATATTCCAAGCGATTTGACAGAGGAAACATGTTCTATCGGAACATTATCTATCGAGAGCTCAAGTGGGTTCGACAAAGTACTCAATTTTTGTCTGGAGCCAATTAGCATAAATTCAGTTTTGGCAGTGTTCAAAGTAAGTTTATTGGAAATAAGCCATTTGTTTAGGTTATATAAATCGTGATTCAGATTTGACTGTATTGAATTCACATCAACGCCCGCATAAGTGATGTGGGTGTCATCAGCATACATCCTAGGCTGGCAGGATGTTAGACAGTTTGGTAAGTCGTTAATATAAATAAGAAATAAAAGGGGGCCAAGGATTGTTCCTTGCGGTACCCCGCATTTAAGTGAACAGATTCTAGAAAGAGAACCATTAACGAGACATCGCTGTGTACGATTAGTTAAATATGACTTAAACCAATCAAGAGCTGTTCCTTGTATTCCGTAAAGGTTCATTTTAGATAAAAGAATATCATGGTCAACGGTGTCGAATGCCTTTTTAAATCGAGAAAAACCACAGCATTAACATTACCACGATCAATATTAAAGGCCCAGTTATCAGTAGCTTCCAGAAGGGCAGTTACAGTTGAGTGTAATGAGCGAAAACCCGATTGATGATTAGAAATGATATCTTCATTGGTCAAAAAGTTATACAACTGGTCATAAACAATCCTTTCGAACACTTTGGCTATAACGGAAATGACTGAAATAGGTCGATAATTATTTAGATCAGATGGCTCACCTTGCTTGAACAACGGAGTAATTCTAGCACATTTCCAATCATCAGGAAATAAGCCAGAAACTAAAGATTTATTAAAGAGATCACATAGTGAAACTGAAATAAGATCAGCACATTCGCGTATAATTTTAGCAGAAATATTAGGAAGACCTGTTGCTTTAGATGTGCATAATTTGTTTAGATGAGAGAAAACAATACTGCAGTTAGTCAGAGAGAAACTGAATTTGTTGTTATTTACATTTATATTATTGATATAACTTGAATCATTATTAGCAGTTGGAGGTATTTCATTAGCAAGTCTGGGCCCAATTGTTGAAAAATGTTCATTAAAAGCATTAGAAAGCTCACTGGAATTAGAGATAATGGCATCATTCAATTTTAGTTCTTTCACCGTTGTATTATTTGCACGACGGGATGTAAGCTCATTAAAGGTTTGCCACGTTTTTCGAGGATTACCCTTAGATTGAATAAAAGCATTAGAATAATAAGATGCTTTAGAAGTTTTGATGTTATTGTTTATTATATTTCGCAACTTTTTGTACTTTTCCCAATCGCGTGGATCATTCGATCTAATTGCTTTTCTTTTGGCAGCATCACGATCACGCATGCCTTTCTTTAATTCTGAATTGATCCAGGGTACTTTATTTGTTCTTGCGCGTCTGGTTCGGAGTGGCGCATGAATATTAACAATATCCAAGAATTTCGTTTTCCAGTCAGCCCATAAAACATTTGGATCTTCAGAATTATTACAGGACCAGTCTTGTTGAGCGATATCGTTACGAAAACTCTCTCGATTAAAATGTTGGAAATTTCTATAAGAAATGGTTGAATGCCCTTTTGAAGGAAAAGCGAGAGATAATTTCCTATAAACATAAATAAGGCTATGATCGCTGATGCCAATATGAGAGACTCCGGAACAGACTACCCTGACATGTATGACAAAATGTTGTCTGCTCTTGATTGCACAGGAGCACCCAACGAGCCAAACCAGCCAAAAGCTGTAGAAAGGCATTTTTAAGTAAGTTATGCTGTTTGAAGTCTGTTTAAAGTGATGTTTTGGTTAGCTAGAAAACTTTGATCTGTTCGGATTCCCTAGCTGAAATGTTAATTGCCTGAAAATTTTAGGGAACAAAATCTTTCTTTGAGAAAATACTAGCTGAAATGAACTTTCTAGGGAACCTTTTTTTCTTTACGAAAATGCTATCTGACGTTTTTTACTGCCAAAAACAGCGATAACGACCTTTCCGAAAACCTCAGGTGTTATGATTGCCACATTACGAATCTTTTAGGCCACGTTTTACTTACGGAAATCCGAGTGCACTCTTTAATCGACGCCGAAAGCCTTAGGCGAACTACCCTCCACCGAACAAATATCTACCGAAACTTGTCGTTGGGTGCCCCTGATTGCAGAGAGTATGCCGTCGTAATTCCTAGAATAGAGAGCTTTAAGCAGCGACGACGGCGACGGCAACAAGAACGTCACATAACAATAGGCTTAATGAGCAAAAACAATCGCTCTGCACGTGCGTTTTACATTTTGGTACATTTCTTTGCCGTCCTCAGCAAAACAGCAACGTCAAATGACCAAATTTTAGGTTTTGTGGAGAACGTGAGCGCATGACGGTGAACTCTTCTTTCTTTTTCCCAACTCCAATGCCGTTTTTACTAATTTAGCTCCAGGATAGGTCGCCATCATATTACAAGTTAAACAAGTTGGAAAAATCGCGGAAGAGTTACAATAACAAGAAGTTACATTTTGAAATGACGTTCTCTAGTAACTCCGCAACTTCGCTTGGAGTGGAGGCCTTAACTCTTGAGTTGTCACTAATTGCCATGCTAATCGTTTCAGGGACGTTTTTGTGTTTCGATTTCACTTTCAGAACCAACCAGAAACGTTTCGTTAATTTACATTCCATATCCACAAAGAACGCCTCTCTGCGTTAGATATAAGGACAGGTTAATGAAACTTAACTTATTACCTATCTCCTATTTGGACGAGATTTTGGATATAATTTTTTTTTTCAAAGTCGTAACTGGCACAGTTAAAGTTAGTGGTTCTGTTCTCCCTCAAGTCTTAGTTGCCCGCCCGCTACCAGATCTAATAGCAATGTAACGTTACTCACTATTTTTCAAGGAAATGTAACACCGTCACTTTTCAGAACCACCAGAATCTGGACCACAATAGCAAATGACCTTCAACTTTCAAGCAACCTTCAGATCAGTCAATTCAAATCCATTGTGTATAAGTACTATGTAGAAGCCTTAGAACATAACTACAACCCACAGGACCCATGGTCCTGGAAAACCATATGACCGTTATGTAACGTGTCACGAAATGTGTCTGTCCGTCTTTGTTGTTGTTTTTAACTGTCACACGTTACTTTACTGGGACCACTGTAATTGGCTTATCGCTGTTGAGGCATCCCTGCCTAATTAAGCATTTGTTCTTTATTTCTTTTTGTTTATACTTATTATCCTTCTTTAATTTATGTTATAGCCGAAGCTAATAAAATAAAAAAGAAGCTATTTCTAAGGCCTTTGATACGTGAATCTCGAAATTCCGTTTCACTAACAATACTACTACGGTATTCGTTAACTGACCTTAGAATAGTTGAAAGTTACTTCTCGGCTGAGAGATCACAATTTGTCGAATATAATGGGACTTATTTTATTTCACACACAGATCCAGATTTCCTAATCAATATACTTTAAATTGTGAACTAGATAAACTGTCAAATGGGTTCAGAGCAAACACACTATCTCTAAACTTAACTAAGAATTTAAACCATTGCAGAAAAAGTATTCTTCTCGGCTTTAACGTTGTTATGCATGAGAGTACCATTGCACAGGTCAATGAAAAGGTCTTTCTTGGGGGTAGTTCTAGATGAAAACTTAACTTGGAAGCCTCGTATATCTAGCCTAGCAAATAAAATATCTAAATCCACATATGTACATAATTTTTAGATCTAGTCAGTTCTTCCCTTCAACATCTTCTCTTCGCATGCTGTACAGCTCAATGTAATTTTGCAAAAACGTGTGATTAGGATAGTGAAGTCTTATCATAATGCTAATACAATGTCTATTTTTAAGAAACTTAACTTGCTTAAATTTCAAGACATTCATTTGCTACATCGAAGCGAAGCGGCGATCGAAGTAAATATGACCACTTTCACCGACAAGTGGTCGGAAATATTGGAGCGCGCGAGAGGCACTATTCACTTGTGTGGTATATACTAATAACAATCACGATATTTACCCATGAACTCCACTCACCGAAGTGGTTTTTAGGGAGGTCCTGCATCCAAATCGAATTGGAATTTGGAGATGTTGATTTTTGAGGAGAGGGGGAAACCGGAGTACCCGGACTCGAGAAAAACCTCTCAGAGCAGAGTAGAGAACCAGCAATAAACTCAACCCACATATGACGCCAAGACCGGGAATTGAACCCGGACCAGCTTGGTGAGTGGCCTGCATGACATGCCGGTGGATTCGCCCCGTAGTGAGTTAGCCCCGTTAAAGTTCGCCCCACATTAACTGAGTTCGCCCCACACTGAACCAAGTTCGCCTCCAAAGTATATTGATTTCGCCCCACGACCCAGCAAGCTGGTTAATTATTGATCTTGTTTACCGCGGACTTATAAAAACGTTTTTAGTAATCCATAAAATGATTTAGTAAACTCACATAATAAAGGAAGCTCTCAACGTAAAGACCTTATCTTTAAAGAACTTACTTTTTTACGTTTGACCGCGGTGAATTGATCTTGTCGTAATCGATCGCGAGCAAATCGGCAATCGACTTTGTACTCTCCCCAGGTTTCGCTCGCTTGAGAAACTAAAATGGCGGACCATTGAACTCGAAAAATCGAAAAGACTGTGAAAAGCCTAGCGATAGTATATAAAGGGATGGGTATATAGGGTATTTGATAAATATTGTTGGTTATAGCTTTTATTAGATTTGGTGGCTCCTAAAGGAGCTGTTTTGGTGTAGTACCTACAGAGTGCAGTTCCTCTTTAATAAAAAAGTTACAAGACTCGCGTGTCAGCTAAATATTTGGTTCTATTGCATGAACTTTATTATAGAGTATATTATAGTAGTTAATGTCACCACTAAAATGCACTTTGTTTCAGGGGCACCCAACGACAAGTTTCGGAATATATCTGTTCGGTGGAGGGTAATTCGCCTGGGGCTTTCGGTGTCGATTATAGAGTGCACTCGGATTTTCGTAACTAAAACGTGACCTAAGAGATTCGCAATAGGGAAATCATAGCCCCTAAGATTTTCGGGAAGGTCGCAATTGCCGTTTTTGGCAGTCAAAAACGTCAGCTAGCGTTTTCGGAAAGAAAATAGTTCTTTAGAAAGCTTGTGGAAAGTTCATTTCGGCTTGCATTATCTCAAAGGAAGATTTTGTTCCCTAACATTTTTTGGCAATTAAACTTTCAGCTAGAGAATCCGAACAGATGAACTTCTTCTAGCTAATAAAAACATCACTTTAAACAGCCTTCAAACACCATAAGGTACTCAAAAATGCCTTTCTACAGCTTTTGGTTGATTTGGCTCGTTGGGTGCCCCTGTTTGTTTGGACTTCTCGAACTCCCGCATCTGCGAGAAGCAGCGCCTCGCTATGCGTGTCAGCGTTAAAAATCGGTGAACATTTTACGATGTTCGGCCCTGATGATGATGCTTCGAAAAGACATCATGGTTAGTATACAAGTATTATGTTTAATAATTTTACGTGGGGCGAACTCGATTTCTTTGGGAGGCGAACTAGATTAGTTACGGGGCTAACTAGATGGGGCTAACTCGCAACGGGGCGAAACCACTGGTTACCTGCATGACCACTAGGCCAACTCCTGTATATTGTTTCAGCGCGAGCGCTTGCATTAATGAGACGACTAAGGGTAGCCTGTTCCAGGCTCTCAGATGTTTCGTCGGGGCAGTGAGCGCGCGAGAACGATCGAAGAAAATGTTTTGTGTTTCGCTCTTCGCTCGCACCAAATATCTGACAGCCTGTGGAACGAAAGACCTCACTCTCTTCAACGCTCCAATACCAGATGCGATTTTCTTACATAAATTCTCAACATGAACATTCCAGGATAAAGTCTGGTCAATATGAACACCAAGAGATTTCGTAGAAGTAACTTGAGTTATAGGTGCACCGTCGATCATAAGTGACGGAGAGTTGTGAAACGTGCTTAGCCTATCAGCTCGATCCGATCAACATAAACTCAGTTTTAGATGCGTTAAGAGTAAGCTTGTTAGCAGTTAGCCATTATATATTATATATTATAAAAAGGAGTGGACCCAGAATTGTACCTTGAGGTATACCACAAGTAAGGAAATGGTCCCCAGAGAGAGAA